>JAKUBF010000009.1:0-314763 GCA_030563185.1 Saturnispora sanitii | reverse complement strand
AGTATAACCACCCCTCGCACCTAGTATAACCACCCCTCGCACCTAGTATAACCACCCCTCGCACCTAGTATAACCACCCCTCGCACCTAGTATAACCACCCCTCGCACCTAGTATAACCACCCCTCGCACCTAGTATAACCACCCCTCGCACCTAGTATAACCACCCCTCGCACCTAGTATAACCACCCCTCGCACCTAGTATAACCACCCCTCGCACCTAGTATAACCACCCCTCGCACCTAGTATAACCACCCCTCGCACCTAGTATCATATTTAAATTATTATAACTATTGTATAACTACTGTGTATGTATAACTACCTCAACCTCAACCTCAACCTCGCACCTAGTTATGGATATTACAAGCTACTATACAATGCTAAAGGAGTGATAAATAGACTTATTCTGCTGTTCAAGGCTTGATGCCAGCCTTCCTCTGGGGAAAAAACCCAGTGCCTTTGTGTCGATGCCAATTCAAGTGGAAACCAAGAGCAGATGATAAGGAATTTGCCGCTACCAACATTTACCCGATAAGCAGCGATAAGCGCACCTAGTTCGGTGTTCAGAGCTGATAGTGGATGTAAGGGTCCCAATGAGCATAAAGTTGCTCAGCGGAAATTATTATTTTTTAGATATTACTTTTATTGTTTAGCTTTCGTGTGTATGTATAACCACCGCACCTTGCACCTAGTTTTGTTTTTGTTTGTCAAGAAATTGGAGTTTAGAATAGTAAGTTTTGTATGTTAACCAAAATCACGACAATTTTTCAGTTGTAAATACAAGCCTAACCACAATCGCGACATGTGTTAAGTTGTAATAAAAACTTTACTATAGTTGCGACATGTTTCCAGTTGTTACCAGAAACATTAGTTAATAAAATTACTTCTAACTATTATATTTAGTATGTATTTGGTTACTATGGGTATTTTCATATTCTCTATATGATGGTCCAATAAAATTGTTTTTAAATTGTTATTTCATTATTTTGGTGCATTTCAAAAATTCATATTGGAAAAATCAAGTTACTCTTAAAATTCTGTCATATTACATTCAATTGCTTATAAATACGGCCACTATACCACTAAACTTTAAATAAAATATTGATTACATGAGACATCGGATGATGAACATGTGACCAAGAGATGAAACCGGAATGTGAACTATAATCTTAGTTATCTAATTTAATTTATGTTTTTCATTCAAACTGTGATTAAACTGTATAAAAATAATCTCATAATAAACAAAATGTGATATTTATTATACTACCTTAATATTAAGCTCTTAAAATGCCTAGATTACCAGTAATTATTAATTTTAAATTTTCCATGATTACCCAAAATTACCCCATTAGGAAATTTACCCGACCGAGATTTTTTTTCAAAAATCTCAAAATTTAAATAATTGAATTCAATTTCTCCATCTTGTTCATTTGTAACTAATCCACATTACAAAATTTATCATTACTACCTTAAACACTAGCACAACGTCAACAACACAGTATTTTATTTTATTTTATATTACAATACACATTACTACGAATACAAAAAATAATCTACAGACCATTTAATATTCATAAACAGGAATATTGTTGGTCTTGAAATAAGAACTAAACATTTCATTTGCTTTATATTTTTGCAAATCTTCATTGTCAACAATGCTGTGCTTTTCCACAACATGCCTATAATAACCAATTAATTGACTTTCAAGAACCTCTTTATAGTTTAATTCTCTGAAGTTAGTTCTTTTCAACTCAGGGTGATCATGACAAAGACCACAAGCGGCGTGATGGTGTCCATCTTTCTTATAAACAACTGGAGGAGGCAGTTCCATTCCAACTTTCCAAACACCATGGTTTTTAATAACATGATGCATATAATTGGAGCCACTTAAATTGTAGAAGCACTTATCCAATTTGTGCTCTTCAACAGGACAATAAGGGCATAAAGCCTCTCTTACTTTTTTACCATTTTCTGAACGTTCTCTCTTTACAAGAGGTTCATAAAAGTTGGCACGTTGGGAACATAATCTTAATGGAAGTTTATCAAGGTTTTGCTTGGTATTTTTAAAATATCTCCAACCATCAACACCTTGCAGATGGTGAAAAGACAAAAGATTGTAATTGTTTGGTATTAAAAAGGCCATCATCATTCTTTCATACACATTTCTATTGACAATTTCACCACCTTGAGCAATTACATCAAGTTCTAATTTACCAATATTGTAGTTTACAAGTTCGGTGATATGGGAATAATCCAAGCATTGTGAAATTCTCTGTTCCATTTTTTCATCAATAAAGATTTTAATCTTTTTACCAACATCTTGCTTTCTGATGTGGTTTCTTACAGGCTTTTTAACTCTGGAACTAGAGGTAATTGGTTTAATTGTTTCTTTTAAATTTACCGGAGTTCTCACTTCATTTTTATACACATTAGTTTCTTCAAGTGTGTTATTAGAAACTTTGATATCTTTTAATACATCTACGTCAAATAAATTATTAAATTCTGGTTCTGGTTGTGCTTGAACAGTTTGCTCAGCATCCATCTCAAGGAAAAGGTTATCAATTATTTGATCAATATCATCGGAAGGTAAATTAC
This sequence comes from Saturnispora sanitii, assembly GCA_030563185.1. Classification (NCBI taxonomy): domain Eukaryota; kingdom Fungi; phylum Ascomycota; class Pichiomycetes; order Pichiales; family Pichiaceae; genus Saturnispora; species Saturnispora sanitii. The sequence continues at coordinate 312,170 of JAKUBF010000009.1, read as the reverse complement.
ATTCCAGGTGGTTTTCTAAAGGAAAAGACAGGCCAAGATCTAAGTCTAATTCAGGAAAATCCAATACAAAATCATCTTGTTCAACGAATAAGTTCAAGAAATCATCCATTTCTTCAGTCGAAGAAATTTCAAAAGATTCTGACATTTTTATGCTCTAATGAGTTAATGGACAGGATTCACTCATGAAAAGTCCAAAAACTGGAAAATTGACCCCCTTTTATAGACAAAATAATTTATGCTAATTGTCAATTCAACATTGGCAGAAAATTAATTATTTTTCAACTGGCATAAATTATAATTCTTATACAAATTTAAGTGTATTAAGGACAATTTATATCATGTTTTTATACAACTAAATAAAAATTACTGCTCTTAAATTTAAGTTTCAAATGATACCCATTTGTATTATACTTTTTTTCAATCTTGTCAAGATTTTTATAATTGATCAGAAATGAGCAATGTACATTTTATGCTACATCAAATTCAATTAATCGACCAATTGTGAATTAAATTTATGCCACTGCCCACTGGATTTTGAAACAAAAAAAAATTAAATTAAATCTTTTCCTCACACTTTTTCTTTATCATCCCAGCAACAATTATCAACTTAACTTTATAAATAAAGCATTTGACCAACTTGTGCATACTATAACCTTCAAAAAAAAAAAAAACAAACAAATTTAACTTTAAAAATGTATTCGCATTAATCAACTTATATTCTTGAATTGATATAAAACTTAGATTTAAGAACGATTAAAGTCATTTGTAATAAAAAAAATACTAAAAATTTTTATAACTATCAAGAGCTCCCATATAGGCAAGTTCATCGGCTTTTATGTTACCAATTATACCGGAGTGACTTTTCACTTTTTTGAACATTAGTTTGGGCATATTTTTTTTATAATAAATCTCATTTATATCGTTGACCAATTTGACAATATTTTTAACCAGATAAGCTGATTCAATATCATCAATTTTATTAGCATCAAACTTTTTAATCGCATTTATGCAATAATTCGAATCAGTTGCAATTGTATAATGTGCTATGCTTTTTGATTTTGATTTTGATTTTGATTTTAATTTATATTCATGTTTATGTTTATGTTTTGGCTTTGAGTTTGGTTTTGCTTCTATTTGCATTGAAATTTCTTCATAAATAACCATCAATGCAGCCTCTATGGCCTGTAACTCTGCCCTATCAACTGTTTGATCACCATAAACACCTTTTGAAATATTTCTAGGGTCCATGTCACCAAAATAAACGCCAATGCCAGCAGTTGGAATTAAATTTTGAGTATCATGTCCTCTACATGACCCATCTGTGTAAACAATTTGGGTATTATCAATGTAAGTCTTTAAAGAACAAGCTTGCTTTAACATTAATTTTTCCCTTCTTGCTCTATTTTTTCTCAGTTTCTCTTTAATAACTATTTTGTTCTTCATTTCTTCAAGTCTCTTTACATAAGAAATCCATTCCTGATGTTTTATCACTTTTGCTCTATTTTTCTCTTCCTTTTGAATCCTATCAGAGTTCAACTTTTCTTTTTCAATCATTTTAAACATGTCAAGCTCAAGTGCTATCCGTTTTTCCTCCTCTTCTTTCATCATAAGATGCTTTTTATCCTTCTCTAATTTTTCACTTCTAGCCTTCTCCTTCTGAATTCGTCGCAAGCGAACCTTTTCTTCTTTATTTTTCAACTCAACAGCCTTCTTTCTCTCAAGAGCAAGCCTTTCTTCCATGCGTTTTTGAGAATGTTCCATAGACTTCTCCTTAATTTTTAATTGTCTTATTTTATACATAGTGGCATTAAATTCCTTTTCTTTTTCTTTTTGTAGATTTTCCACATGAATCTTCGATCTAGCATCTTTCTCTTTCGTTATGGCTTCTTCTAGGTGAATCTCAGACCTGGCTTCCTTAACAAATTGCTTTGCACATGTGATAAGAGATTGAAATTCCTTTGCTTCTTCTAGTGTTTTAAAAGGTATACTCCTCGACTCCCCAGTTAAACGATCTGTATATTTATAAAAATATTGATACTTTGGTGGTGGCTTTATTCCAAGGATATAGTTGGCAAGATATTTAAACATAGTGAATAGAGCAAAATTTTAAATTAAAATCAACGTTTCAGATTCCTTTTTTAGCCTAATATACTTACAAAAACCAAAATGCAAAGGTAAAAACGTGCATGAGTTAAACTAATCAATATACACTTATAGATAGTGATATTATAGTGAAGTGTTTAGGAAAATCAATAGGTTGTGTCAGAATTATGCAACAAGCGCGATATAAATTGAAAATTTGAAACGCTTGCTCAGCACCCTTCCGTGACATATATTTCAAAAGCTGGGGAATACAATTCATTAATATAAATATATATACTCCGATAAACACAAAAAAAAACAAAAGATCTTCTTTTTGATTAATAAATACAATAAATAAATTTTAGATTATAGACGAATATTTAAAATGTATTAAGTGGATTCTTCAAACAGAGCATTGGGATCAACTTTACCATCTCTAAGGCTAACCCAGAGGGAAAGGATATGCTGTTGTCCATTAGAAGTCAATATAGTATGATCAGATTTATTTTTATTAATGGAGAATGGATGTGGTCTATTATCAACCGCAAGGTTCATCAAAGGCTCAATGAAATTTTGATTGACTAATGGCGTTATGAGTAACGGTTTTTCACATTCATGGATTCTTGACTGTTCTTCAGGTGATGGCAAATGTTTAAAATTACCCCAAATACCACCAATTGCTGCTGCCTGGGACTCAATTCTGTTAAAGAAAAATGAAGTATAAGTGTTCCCAACCAAAGCTAACCTGTCATCACCAAGTGAGAATGTAAAGAGGTAAAAATCTAATAACTTTGGGTTATTCTTAATTAAAGAAGATTCAAAAAATGGGTAAATTGTTTGATAACCCGTAGCAAAAATGATGACATCAAAATCAGATTCAATACTTCCATCGCTGAACTTGACACTATTATTTTCAGGTAAAAATTCAGATATTGTCGGTTTATTAGTAATTCCCTTGGAATACAAACACGTGTTGACCCATTCAACAGGACAAGTTGGACTATTTCTTGATAAAAATAAATTTGATTTGTCCAAATCACGTGGAAATGCATATTGGAATAAATCAACAGCTGAAACAGAAGAACCAATAATTAAAATTTTATTCTTCGTCTTTAAATATTCTGGGTCTTTAACAGCTTTTGCCAATCTAATGTCCACTTTTTCACTGTTGGTTTTAATGAATTCATTTAGACCACTGATTTTTGGAATATAAGGCACACTTCTACCAGTGCCAATAATAACAGCATCAAATAACTGCTTATACCAATGTAATTCTTTATCTCCATATTCATTAGATTGAACAAAAGAAATTAACACTTCCCATTTTCCGTTTCCTAACTTTCTAACTCTTTCAACATTTGAGTTGAGTCTAATATATTTAGCCAAATTATTTTGCTCAACAACATTTTCTAAATAATCGGATACATCTTCTGCCTTTTGGTGCATTGGAATATTTTTATATTTAGTATTGGCCTCTTTTAACTTATTTTCCCCCAATTCAGCAAATGAGTAATGCATAAATTGATTGGAAACATTGGTGAACAAATCCTTATAAGCACCTGATCCTCTCCATTGATGATTGATAACTTTTTCAGAATCTTTAGTTAACTTTTTTACGATTGGTTTATCGAAGGAAGATGATTCTAAATCTTTTTCAAATTCATCTGTGATATCAAAGTTTTTGTACAAATCTTCTGGATTAGTCAATTCACCTAAATAATCAAAATCAGGCATGTAAGGATCTGGTGAAAATTCATGGAAAGCTGAACGACACCAAACACCACCAACATTTGAATTTCTTTCAAAAGCAATAACTTCATCAAATAATAAATCGCCATTACTTTCATATTCAGAGATATCCTTTTTGCCAAAAAGAGATTTTCCATCTTTTGTTAATCGAGTTAGCTCATAAACTGAAGCGATTCCTGATGGACCAGCACCAATAATTGCAACAGATTTAATATTGTTTTTAGGTCTTGCAATAGTCATTAGTTATTAATAATTAACGCTAACGCAGCTACCATAAATGGCAACTTGTGATCCTTTTATAACAATCTAGCCACAAAAAACTGTGTTTTCCAGTTATTAAAAATAATGAGCCACAACTGTGGCATACCACACATATTATGCTCAGCTCAAACAATATTTCATTAAAATCAAGGAGAAATTCTTCATCAGACCACCATTTCAGTACATTATCGCCTGGTAAAAGCAGTAACGTTAAAGTAGCACGTATTACTTAAATTAATAAAATATTACTAGTATAATTTTGAAATGATAAATAAAGAATAATAAAAAGTTGAGAATAACACTATAAATCTCAATCCCACTTATGAATTGGCAAACCAAGTGCCTCTCTTTGTGATTTAGACTCAGAATCAAAATATGGTTTTTCTGCCAATGCAGTAACTCTAGTACCATGTCTTGGAGCTTTGCCTTCATGATCCCAAATATTTCTGTGCTGGGTGATTCTGTTATCCCAGATAGCAGATGTACCATAGCCAGGCTTTGTTTTCCAATTAAATCTAACTTGAATATCAGCATTTTTTTCATAAACATCGTAAAGGTAGTTAAGAATTAAATCTGATTCAACTGGAGAAACACCAACAATTCTTTTAGTTAAACCTCTGTTAACAAACAATGACTTCCAACCAGTAGCTGGATGAGTTCTAACTAATGGATGGGTACGTTCAACTCTTCCTGAATTACCGAATGGATCATCTCTGTTGATATAAGAATGAGCGGAAAGGTAAACAGCTTCCTTACCATCTAAGAATCTCTTAAACTCATCACTCAATTTATCATAAGCGGCGTAACCAGATGCCCATAATGTATCACCACCAACATTAGGAACGTTATCTAAATGTAAATGGGTGTAACCAGCTGGTTGGTTTTCATGAACCAAATCAGTGTGCCAGACTTGATTCCCAGGTGCTGGGTATTTTTGGCCATCCCAGTTAGCCAAATTAGCATTTTCATAATTTAACACCATACCTTTTTCAACTAAATAGTCGTTCCAAATAACAGTGGCACCTAATAAACCTGGAACATGAGGAACTTGTGGGTGTTTTTCAATGTTACCTAAATACTTACCTAATTCCCATTGTGCTTTTGGAGGTAATTTTTGATCCCTAAAAAAGACAACACCACGTTCGGCAATAAGCAAGGCAAGTTCATTTTTTTGAATATCAGTCAAATCGGCTAATTGCAACCCAATTATTTCAGTGCCAATTTTATCAGTTAAATTAATCACCTCTGTTGCTGCACCAAAGAGAGCCTTTTTTTCAGGGTCAGCACCCTTACCTCTTTCAATATATTCAACATCTTCATTTCTAACTGCATATGCTTGGTCAACAAAAACAGGCAAAATAGACCTATCTGGAATTTCAGGATACCCTCTCGATAAATCAATACCGTCATCTTCTAATCTCTTTCTTGAATGTTCAGGCAAAAGTTTCAAACCTTCTGGATCAGCACCAGTAACAAGCTTAACATCTGCTCCCCTTTGTCTTGTGATATTGAGTTGACGTGCATTTCTGATAAGATGTTCAACTTGTTGATCAATTGGGATATCATCCACAACCTTAATGGAATCAGTAGTTGGTTTAGCTTGAGTGATAGTTTCGGTTGCCATTTCTAGTTTTTCTAATAAAAACCAATATAGCTAAATAATTTGGCAAAGTATCACTGCTTTTATATTAACAGGGATATAACGGTGTGTTTGAGAGCCATATTGATTGTGGCATGAGCCACAAATTCCACCACAATTTTTTTTTGATCGAAGGCTCAGCATTTTTGTTATCAACAAAGTTTCCATGACAAAACCAAACCCATAAACAGCCAAAAGCATATCAAGCTACATAAATTTTTAGCATCAACCAAAGAAAAATATTTGATACTTATATCGATGAAATAAAGTAAAATAATATAATATAATATAATAAAATGAATTAAAAAATAAAATAAAATAAAGTAAGAAAAAATAAAGGTGTCCTAAACAACAGATGACTTTCTACTAACCTGATTTGAGTCCAATTCAACAGTTTGAAGTCTTGCCTCATTTTTTTCTTTGTCATAAGATATATTCTCTGAATCTGTAGCAACCAACTGATCGAATTCTTCTCTTTTACCTGCAAACCATGGAATATATTTCTTATCATATTTTTCTAAGAAAATGATAATGAAAAATAAGACATGGGAAAGAGCAATAATAATTAAGTTAGCAATATAACCTTTTTGAAACCTTGGTGAATCTTTCATATTAAACTGCAGGGGAATTGAGAACGCATTAACAGCATATGAAGCAGCTTGTGCAAATGAAAGAACAATTGCTTTTTTCTCCACACTATCCCTACATAAGACCGCAAACCAAGCAAAAAATATTTGAGCAAGACCATCTCTATAAGGTGATTGTAAAAAGAAAGCAGACATTAGAATATTATTAGGAACATTCCAGATGACCAAAATGATGGATGAATAATAAGCCGTGAGGAAGGTAATGTTTGTAGGAACAACTTTACCATAATAACCACATAATGGTGGAATAATTATTGCAAACCCAATCCCAACAGTATTAATATAAGAGTCCCATGTAGTCACTTGTGTACCAGGATATAAATTTGGCATTGTTCTCATGTATAATTGAGGGGTATTGGCATACCATGCTTTATGGTGTAAAACCCATAAAAGGGAACAAAGATAAACTTGCCAACTTGTAAATGTATCCTTAAAAGCCTTTAAAGTCCATGATTTTGGAATACTTGTATATTTCTCAACTCTCTTTCTAGAGAAAATCATATCATCTTCACTAAACATAAGAAACTCCTTACAAGCAGCGGGTGTACCTGGAAAGGTAAAAACACCATAAAGAAAAATTCCAAAGGTGATAACAGAATCAATAATGAACTGCCATCTCCAACCAGCCAAACCAGCCTTACCATCTAAATATTTCATAGCTGAGCTTTGCAAGGCACCAGCAGAAGCAATACCTGCAACTGCCCAAGCACCATAAAACCCACATCTCTTAAATAATTCAACAGGTGTTAAATAGCTTGAAAGAATAACATAAGTCACAGGAAAAGAACATGCTTCGAAAACCCCAATAAAAAACCTAATTGCATACATTTGAGAGGCATTAGTAACATAAGCATTAGCCAATGTCATCATCCCCCAAGCCAATTCACAAAACAATAAAAGATGACGAGCAAATAGTGGCTTTGTAATTAACAATGTTGTTGGAACTTGGAATAACGCATAACCAACAGTATAACATGTATTGAAATAGTTCAATTCATTTCCATATAAATTTAAATCTTCTTTCATTCCTGAGACGTAAGCACTACCTACGTTAGAGCTATCTAAAAATTTTGTATAGAATGAAAAACAAAGAAACAATAAAATTGTTGCATCAAACTTCATTAAATACTTTCTTTCGTAAGATGAATAATGAGATGGATACCATGCAAATGCGTTTAAAACATTGTATTTATCCCATTTTGAAAATTTTTCTTCACTTCTTTCCCTATTAATGGTATTGTCATTGTAATCAGTTTTGAAAGTGGTTGGATCATCAACCTTCACAAGCTGCCAAAAGAAATTCTTGATATAAGTCATTGTGGATACAAGCTGAGCAGGGCCATTTTTTTCTAAAATGAAAGAAAATCAATTCAAATTTAAAGGGTCCAACTGTGGCTTCGATTGATTTTGTGGATATTTAAATCAATAAATATCCACCACAAGTTTTACTTCAGCCACTGCCAAGACACTCATGCTTTTTTTCAGATCCAACGCCAGCCCAAGCACCAAAGTTTGTGCAAAGTTGCTAAGATTTAAACAAAAACAGTTCTTACGTACAAATGGCTCCACACCTAAATCAAAGACTAATACAAGTGTTTTATTTTCATTAGCTGCTTGCTTCTCCTCTGTTGTAATTGGATCATCAATCTATTATACACAATCCAAGCCACATTTTCCACCTACTTCTATAACTTCGTTAGAAGATGTCCCTCGTATTCAATACGGTGATGCGTCAAAAGTTGTGGCTGAATTGGAAAGGGTACTGGGTTCTTCTAAAATTACTTCAACACAAAGTGAGATTGATTTTCATTCTGACTCATCATGGGCAAGTGATCATGCTTATGCTCATGAAAGACCACTTGCAATTGTGTACCCTGAATCAACTGAAGATGTTTCAACCATTTTAAAGCTTTGCCACAAACATAAGGTGCCAATTATTCCATACACTGGTGGAACATCACTAGAAGGTCACTTCATTCCAACTAAAGGTGGAATTACCATCGATTTAAATAGAATGGATAAAATTATTCAACTCCACGAAGAAGATTTGGATATTGTGGTTCAACCCGCTGTTGGATGGGAAGCATTAAGGGATTATCTTGAAGATTTCAATCTTATGTTTGGTCCAGATCCTGGCCCAGGTGCTTGTATTGGTGGAATGTGTGCAACTTCTTGTTCAGGGACCAATGCTGCAAGATATGGGACAATGAAAGAGAATGTAATTGGTTTAACTGTTGTTTTAGCTGATGGTTCAATTATTAAAACTAAGAAAAGGCCTAGAAAATCTGCCGCTGGTTATAATTTAACAAATCTTATAATTGGCTCAGAAGGGACATTAGGTATTGTCACAGAAGCCACTTTAAAGTTACACGTGAAACCTAAATTTGAAAGTGTTGCACTTGTTTCTTTTCCAACTTTAAAGGATGCTGCTCAAAGTGTTGCATCTATTGTGAAAGAAGGGGTCCAATTAAATGCCATTGAGTTATTAGATGATAAAATGATGCATTTTGTGAACAAATCAAGCGAAACAGTCAAGAATTATGATGAATTACCAACTTTATTACTTAAAATTGGTGGTACTTCACCAATAGTTGTTCAGGAATTGACAGCAACTGTCAAATCAATTTGTAAAGAAAACAAAAACAAAAAATTTGAATTTGCAAAGAGTGAAGAAGAAAAAGCACAACTTTGGAATGCCAGAAAGGTTGCACTATGGTCAACAATCCAGTATGGTAAAGACAATATTGACCCAAACATCAACATCTGGTCAACAGATGTGGCAGTTCCAATTTCAAAATTTGTTGAGGCATTGGAAGTCACTAAAAGCGATATTGCAAAAGCAGGCCTTACTTCTTCAATTGTTGGTCACGCTGGAGATGGAAATTATCATGCTCTTATTCTTTACAAGGACGATCAGAGAGACATTGCAACAAAATTGGTCAAAAATATGGTTAGGAAGGCACTGGAACTTGAGGGTACGGCCACAGGTGAACACGGGGTTGGTGTTGGTAAAAAAGAATTTTTAGTTCAAGAATTGGGAGAAGAAACTATTGGATTAATGAGGAAGATTAAGTTTGCTATGGATCCTCATTCAATTTTGAACCCTGATAAGGTTTTTGCAATTGATAAGGAAACTGACAGAAGCGTTTGAAGCAGTTACAGTTAAAAGGTATTAGCAACGGACAAAACTATTATGGATTTAATTTTTTTACGTTTAAAAGTTATATACAAGATTTTGATATTCAATTTACTTTACTGAGCACTATAAAAAAATAGTCGGATCTATAAAACCGCTTTTGGTGTAACCGATTTTGTTATCTTTCTTACTTTCTTTCTTCCTGTAAGCACCTCCGTCATTCTCAGTTTTATATACTTTTAGATGGTTGTGGCAGAAACAACACCTCTTTTACCACAAACACAAGGACCATTGCCCCTGTCACGGTCTGCGTTCATGATTATTTTATCGTGTCTTTACGCTAACGTTTTCCTGGCATCTTTAGATTCAACCATGGTTGCAACACTACTAGGAAAGATGGCAAGTGATTTAAATGAACAAGAACATATTTCTTGGGTTGCAACGTCTTATTTATTATCATGCGCAGCGTTTCAACCTTTATTTGGCAAAATTTCGGATATTTTCGGTAGAAAGCCTATATTACTCTTTTCAACTGCTTGTTTCAGTGTTGGCTGTCTTTTATGTGGTTTAGGTGGCTCTTTAACTTGGTTAGTTATTGGTAGATTGATTACTGGTATCGGTGGTGGTGGATTTACATCTTTGGCTACTATATCTGTTTCTGATCTTGTTTCAAATAGAGAAAGAGGTCTTTATCAAGGATATATTAATATATTCTTTCACGCTGGTGCTGCCTCTGGCGGAGTGGTTGCTGGTATATTTGATTCTTGGTTTGGCTGGAAATGGGCATTTTTGATTCAGGTTCCAATTTGTGTATGTACTGGGTTGGCAGTTTATCTATGGTTTAATCTACCAACTAAAGTTAACGATCATTCTCATTTATCTTCATGGGAGAAGTTTTCAAGAATTGATTGGACAGGCTCTGCTATTCTTGTTTCTTCTTTATTGGCTCTTATGATCATTAGTGGCACCAATGGAACTGAATTACCAGTTGGAGGACCTTTATGGAATTCTCTATTGGCATACACTGTCATAGGTTTCACTACATTTTATTTTTGGGAAAAGAAATTAGAACACCCTATTATTCCTGTTGATATGCTTCACAATAAAACCATCTTGGCATCTTCCATTAACTGTTGGGTCATGTCAATGAATATGTTTGCCAGTTTATTCTATTTACCCTTTTATTGGTCATCTGTTAAAAACTTGAACCCATTAGAGTGTGGTTATAGATTAATTCCTGGTTCAATAATTTCAAGTTTAGTCTCTATTTTTGCTGGCCTCGTTATCAAAAGAACTTCTAAATACAAAACATTATTGAGATCAGGTGGTTGGATTGCACTTATTGGTTGTTTGATCCTTTATTCCTCTACAATGAATGATGGTTGGTTCAAAGATTCTATCATTGCATTACCCTTAAGATGGGGTGCATCATCTGACATTACCACTGTTTTAGTTGCAATGGTTTCAAGTGTGCCATCATCTCAACAAGCTTTAGTGACTTCCATTCAATATGGGTTTAGGTCTACTGGTTCAACCATGGGGGTTTCATTAGCTTCCGCATTATTGCAATTTACTTTAAGAGGATCATTAAAGTCAAATTTAACAAAACTAGCTCTTGACAAAGAAACATATAAAAAGGTTTTCAATGCTGCAATGGAAGATCCATCATATGCATTTAAAAATGAAGTGTCCGATTCCATAAAAGCAGCAATCATCAGTTCTTATGATTCTGCATGTCATTGGGTTTTTATCTTTTTAACTGGTACTGCAACCATTGCATTATTAGCGATTTACCAAACAGGAGAAAATAGCTTAGATGATGATGACAGAAAATAAACCTGTATACTTAAAGCTTCCATAACTAACCTTTTTTAAACAGATTTAACCAAAGCAGCATGCAAATTTAACAGCTTTTTCTTTAATAGGCTAATAAATACAAGTTGCTTAATGTGTTTCCTTATCTTTCTCTATTGTAACACCCGCCAAGAGCTTAATGTTTGATAACATTAGAAACACAAGGCTTAGTTTATTACCGCAAATACCAGCCACATTTTTTATTATCATAAAAGATTATGGATACATTTAGTGCTTTGTCCATTAAACGAAGTGAAAAGAGGGGCAAAATGTATCATACACTGACGATATATATTGTAATTCTAACATACACCAATCCCCTTACACCTATACTTAACTGGAATCCAGAGTTTATAGATGAATCAATTATCAAAAGAAAAAAAAACGGATATTAATATCCGATGATCTTCCATCCCGCCAAGACTTTTTAAATAATTTTCAAAGGCATTGTTAAATAATTAAATCATAATTAATATTCACAAAAATTAAACATATTCCATGGGATAAAGATGTAATATAAAAAGGTAAAAAAAAAAATAATAAACTATTATGAAGTTTAGAGTTTTATTTGTCAAAATAAACAGTAATTTACAAAAAAGATAAATGCTGAGCATATTGCCGATAACAAAATTCTAAAGATCTTGATTAAGATAACGATTAGCTTTTCCTTATCATTATGTAATTTTCTGCAAGCACGGAACAACTATTTGAATTTGAATTTAAATTGGAACGTTCGCCACTTAGATGACCTAAAACATTTACTTTTTAATTTATTCAAACTACAATGCAGACGGTTAAATCATCTTCGATGTTCTCGCCTGTACAAACAGTGACTTCCCGTGCGGAATACATCACATCATTTGCCTCACCAATTAGGGAGATTGATGCAATTCATGTTGGAAATGATGAAGAACTTTTGGCTGAAATTGGGTATAAACAAGAGTTGAAGAGAAGATTCTCAACTTTCCAAATCTTTGGTATTGCTTATTCTATTATGGGTATTTTACCATCCGTTGCGTCCGTTTTAGGTACTGCATTAACAGCTGGTCCTGCTGGTGCTGTATGGTCATGGACGATTGCTTCCGTTTTTATTTTAACTATTGGTTTAGCAATGTCAGAATTAGCATCTGCCATTCCTACATCAGGTGGTCTTTACTATTGGACTTATTACTATGCCCCAGAAAAATGGAGAGTTCCTATTTCTTACTTAATTGGGTTATCAAACACAATGGCCTTGACCTCAGGTACTGTTTCTGTTTTCTATGGTAATGCACAGGAAATTTTAGCAGCTGTCTATTTATCATATTCAGATGGCTCATTTGAAATCACAAGTGGTAAAACATATGGTGTTTTTGCCGCTTGCTTTGTTACTGGTTCTATTGCAACATGCCTTTCATCAAAAAATGTTGCTCTATTGCAAACTATTTCATCAGTCAGTCACACAGCTTTGTTCATTTTATTTATTATTGCTTTACCTGTTGGTAATCACGTCAATGGTGTCGATTTCAACGATGGGAAGTTCATTTTTGGCACAGTGGGAAACTATTCGGATTGGCCAACTGGTTGGCAATTTTGTCTCTCATTTATGGCTGCTGTTTGGACAATTGGTGCTTTTGATTCATGTGTTCACATGTCAGAAGAAGCTAAAAATGCTTCTTATGGTATCCCAATTGGTATTGGATCTGCAATTACTGTCTGCGGTATTATTGGTTGGGTCATTTTAGTTGTTGTTTGTGCATGCATGAATCCAAATGTTGCTGAAGTTTTGGAAACTCCTACTGGGTTCCCAATGGCTCAAATTATTGTTGATTCATTAGGGAGAAAATGGGGTATTGCAATGATGTCATTAATGGCTGCTTGTCAATGGCTTATGGGTACATCATTAGTTACTGCCGTTTCAAGACAAATTTGGGCTTTTGCTAGGGACGATGGTTTACCATTTTCTGATTATGTTAAAGTTGTCAATAAAAAAGTTCATGTTCCAATTAGGGCCATCTTTTTTGCTTTAGGGTTAGGTTTGTTAATTGGTTGTTTATGTTTGGCGGGTCCAACAGCATCAGGCGCACTTTTCTGCCTTTACATTGTGGGCAATTACCTAGCCTGGTGTGCCCCTATCTTTTTAAGATTAACAACAGGGAAGCATAAGTTCAAACCAGGTAACTTTTATTTAGGAGATACTTTATCCCTAGTAAATGGCTGGGTTTGTTGTCTTTGGGGTTTTTTTATCATGATTTTAGTTTGTTTCCCAAGTTCTAAGACAGTTAAAAAGGACACCATGAATTATGCTATCGTCATCGCTGCTGGTGTATGGATTTTATCAATGCTATTTTTCTACACTTTCAAATACAAATATTATCACGGGCCTAAGAGTAACTTGGATGATGATTCTGTGGATTCCATCAGTGCTGAAGAGGTTTTAATTGATGCAAAATTGAAGGAGTAAACACTTCAATTAACAATCAACATTTTATAGCTTAAAACTTAAAACTTTAATTATTATAAATCTAAATAATAGCTTTAAAATAAACTTTAACTTTATTCTTATAATTAGTAAATGAATTATAGAAGAAAAATGGTGTTCTTTAAAAAATCGTGATATTAATTAAAAACTCACCGAAAAGAAACCGAAATCTAACTAGCTTTCTAAGACATTTACCCGCTAATAGTTATTGTTAAGATAATATCTTAAACTGATTAAAAAATGTCATGTCACGCGTAACTTTATCTTTGAAACTATATATATTAATTTTCAGGCAATTTTTGCCTCTTTTGAGAATAAATTGTTCACTATCTTAAAGTTATGGTATATATCGTAATTAGTGTTATGATTGCATGTGTGCCCCGCTTTTTAAAGCTGTTTATCTTTTATCTTGAATTAAAATTTTGAGATAAGAAATAGCTTATTGTAAAAAACCCTCAGATTTTAAAAATTATGTTTGCCGAAAGATAAGATGAAATCAAAAACCCAAAATGTAAGTGATACGCGACAACATTATATGTACATAAATACAAGAGCATTCAACCATAGAATGATCTAGCTAACATCTATAATAGCTAACACACTAACAATGTTGAAGTCTACTGCTTCTAACATGTTCTCACCTGTACAAACAGTGACTTCACGTGCTGAATATATCACATCATTTGCCTCACCAATTAGAGAGATTGATGCAATTCATGTTGGAAATGATGAAGAACTTTTGGCTGAAATTGGGTATAAACAAGAATTGAAGAGAAGATTCTCAACTTTCCAAATCTTTGGTATTGCTTATTCTATTATGGGTATTTTACCATCCGTTGCATCCTTGTTGGGTGTTGCATTAACAGCTGGTCCTGCTGGTGCTGTATGGTCATGGTTGATTGCTTCCGTTTTTATTTTAACTATTGGTTTAGCAATGTCAGAATTAGCATCTGCCATTCCTACATCAGGTGGTCTTTACTATTGGACTTATTACTATGCCCCAGAAAAATGGAGAGTTCCTATTTCTTACTTAATTGGGTTATCAAACACAATGGCCTTGACCTCAGGTACTGTTTCTGTTTTCTATGGTAATGCACAGGAAATTTTAGCAGCTGTCTATTTATCATATTCAGATGGCTCATTTGAAATCACAAGTGGTAAAACATATGGTGTTTTTGCTGCTTGTATTATTACAGGTGCCTTTGCAACATGTATTTCATCTAAGAATGTCGCTCTATTACAAACTATTTCATCAGTCTGTCACACAGCTTTGTTCATTTTATTTATTATTGCTTTACCAGCTGGTAATCGCGCCAATGGTGTTGATTTCAATGATGGGAAGTTCATTTTTGGGACTGTGGAAAACTATTCGGATTGGCCAATTGGTTGGCAATTTTGTCTCTCATTTATGACTGCTGTTTGGACAATTGGTGCTTTTGATTCATGTGTTCACATGTCAGAAGAAGCTAAAAATGCTTCTTATGGTATCCCAATTGGTATTTGTTCAGCAATTACTGTCTGTGGTATTATTGGTTGGATCATCTTAATTGTCTGTTGTGCATGCATGAATCCAAATGTTGCTGAAGTTTTGGAAACTCCTACTGGGTTCCCAATGGCTCAAATTATTGTTGATTCATTAGGGAGAAAATGGGGTATTGCAATGATGTCATTAATGGCTGCTTGTCAATGGTTTATGGGTACATCATTAGTTACTGCCGCTTCAAGACAAATTTGGGCTTTTGCTAGAGACAATGGTTTACCATTTTCTGATTATGTTAAAGTTGTCAATAAGATGGTTCATGTTCCGATTAGGGCCATCATTTTTGCTTGTATTCTCGGTTTAATGATTGGTTGTTTATGTTTGGCTGGTTCAACTGCAGCAGGTGCTCTTTTCTCTCTTGGTGTTTGTGGTAACTACTTGTCCTGGTGTTTACCTGTTTTCCTTAAATTGACCACTGGTAAACACAAATTCAAGCCAGGAAGCTTTTATTTAGGTGATACTTTATCTAAGATCAATGGTTGGATTTCTTGTTCTTGGGGTCTTTTCATCATAATTTTAGTTTGTTTCCCAAGTGCTAAGACAGTTGAAAAGGACACCATGAATTATGCTATCGTCATTGCTGCTGGTGTATGGATTTTATCAATGGTATTCTTCTACACTTACAAATACAAATATTATCACGGTCCTAAGAGTAACTTGGATGATGATACGGTAAAATCAATTTCTTCTGCTGAACAAGTTAACATTAAGGAGGATTTGAAAGAGTGAACAATTTTACACTTTTATTATAATATAATTTTATAAAACTTAAAAAACATAATTTTTCATTTTTTTAAAGTTTCCCAAGTGCTTTTACACACATACACATCAAATTTATTGGCATATTGCTTCATTGATATTTTTCTATATACAGAATTCTATTAAAATTAAACGTTAAAAATCATAACATCTCTGTGGACAAATCTTTTAAAATTCTAAATGGTTGACCTCTCCATGTGATTTTAGACCCAGTAACTGCAATAACCCAAATAGGCAAAGCTAATAATTCTCTTAATATCCAAAAGAAAATAACATTGATCAATTTTCTCCTTTCGATATCAACTTTATTAGTGGAACCCTTATTAAAGTTAATAAATAAGCTGAAATATTGATTCATGTCACTAATGAACCAAACAAGGACATGGAAAAAATACCAAGACCACCAAATTTCCCATCGATTACGAAAAATGATATTAATAGCAAAAGATCCAGTCAAACCACTTAAAAGGCATTCAGTAAATGGTTCAATCATTGTAGCAACCAGAACCATATATTTACGAACTCTCAACCATCTAACCCTTCTATCAATATAATCACCAATTGAATTTTGTCCATTTAATGGTTGCATAACAGTATCCATAGATAAGGCAGCACAACCATTGACATTATCAAATAAGGCAATGCCAATCATGTTATCCTCACCGATATATTTGGAGAAATATTTAATACCTTCATCTGGACATGAAATACCAGTATAACGTTCAACAGCAAGGTCCAAATCAGATTTACGAAAAATATTAGATTTACCATTGATACAGGGGGTAAGTTGTAACCTATTTATACCAGTGTAAAACTTTGCATGAGAAGTAGACATAAACATTTCATCTAAGTAAGCTCCAAAATTCTTAATATGATTACTTTGACACCAAGCCAATGGAATATGTGTAATTATTTTAACTGTTTTATTAGGTAATAAACTAATGAATTTTGAACCATTTGTAATATTATTTGTTAAACAATGAATTGATCTTCTAAGTGTATCCTTTCTAGACCAAACGTTTGAATCCATAATCCAAATGATATCATATTTAGCAGCTCGGTAGCCTTTGGCTAAATTGTTAATTTTCGGATTTGGTCCATATGATTCAGGTATTGGAGTATCAATTAACAATTTTGCATCGATATTTGGGTATGATTGAATCAGGTTTTTGACCAGAGGTATGCATGGATCATTTTGATCTTGGACACAAAATATTATTTCCAATTTTTTAGGGTCGTATATTTGTTCAAATGATGATTCTAATGTACGTTTCATATCAGAATCAAGACCTTTAAGTGGTCTAAGGATTGTAACGGGTTCAAGATCTTGAGTATTTATGGAAACATCCAATTTTGATCTATTTGATGGATTAAAAACAACAGTAAGTTGGTAGACACCAATGGTTGCAATAGATAATACAACTATGTACATGATAAACAAGGGTAGACCCAAAACAAGTTCCCAAAATGTCAACATGATATTTGGGAATGAAATATGGATCCGTCTAAAAATAAAAAGAATTGAGGGTTTTTTTTTTTTTAATGAAAAATTTCAAAATTGTATGTATGGAAGCAAAATCATTTCCATTGTTCTAATGGATGAAGCTCACCATTTTCAACAAAAGCGGTTGGAACAAACTTTGGAGTTGATATTTTCCAATCACAAACACAATTGGATTCAAAATGAATAGAGCCAACACCTCCCATAATTAAATCAAAAGATTTACTCTGTTTGACCATTTCAGATTTCCACTTTGGGTAAATAACATAGGCATTATCTTCTTTGAAAAGTTTGATAGAATCAACATTACTTATTTGACGGATTTCAGCCATTGGCCTGCTTGGTAAGTCACCTGAAACAGTTATAGTAGAATTATCGTTGAATCTAGCTTTAGGTGTTACAATGAGCATTTTTTCCACTTGGATAGATTTCAATTTGTTATTATAAGTAAACACCTTTTCAACAGGTTTGATATCATTAAGTTGAGGCAATACCCTAGCTCTCCCCTTACTATTAACATGTCCAAATATACCACCAAATTCATTGATGTTTTCACTAATATCAACCCACCCAGGAATATCAATTAATTTTAAACGTGGAATTTCCCAAATTCTTGGTTTAGTAAATGGATATTGTCCATGAGTAAGTTTATTAGAAATACCATAATGTGGGTTTTGTGAAATTCCTGATGGGAAAAATTGAGTTAATAAATGCTTAATTAAAGTAGATTTACCTGAATTTAATGGTCCGATAATATAAGTTGGAATTTGTTCGTTTATATCATTAGAAATAGAAGTTAATGAATTCATCAATTTATTATTATTTTCCTTGTAATCATTAAGCCCATTGAGAGTTATTTTATCAGATGAGATTGGTTTATTAAGATATTGTGAAATTAAAGATGTAAAATAATCAACTGATGGATTTTTAATAAGATCAGTTTTATTAATCACAAAATTAACATCCTGGATATTCAAACCACGTTGTTTTAAAATAGAACATAAATCAGGTGGAATTGATAAAGGAAAATCAAGACAACTTGAAACAATAACAACGTTTGTCTTAGAATCAAGTGGTGAATTTCTGTTATTGATCATGTTAAAGATTGAGGTTGGTTTAAATGGTTGAAATGATTTTTGGTGAGAAAGAACAGTCCTCAAATGCATAGGAAGACACTTCCATTCCAAGGTGGCAAACCTTGTTTTGTTTAACAAGGGATGAAGTGCCATTTAAATTGACGTGTTTAAAGATAATTAAGATGAAAATGAAAATTTTGCCATTTCAATATTAAATTTATATAGATTACGAAATTGATAACATTAAAATGAGTTTTTTTGACATAAATACATGAAGCAGATGAGATGTTACAATTTAATAAGAAAAGGTTATTAGATCATAAAAGGAATTATTAAAAGATATACAGATAAATTAAATAGATATCGAAAAAAATGGTCATTAGTAGTAGTATATAAAAAAATATCGAATACACTGGAAAAAATAGGTGTGCACTAATATAAGAGATATTGAGCCAAGAAATTGGTATCATCTATCTCAAAATATGCTATAGTGTTTAAGCCTTAGTTTCTAAAACAGCCTTTAATGCTTCATCATCAACATTCATAACAATCTTCTTACCATGTTCCTTTTCTAAGTTTTCTTCATACATACTCAGAGCAATTGAACCAAGAAGAAGACCAACAGTAAGGAATTGAGCGTACATTCTTGCTTGAACGAATTTTTGAGTTTTCGTTAAAAGAGGATCTCTGTTAACGACAACCCATGAACCCCACATTGAGAGTGCCCACAGACCAGTAATAATTGGGTATTTGTTATTGTTAAGAGTTTCAACAGCTTTTTCAGTAATTGACATACTATTCCATCTTCTGTATTCATCTAAAATTCTTTGTTGAGAAGCAGCAGAAGAATACATTTGATAATCGAAATCAGCAGAACATAATTCAGCGTTAACAGATGTAGTAAATGCAGGAGGGGTGATAAAGATAGCAGTACGAATGGACCATGGCATTTTGAATAAACCTGGGTATCTAGATGGTGCAAGCGCAAAGATACCTAAAGAGATAGCGGTACCAAGAAGAAACCCTTTAAAACCACCGGCAGAGACGGATTCCCAATGGGCTTGCTTTTCTTCCTCAGAAATAAGTTTCATGTTTTCTAATGTATAATTTAATTGATAATTAATAAAAGATAAAAAAGAAAATGTGCAATAGAAAATTAGAAGTCGCACGCAATGTTTTATATAGGAAAACGGGCTCGGGCATTGAAAAAACTTTAAAAGTACTAAATCAAGGATATTTCAATAAGTAATAACCTTAGATTAAAACCGGTTACATAAATGTACTCGCAAAACTAAGGGCTACAATATGATATCAAACACCCCAAAGAAAACTTTAACTTCAAAATAACTTTCGGGGACCCATTTGAATCATCCCATTTAATGAGGAAAAAAAGTAAATCTCGTTCCACAAAAACACATTAAAAACGCAAAAAACATCATTGAAATACTTAAAATTCCCGTTTTTCCCGTAATGTACCCATTGTTTCTCATAACTGACGTTGGAACATTATAAGAACACTTTTTATGTAATTATTTCAATATTTGCCATTTTATTTTATTTTTTTTACTAATTTATGCCATCCAATCATTAAATACCATTTATAATGAAAACTTTAAAAGATCTTTTCTTTAATGGCTCTTTAATTTCAATCAGCTATTAGAGATACATTCTTAATTATTTCATTGTCATCATTTTAATATATAAATTGATATTTGTCATGAGCAATAACCGGACCTGTTTTCAGCTGGTATTTGTCATTTTTCATTTTTCATTTTTAAGTTAACATTATTACTCATATATTTATTCTATTTCATTTCAAAACCTCAATTTAATGTTTAGATCTGTCGCAAGGCTCTATTCAACTGTTGGAAAGGAATCACTTACTAAACAGATAACTTTATCCAAGTTTCCTGATCTTTCCCCTGCAGATCTTTTACCAAATGGGAGACCTGACTATGTTAAAATGATTCTTACTTCAAGAGTTTATGATGTTATTGATGAATCTCCTATATCATCAGCTACATTACTTTCACAAAAAACAAAATCTACTGTTTACCTTAAACGTGAAGATTTACTACCTGTTTTCTCATTTAAATTACGTGGTGCTTATAATATGATTGCCAATTTATCACAGGATAGAAAGGATGCTGGTGTCATTGCCTGTTCTGCTGGTAATCATGCTCAAGGTGTAGCTTATTCTGCTAAACAAATGGGTATTACTGCTACTATTGTCATGCCACTTGCAACACCTTCTATTAAATTTAAAAATGTTTCACGTTTAGGTGCTCAAGTGGTACTTCATGGTGATGATTTTGATTCAGCTAAAGCTGAATGTGATAAACTTTCTCAAGAACAAGGATTAACTAATATCCCACCATTTGATCATCCTTATGTTATTGCTGGTCAAGGTACTATTGCTTTAGAACTTTTAAGACAAATTAAATCAAATAAATTAAGTGCTGTTTTCGTCGCCGTTGGTGGTGGTGGTTTATTAGCTGGTATTGGAGCATATTTGAAAAGATTAGCACCTCATGTTAAAGTTATCGCTGTTGAAACTTTTGACGCTGATTGTATGTACCAATCATTAAAAAATGGGAAACGTACTCCACTTAATTCTGTTGGATTGTTCGCTGATGGTACTGCAGTTAAATTAATTGGTGAAGAAACTTTCCAAACTTGTAGTGAATTCGGTGTTGATGAAGTCATTAGAGTTAACACTGATGAAATCGCCGCTGCTGTCAAGGATATTTTCGAAGATACTAGATCTATCACAGAACCATCTGGTGCACTTTCAGTTGCAGGTATGAAGAGATACATTCAATCACACCCAGAAATTGACCATTCAACTAAAACTTATGTTCCAATTCTTTCAGGTGCTAATATGAATTTTGATAGATTACGTTTTGTTAGTGAAAGAGCTGTGTTGGGTGAAAATAAAGAAGTGTTCTTCTGTATTCAAATTCCTGATAAACCAGGTACCTTTAAAAAATTACAACATATCATCCATCCAAGATCTGTTACTGAATTTTCTTACAGATTTAATCAAAGTTCTAAAGAAGCACATATTTACACTTCTTTTAATGTTAATGATAAAGCAACTGAAGTTCCAAAAATCATTTCCGAGCTTGAAAAGGATGGATTTTTAGGTATCGATTTAACTGATAATGAAATGGCCAAATCACATGGAAGGTACCTTGTTGGTGGTAAACCAAATTTGCCTAATGAAAGAATCATCCATTTTGAATTCCCAGAAAGACCAGGTGCATTGACTACTTTCCTTGATTTATTAGCTGACAAATGGAACCTTACTCTTTTCCATTACAGAAATCATGGGGATGACATCGGAAGAGTCCTCGTTGGTTTAGATGTCCCTGAAACTGACGACGAGTCATTTTTGAAGTTCTTATCTGATGTTGGTTACAAATGGACTGATGAAGGTAAAAACGAAGCTTTCAAATTATTTTTGAAATGATTTTAATTCTTTGATCACAAAAAATACCAAAATTGTAATAATATAGAGCTATTAACATGTTACAATGTTAAATCACACACACACACACAAAAAAAAAAAATATCGGCAACTGTAACTATTGAATAGTTTAGTAACACCATATAATTAATATATAACTTACATAATACACAATTAATAGGAACTTAATGTATTCTTTATTAAAGTCTTTTAGCGTTTTAAAGTTTTTATAAATATACATATATGTATATACGATGTCAATTAATTATTATTAATCTATCTAAGCAAATCTTCTTCTCTTTTTCTTTTCCACAATAGTATTTTCTAACTTAGTCCACATTTCATCATCTTCTTCATCCTCCTCTTCTTCTCTCTTCTTTTTCTTCTCAGCCTTAATTTCTTTGCTTTCAACAACCTTTTCAATTAATTGTTCATCTTCTAATAATAACACATTATTTATTTGAGTACCCAAATAAACTTTAACAATACAATCTCTATTATTGATATAATATGATCTAATGTATCTATCTAAACCACCCAATGTTATAATTTTATTTTTGAAATTATGAATTGATTGAACAGTACCAAAATTACCCTTAAATTTACTAATTAAAGCACCTGTTTCTATATTATTTTTATTAATTTGTGCCTTTTCATCTGCAATTACAACTTCCCCTTGATAATCACCATTCAAAACACATGATGTTATAATGGATTTTTCAACTAATTTATGATTTGTTCTTGGCTTTTTACCTTTCTTTGTTTCATAAAATCTCATTTCACCCCATGCAGTAAATGTAATAATTTTAAAATTATCAATATTAGAACCTTCTAAAATTTGTAAATCTTTAATATGAATTTTAGTTTTCATATCTAATTTCTTATTGTATAAATTCTTAGCTTTAAAAATAATATTTGGTTGAAGCTTATTATTTTGTTTAATAATATTTGGTAATTTTAAAATAGTTAAATCAAGTTCTTTACCACCAATAACAACTAAATCGCCATCACCTGGATGAAATTTAAGAACTTCAATTTGTTCTTCTCCAGTTAATGGGAGTTGATACACAATAGGTGTTTTAACAATGGATTCTTCATTTTTCCAAATGAATACTTGACCTTTATTAGTACCAGCAACTATTTTTTCATTGATTGATTGTAAAGTAATGAATTTTTCATCACCAGTTTTAACATAGGGGGATATAACGTTTTTATGTTGACTTAAAAGCTTTAATTCGTTATCATTATCATTAAATTCATAACATGATAATTCACCATTTAATCTGGTTGTAATAATATGCCCCGTTTGATCATTTTTAATCATTTGTAAAATCATACTAGATCTATTATAAACATCATCGAATGTTAAATTCCTCACTTCTTCAGGTTGTAGAGCATCTTTTTTACTAGTATCACATCCATGACCTGCTTTAATAAATTTTATACCACCAGTATCCTCACAAGCTGCCAATAGTTTCATCTTAAATCAACAACAGCTTATATAGAGTGAAAAGAGAAGAAGAAAAAAAAAATATTTTTTTTATTATTACCTAAAACGGTAATCTTCTTTCTTCTCTAAACAAACAAAGTCTGTGTTTCTCCAAAATATACATCCAATTAATGGAAAAGAATACACAAACATCGCGTTATGAAGCTTTACATGCTGCAGTTGCATATGCCTTACAAAAAACCATAGAAAAACTCACATTGGAAGTTTTCAGTAGCTCTTATCCTGAATTAGACCAAACAAGTTTGATATCACTTCGTGAACAAATTCTCAACATTTGGACAACAAAAACAGAGAAAGAGTTTAAAAAGATTTTTTATGAAAGGGGACTTAAAGATAAACTGGGTGATTTGGATCGATTGATTGAAGAAGCTAAAGAAAGATATAAAAATGGAGAATTCGGATTGGATATAACAAAATTGAATAGCGAGCAATTAGTAAAGGTAACAACATTACCTGTTTTGAAGTCTACCAATGAACAATTACGTGAACAATTGGCGAAAATTAAAGCTACAAATGATGATTTAGAGGACAAGTTAAATATAATGAAAATAGAGTTTATTAATGATTATAATTTTATTAATGATACAAATAAGAACATGGGTGCTATAGATAAATTGACCATAATGTCGGAAGATGATTATGAAAATTTTGTGCAAAGTTGTATTGAAGAATTAGCGAAGTAAAAGTGATAATTAATAAGAAGAGGGTCATATAAAACTGGATTCTAATTCAACTTTATTTCCATTTGAATATATTATTTCAATTGGGTTAATGCGTCTATAAACATCATCCAATTTACTATCCATACAATTCATCTCAATAATTATTTTATCTTTGCATGGATTTCTTAATCTACTAATATCTAAACATTGCAATGAATTTGGTAATGTATTGAAATTGATGTTTCTTGATATTTTATTAACTAACAGACGCAAATCAATTAAATTCGATTCATCCCAGTTAATACAATTAATAATAGTTTCAACAGTATCTAAATCTAAAGAAATCAATTGAAGCGAGCGAATTGATTTTGGTATTGTCCATTGAGTGACATCAGTACAAATTTGTTGTTTATTCTTACCATTGGGTTTAAAAATAATAGTTTCAATAGATTTTGGTAAATCATTTTTTAATAAATGGAATTGGTCAATTGTTAATCTAATTTCTTTACATTTATTGAACCATTTTAATTCAACATCAGAACTAGTAATTTCTAAAATACTAATTCTAGTTGGATCGACTGTACAATAATTGAATTCATCAAATGGATTAAAAGAACCCATTAAAACATTGAATTTAACTTGTGAAGACCATTCTGGATTTTTATCCAATGCTAAAGATAACCCTGGGATGATGGTAGGATTAATGTCAATAGAGTATAATGCAGTATTTGTAATTGTTATATCTATACCAGTTTTTAAAATTTTCCCCCAATATTCACTTGATGTAAATTTGTAAATATTATTATAAATTGAAATTGATGATAAATTATTAAATCTTTTATCTTCAATAACAGTCATTGTTTGATCAATTGATAACAATCCAATTGATTTAATTTTAGAATACCAATTTAAATTTTCAAAAGATTGATTAAAATAATAACCACCAATTGGGATTTCAATTTGATAATCATAATGAATTTCTTCACATTGATTAATTATTTTAAGTAAATAATCTTTCCATTGGTCTAAAACGGAACCTAATGTTAATTTTTTAATACGAATATCCCATTTTTCAATAAATGAAACAAAATTGACAAAAGAAGGTGAATTTAATTTGAATGATCTACCAAGGATCCCACCTGTTTCATTGAAATAAAGATGAGAACCTCTAATACTTAATTCTAACTTAGATTGAAACCAAAGACGATGAACATTCAGCTCATCTTGATTTGTTTTAAATTGATGTATCATATCTATTGCACGTGTATTAACAAGATAATCGGATTGTATTCCTTGAAGAATATAACTCTGTAATTCTAAAGGTAATGGGTGTGATAAAATTGATATTATACCTTCCATTGTATTGTATTGTTTTCTGGATAAAAAAAAGGTATTAAATTAGTCAAAATATTAAGGGTTTACTTTACTTTTTATACTCATTTTGTGGCTTTTACATTTCCCAACTCCGAAAATAAATATAAATTTGATTTATTTGATGAACCAGTAACTCTTTCTATACGGACAAAAACCCTATTATATCAAGCAAGATCATGGCTATAATATAATATACAAAAATCCCCAAGAAAATACACCTGATAGGTTGATATATGTGAATTTTCAAGTCACTCCTCAATAGATGATCATCAACGGCATTATAAAATTTATAAATAAAAAACAGCCCCCTGACCGGTACTTTTGACCGAAAACCCCCCTCGAAAGTCCCCATTTGTCCCATAAACATATACAGTCAATTCTTCTAAAACCCGTTATATCATCTTCACACGGAAGGAAGGCAGTTTTTAAATTGACCTTTTTTTTTTTTTAAAAAAAACTCCTTGAACTAAATTGTTTCCTTCTTTACAGTACAATAAGTAATTCAATAACTAATTGTAGAAAGATAATGTTGGTTTCTTGTATTAAGGAATAGGAATAAGTATGAATATAGACATTACTGAGCAAGCATGCGCCACAATAAAAAAATTTAGATTTTTATTGTGGCGCATGACTTTTTACTCGATGTGAAAAACAAATAACATATACACATACACATACACATTTACATTTACATTTGGTTAATTAATTAATTAATTATTTTCTTTACTATTAATGATGAATGATTTAAAACCACTTGATACTCATCATGAGGATATGGTATTAGATATTGGATACGATTTTTATGGGAAATATTTAGCCACTGGTTCAGCTGATCAACATATTAAAGTTTTTGAATTAATTAATAATAAATGGGAATTAAATGATTCATGGAGAGGTCATGATTCAAGTGTTATTAAAGTTGATTTTAGTCATCCTCAATATGGTAAATTAATATTATCTGCAAGTTATGATAGAACTGTTAAAATATGGGAGGAAAGATTTGATGAACCTTTAAATAGTAATAAACGTTGGATTAAATTAAAAACTTTAGCTGATGCTCATGGTCCTTTATATGATGCATGTTTTTTACCTAATTGGTTAGGTTTAAAAATTGGTACAATTGGTAATGATGGTATTTTAAGAATTTATGAATCTAATGACCCAAGTGATTTATCAAATTGGTTTTTATTAGAAGAATTAAAAGTTTTAAATACCCCAATTGCAAGTCATTTACAATCTGATTTTAATATTAAATGGTGTCCATCTAAATTTGGTTCTGAAAAATTCCTTGTTAGTGCACTTGATAAAGGTTACATTTATTATAGAGATGAAAATACAAATGTATCATCAACTGATCCTGAAGGGAATAAATTTAAATTGGCAATTTCATTACCTGATCATAATGGTTTAATTAGATCTGTTTCTTGGGCTCCACCAATGGGTAAATCTTATCATTTAATAGCAACTGCATGTAAAGATGGTTTTGTAAGGATATTTAAATTAGAAGAATTTAAATCAGATACAAAGGGGGGAATACCTTCATTTCAAATAAGTTTACTTAATAGTTTCAATGATCATATTGGTGAAGTTTGGAGAGTTAGATGGAATTTAACAGGTACAATTTTAAGTTCATGTGGTGATGATGGTGTAATTAGATTATATAAAGCAAATTATGCTAACAAATTTCAATGTATGAGTGTTATAGCTAATTAATATTATATAATATTAATAAATCCATATAATTTAAAATATCCAATTACTGAGAAAATATTATACATTGATATATAATTATTTAATGTAAACTTCGACTAATCCACATTAGTCAGTATTATATATAAAGAAAACAGAATAATTTAAATCTTCTTCAAAACAGTAATAACATCTTCATCTTGTAATTCATGGGATAAACCAACATATTGAGGTTGATGCTTAACACTTGAACCATAAACTAATGCAGTTTTAAAATCATCAACTAAACTTTTATGAATTTTCATACAGAAATCTTCAACTGAACATTTATTACCTTTTAAAACAACAGGATCAGAGAAATCAGGTAATCTACCTCTTGGTTTTGTGTAAACTCTAACTAAATCCAATCTATCCCACATTAATTCCAGTAATTCATCTAAATTCCATTCATTACCAGAAGAAATTGGAACGGCATTTGGAATACGGTAAAGTAATTCTAATTCTTCAATTGAGAAAGAATCAATTTTGTTTAAAACATAAATTGCAGGGACATATTTTCTATTATGAGCTTCTAAAACATCAATTAAATCATCAACAGTTGCATCTTGTCTAAAAGAAATATCACAAGAATTAATTCTATATTCATTTAAAACTGCTTTAATTTCATCATCATCAATTTTAGTTAATGTAACAGTAGATGTAATATTAACACCACCTCTTTCCTTCTTTTTAACAATAATATCAGGTGGTGTTTTATTTAATCTAATACCAAAACCTTCTAATTCATGTTCAATAATTTGTTTATGTCTTAAAGGTTTATTAACATCTAAGACAATAAAAATTAAATCACAAGATCTAGCAACGGCGATAACTTGTCTACCTCTACCTCTACCATCTTTAGCACCTTCAATAATACCTGGTAAATCAAGCATTTGAATTTTAGCACCTCTATATCTAATAACGCCAGGAACAGTTGTTAAAGTTGTGAATTCATAAGCTGCAGATTCAGATTCAGTACCTGTTAATTTTGTTAACAGTGTAGATTTACCAACAGATGGGAAACCAACAAATCCAATAGAAGCAGCACCAGATTTCCTAACATCGAAACCTGCACCTGGACCACCACCTGTACCAGCAGCTGCATCTTTAAGTAAATCAGCACGTAATTTAGCAATTTTAGCCTTAAGCATACCTAAATGTTTTTCAGTTGCCTTGTTCTTTTGAGTACGGGCCATTTCTTCCTCAATGGCCTTAATCTTTTCCATTGTAGTCATCTTGGAAGTTAGGTATGTTAAGAAAGTTAAGAAAACTGAAAAATTTTGAACATTTTTTTCTTTCTTTTCTTGAATTTTTTTCTATATCAATAGAAAACAAGTAAAATTATGAAAAGCGGTAGTTTTTCAAATACAATCTAAATGATATTTTGGAAACAGTAATTATTATTTATTTATTTTAAATTATTAAATTAGGAGCAATTTTTATATTATAATCATGAAATTATGACTTGAAATCCTTTATATTTCAACAATTTTACATTAAATTGTCATTTTAGAGTGAGTTAGTAAATTGAATAATAGAACTCAATTCGTAACTAGTATAACTTTAAAAAGCTATTGATCCGACCAGATTACTTCTATAATATACAAAACAAAAAATAATAAAATACGACAAGAGATACACACACACACACACACACAGTAATATACCCATTGATTACATTTCAACATCAACATCAACATCAGCATTTTCAGTAGACGTAGATTTATCAGTTAAATCAGGCCCGACCCACATGACATTATTACATCTGATGAATACTTCGTTATTCAATGGGATACCTTCACCTTTGAACCCTTGTGGGTATTCCAAAGTGTCAATGTCTAATAACAAATTCATATAATTATCAACTGAGTTGAGAGTACCACAATATTCAACGGGGGAATGTTTAAGTCTCACAGTAACACGCTTTTTGACTAGCGAGTTTATGTATGGTTTGGGGTTAATTGGTTGGAACATAGGGGGAAAGAAGGAAAGAGTGAAACAAAGAGAGAAGGAAAGAAAGGTTTAAATGGAAAAAATGTCTAAGTAAGTTATATCCAAGTTATCAATCGGTATAGTAAGTCAGATACAGTTTTAGATACAATTATAATCGTTTGTAATAATGTTATATTTAATAAATAGAAGATATATATGTATAGCGTCTAGACACCACGTTTAAAGTTCAGACTTTAAAGCAACGGCATCGATGTCACCAACAACAACAAAGTTGAAGTCCTTAACACCAGCAGCCTTGACAACAGCCTTAACAGCGGCATCAACAGCAGAGGCTTCACCAGTAGCTTGGGCGTAGAATAAGGAAACACCATCGTAGTTCTTGACAGCGGCTTCAACACCTTCAACACCTTGGACAGCTTGAACAAGACTTTGAGCTTGAGCAGCTTCGACTGGGACACCAATAACAGCAGAGGTGGCACCAGCTTGTCTAATTCTAGTTTCAGCACCGGTGTATGACTTTGGAGCAGCAGCAATAACAGCGTTACCGGCTGGGATCTTGGAGAAAGCAGATTCGGCAACGAACTTGGCTAAGTCTTCTTCCTTAACGTTAACAGCTTCAATAACAACGTTTTCAGAAGTAATGTGGCTCTTGGCGAAAGCGGCAACGTCTTCAGAGGTGAAAGTCTTAGAACCATCAAAGTAGAGAGGCTTACCTAAACCAGATCTGAAGGAAACAGCGTGTAATTCTTCAAGAGCCTTGAAAGCAGGACAAGCGTTAGCAACAGCGGAAGAGTACTTAGCGTATGGTAAAGCAACTTCCTTTAATTCATGGGCTTTGTAAGAAGCTTCAGCTAAGGCAGAACCTAAAGCGTTGACAAAGTATGGTAAACCTTCTTGTAAAAAGGAGGCCTTTAAGACAAGGTCATCTCTGGTAACTTCAGCAGCGTATTCACCACCCAAGAGTTCGGATTCTCTCTTTAATCTAAGAGCGGACTTGGTTTGAGTGTTCAAAAAGGTAGAGGAAGCCAAAATATGGGCCAAACCTGCAGGACCGGACTTGGAACCGGCGTTCTTGACGGTCACAGTAATTTGTGAGACAAGAGAGTTTGGAGCAGACTTGGCGGTAACAGAAAGTGCACGGGTGGAGACTCTGGAAAGCATTCTGGTTTGTAGACAAAGCAGTGAAGTTGAAATATGGTGAGAAATAAATAAAACTTTTTTCAACAAATCCATTGAGTCTTGATGGAAATCTATAAAATATACAAAATGATATGGGGGTTCCCAATGGGAAAGTTATTCCATTCATAATATACCAATTTTTAGCTTTTATTAGACTCAATTTGGGGGTTCTTACAGCCATTTTTCATTCTTTTATTTACACATTTTAATTTCTAATATGATTATTCGAATTTTCATTGGTCAATCAACAATGTCACGTGATGCTCAGCACCATAATTCATATTTTTCAATTTCTATTTTATTTTATTTGATTAAACTTACTTTTATAAATCTACAACTTTAATTAAACCAGAACAACTCCCCCATAGTTCTTAATCTGCACCATTGTGCCAATGTCAATTTTTCTTGATCCATCACCTTCTTTAATTGCTTAATTTCACTTTCTAACAATAAATTCATCTCCCTACCTTTAACATCATCTCTTGAAACTTTATCAAGTAAGATCTTATTATCATTTCTCATCATAATTAAAGAATCAATAGCTTCACCCATAGAATACATCATACATTTACCCATAATTTTCATACTTGAATTATAAGCACCTGATTTATCATTAGTATCTAATCCTCTTAATGAACCAGGACCTGAACCAACTCTATAAGCAAATGCAGCTCTAATAGCAGATCTATCTGCCGTTCTTGGAATTTCTTGAACTTCAATGAAACCTAATTTAAGTAAATTAGAAATAACACATCTAACATCAGATTCTTTCATTAAAACTTTTTTAGAAATGGTTTTTTCATCAATTAATTTCATATTTTCAATACAATTAAGAACACGAAGTGCCTTAGCACCAATAACAATTCTCATTTGTTGTTTATATTCATAAACTGATAATTTTCCATGGAGTAATGTCATTGGAATATAATAAGAACCTGGATTAGATTCCATTAAAAATGGTAGTTGACCATCAGTTGTTAACAATCTCAAATGTTGTAAAACTAATGTCATATATTTAGTATCTTCATCATCATCATCTTCAAAATCATCACCATTATCTTCATATTTAATATTATCCAATCTAATCTTTTTACTTGGACCATTATTATTATCATCCAAACCTTTTCGTTTCATACCAATACTAATTTCATCTCTACCATCTGAAATTGTATCCTTTAAATCTTCTAAAAGTCCAGGATCAACCCTCTTAATTTCCTTAAGTATATCAATTGCACTAAAATTCATACCTCTTTCTTGATCTTTCAATTCATAACTTTTAATAACTTCTTTATGTAATGTGGGATCATATCCTTGTGTTGTACCACCAATACCACCAGACATAGCTTGAACTGCATTAGTTGATAACCCAATAGTAGCAGATGTTAAATTTCCCATAGATATAGCAACACTAGCTGATAATTTATCTGCAACATCCTCAACAAGACGTACATCTCGTGTACGTGATTCTAATCTTTCAAGTGCTATTTTATAAACTCTACCAGTTACTCTACCAATTCTATGAATAGATGAAGAAACTAAATGTGATGTTCTAATATGTTTTAAAACACGTTCAAAATTCAATGTAAGTGGCAAACGTGGATTAACTGATTTAACTGATGATGAAGCTGCATCTTCTTCTTCCACTTCATCATCATCCTCATCATCATTATTAGTATTAGTAGCTCTAAATAATTTATCCATTTGCTCATTATCTTGCATTTTCTTAATAAACATTTCCTTAGCCATATCTTTAATAGCCATCCCTCTCCTCATTTGAGAAACTGTCTTTGGTTTATTATCATTACCACCCATACTTGGTGGGCCATTCCCATTATTCATAGAAACACCAAAATTTGCTTGAGTGTTACTCAATTTAACAGCTTGAGCAACACATTCACCAAAGAGGGATCTAACAGGCATAGTTTCTGTTGCTCTTAATGGTTTAATCCATTTTTCATCAACTAATGTAACAAATGCCCTTTTAACATTTGATTTATTTTCAAGGCTTGTCTTAAGGTAATCACCAACTGTTAAATGACCAGAAATAATGATATTTTGCATGATTTCAGCACAAACTGGACCAAATTTATCACTAATAACAGCAAGGACTTCATCAGAATAAACCAATTTCCAACATCCCTCTTCATTAACTTCATAATATGTGATGGTCTTTTTTGACCCTAAACTTGGTTTGTCCAATGAATAAACAACACAACCTAATTGAATAAGTGCCACAAGAAGTTGTTTAAGTTGTCTAGGCTTGATCTTTGTTCTTTGACCTAATTGTTGGAATGTCAATCTTGAATGAGAGTAAAGATTCGAATAAACAAAGGCTGCTTGTTCACCCAAATATGACTTGAGAATCGCCGTATGAACGTAACAAGCAGCAGACTGTGTTTTAGCAGTAAGCGGTAGGTTCTTGGGGATATCAGAACCAATGTGTGTAGTGGAATACATGGCCCGATTGGATTTACGATTCTAACAGATCAAAGGAGGGAAAAAAATAAAAAAAATAAAAAAATTGAAAAATTTGTATACTTGATAGGATTGCAATGAAACTTCACAAAAAAATGGCACCAAATTAGCCTTAAAGTTCAATTGTTTTGTAGTACAATAATTTGTATTATTATTATTATTTTATATATATTATTACTTTATGTGGTTACAAAATTTAAAATTATGACTTAAATAAAATGCATTAAATGAAATGGGTGGAGGAAGAGGGTATTTGGATGTCTGCAATGGCAGCATCCACTTTATTATCACTTATCCGTATTTGACCCCTTGTAATTTAAAAGAAAAATGACAGTTTGCTCATTCATTCTTCATATCTGACATTTCAAATACTAAATCATCAACTTCAGGTGCCTCATCTTCTTCATCACTATCAAAAACCCCACGGGCATAACTCAGGTTTTTCAGATCAATTGCAGCAGGTGCAGGTATTGGACCATAAACAGGCCCTTGACTAGCCAACGAACTTGATCTCCTTGAATGTGATAAAACATATCTTAATTGTGATGAAACACCAACTGCTGCATCAGGTATAATATTTGCACTGATACTACCACTACCACCACCTGTTTGTTGATCATGTTGTGAACTCATAGACCCACGTCTCAATTTTTCAATTAATGTATCTGGACCGTTGGTATGACCACCAGGTGAACTTGAATTAGAATTTCTCTTGGTTCTGATAGAACTAATATTTGTTGATGCTAATACTCCAACATTACTAGTCCCTGCAATGGCACTAGCTTTCATGCTAGTAGAACTTGGTGATATATGTTGAAATGATGATCTTGAAATTTGCCTATGTGGAATATCTAAACCATTATTTCCTCCACTCATATAACTTTCAAATCCACCTCTAGGACTTGATCCTAATGGACTTCTACCTAACAATCTAACAACAGAATCACTAACATTCCTATCTGCCATAGCTGTAGGTGGTGGGGACATTGTTTCAGCACCCGTCGCTGTTGTTGACATGGTACATTCTGTTGCCTGATTCGGTTGTTGATAACTCACATCTTTGAACACTTCTGTGTTCCTTAATGATCTATAATCTTCAAGAACATCAGAAATAGAATCATCTTGTGATATAAACCCAGACCCATTTAATCTTAAATCAGGTTTTGAGTCTAACAATTTCATAAATCCGGTTAAATCATCAGAGTCCGAATCAATTGAAAGAGAACTCAGTAATCTGCTTTTCACTGACTTGGAAACTGGAGGTAGTGAAATTCTATCATCTATACTATTGTGCCTAGGTGTACTACCTTTAAATTTAGATCCAAAACTTGAACTAATTTTAGGAACACTTGATTCAATCAACTGTTGCTGTTGAGTCAGTGGATGTATATGCATAGATTCATTTTTAGATACCGAGTTTATTGATGAAGAAGATAATTCACGGCCCATTTGGGTTGATGATTGATATGGATGCTGATGCTGATGTTGTTGTTGAGCTTGATGCATAGGTGGACTTGAAGAAGCCAATGATCCTGTTTTAAACAATGATGTGGATCTTATTGATGATTTCCTCCTAGACCTGGCACTTTCAATCGAAGCAATCGACATTCTATTCTGTTGTTTTATATGCTGTTGTTGTATGAGGTTATGAGTTTGGTCTATTGATGAATTCGCTGGTGTCATTGGAATACTGTTAATACTATCGCTAGTTATCGATGGTTCCATTCTTTGGAAAAACACATGCTCGTTACTCTCGACTTTGAAATCACAATCCTCTCTGAAACTAACACTGACATTTAAAGATCCAATGGGTGTAACAATAGGTTCCAAATCTCTAGATTTGACTTCATTCGAGAAGTCTCGAGTGAGTTGTTTACTCAATCCAATTCTCCCACGAGAGGGGATGGGCTTAGATCCATCTAAAACCTTTATCTTGATTTGTGTATGATTTAGTCGTGTCTCATGTCTTAGACCATAAGCAGGTAAACGCATCATCAACGAATAAATACATCTAAATTGGACCATTATGTTCTTCTTTATTTCTTGTACGCTGTTATTCACACTAGATCCAGTCGAATAGTCCTCTAAGTTCAAATGGAAGAGCCATCTTTCGAGCACTATTTCTGACCTGCGGTTCGTGTTGACAACAGAACCCTTAAACAGTATAGACTCACTAGGGCTGAGTCGGGACAAGTCCAGCACCGTTTCCAAAACCAGTGGAGGAATCTTCGTCACATCACTCCCTCCCCAGATTAGCATCGCATCATCTATCACGCGTGCAACCTCCAAGCCAAACCAATTGTTGATATCGCCTTCTTTCGCGTTTATCGCGTTTGTCACGCTCAAAGGCTGTCTCAAAGCCACGAGAACGTCTCTGGCAGTGTAGAAGAATCTCTTTATAAGCCGCACAAGGTTGCTGGCATCTTCTTCGCTCAGCAGCGGTGACATTTCGTCGATTGTTTAAAGAAAGAAGATACATCTAAACGTTGTGTACATTTTCTATACAGCCCTTCTTATCAGGCAAATTACGTAATCACATTTTTTGCTCAGCAAGTAATGCTAACTTATCAAGCGTTGAAACACTTGGGGAAAACCAAACCCCACGTTGAGTTTCCCTCAACCCTCCAACAGATATGGCAACCTGAGATATCATTGAAGCATCAATGCTATTGCTATTACGTGATACCTCTAATGCAATCTTACTATTTAAACGGTTCCAAATATGAATATCTTGTGGAAACATGAATGCATGTCTTTGCCAAACATTTGTCTTTGTATTCAACTTAGAATTGATTATTTCTAAAAGTATCGGAACTTCTCTATGCAAATCTTCAATTCTAGAACTAAAATCCAATCTGTCCAACTCATCCTTAACGGCATCCATGTATTCTTCTCTATTTTCAATGATGGAAATAGCTGCAATTGTCATCACAACAATGAGGGAACTACCCTGGTCTTGAATGTTAACAAGAAGTTCTTCGATTGCTGCTTCCTTAGTTTCTTCAGTTCCAATGGCATATAAAACTTGACAAATAAGAATAACAACTCTTTTAGTTTCAGGGTAAACCTCAATAATTCTATTCAATTCCTCTAATGAACCATCAAAATCACCCAAGAAATATCTACTTAACCCGGAAACACTGAAAATAGATAATTGAATTCTTTGGATAACTTCATTAAAAATGTTCTTTTCAAATAAACGATCAAGGATTTGTGTTGTTAAATCAGCTGTTTTCATAGCATCTTCAAATTGACCATTACCCAATTGTAATCTAGCCATTTGAACAAGAACACGTGCATAAACTGTACTAATAATCACATCATCTTTCTTTGTATCATATTGCTCTTTGATTAATGAACAAAGTAATCCACTAATCTCCATCCCCTTATCATACATGTGTAATCTTTCAACAATAGTACATGCAATTTCCAATGCATGTGTATCTTCTGGGCAGTGTTTCAAATATTTCAAAATTGCTGATGTTGCACTTGTAATTCTTTGAACATCGTCCAAGTCTCTTTCCTCTGATAATTTTTCAATTATTTGGTCAAGGGTATTAGAAGAGTATAATAATGTTGACCCCATATTTTTGCCATTAGATGTAACGAATGAATGTGTAAATAAGGAAATTGCTTGTTCCTTTTTCCCTTGGGCATCAGCGACAATCCCTTGACCAGCCCATGCTGATGATGTCCCTGGTGAAATGGATTGTGATCTAGAAAATGCCTGATTGGCCAATTCGTAATCCTTATACTTCACATAAAACATACCTAAATTAAACCAGACGGGAGCAGCCTTGGAATCAATAGAAAGCGCCTTAATAAAACAATGTTGTGAAACCTTGGCATTACGACTCATTAGAACCAAACCCAAGGTGTTCCAAAAACCTGCGTTTGTAGCTTCAAATTGGATAGCCTTCTTTAATAATTTGATGGAAACATCTCTATGTAAATTATTCTTGGAATCTCTGTGCCATGAGATGAACAAGATTGCTAAATTGTAAATCAATGAGGCTAGTAAAAGTTTTGGACTATTTTTTGATGTTCTTGCAAGTGGTACTAACCCAGCTAAAACAAGTGCATAATGAACCGTTGAAAGTTTTTCAGAATTTGATTGGTTATTAGAAAATTTCAAATCGTTTGTGTATTTCAGATCGTCCCAAATTTCTTGAATAACCATCAAACTACCATTGTTTATTCTCTCAAATGAAATATCAATAATAGAATTGATAATTTCAAATGGTAATTTTGAAATGTGTGATTGTGT
The DNA here is from genome assembly GCA_030563185.1 of Saturnispora sanitii. Lineage (NCBI taxonomy): Eukaryota > Fungi > Ascomycota > Pichiomycetes > Pichiales > Pichiaceae > Saturnispora > Saturnispora sanitii. Next base: position 274,848 of record JAKUBF010000009.1, on the reverse strand, counting down.
GTTAATACATAAAATCAATGATTCTTGATATGCCTTCCATAACTTCAATGAATTTGATTGATCTAATGCTAATATAAAATAATCAAAAGCATCATTCAAAGTAGCCATAGATCTCATGATGGCACCTTGGAAAATTTCCTTACCAGCTCTAGAAACTAAAACTTGGCAAATCTTTGTTGACACGAATGTTCTCGTGTGTAAATCAAGTTCTTCATTTTTACGATTCAATAAACCAGATAACAATTCAAACGCTTCTGAATAATCACCCATTAAAATAGCAGCCTCGGACATTAAATAAATAGGTTGCCATAATGCCTTAGAAAGGATCTCATTTGTCAATTCAACATCCACCAATGTATCAATTTCATTGTAATCATCTAACGCTTGAAGGCATATAACATGTTTAAAAACTCTTCTTGAAGCTTCAATTTTACCTCTTGATAAATATGCCTCACCAAGTGCAATCCATGAAGCATAATCATTTTGATCAATTCTTAATGCCATTTGAAAATATTCAATTGCTTTATTATCATCTTGTTTTTCCATATTAACAACACCCAAAATTCTATATGGCCATGGACCAAAATATTTAGATTTATCATTAGTGATGCTAACAATAGACTTTCTGGCCCTTTCATTTTCAATAACTGAATTACAAATTAAGTCAACCATTTCCCAATCTTTTTTTACCGAAAAATGTTCAGTCACGGCGTATGTTGATCTTAACTCACCTGGATCCAATTCAAAAGCACGGTAAAAGCATTTGAATGCTTTGTTTTCGTTAATTTTTGCTTCTGATTCTTCAGTACAATTTTCAGCATTGTTAGTGTAGAGTTGTCCAAGGGATGTGTAAGCAGGTGCATAAGTAGATGAAATTTTGATACATTTAATAAGCAATTCAAAAGCTTTGGAAATATAATCAGCATTAATTTCTTTATCACAAGATTTGAAGTTTTCATCATTCAATTCCATAAGATATGATTGAGCTTCTCTATAGAATAAAGTTGCTTTGAAATCAAGGGAAGCAGCTTCAGTTTCTTCATCAAACTCGTCTTCCTCGAATTCATCTTCTGAAATATTTGATGATTCATTGTCCTCATCCTCGTCACCAGTATTATCTTCTTCCTCCTCTTCTTCTTCGGACTCTTTAATACTTTTCTTATTACCGAAAATAACAGTCTTGGCCTTGGACAACGACTTTCTACCATTTTCATAGTCACCTAGGTTAATGCAACACCAACCATATTCCATTAAAATTTCACCTATATTAATGTGGGTTTGGGAATTTGGGTTGTCATTTAGCAACGACAAAACGTTTTCAAACATCACCTTAGATTCTTCGAAGAGACCAGTTTCCATTTTGATTCTAGCCATACCAATCAAAGCTCTTGTATTATTTGGTTCATCCTTTAAAACTTTAGTATAAAGTTTTTGTGCTTTAGGGAAATTCTTTGGTGATTCATAATATGTATAAATGATTGCTAAATTGAATGCATATTCTAATGTTGAGTTTTTCATTTCTAAACCAGTTTTCAATTTCAAATCTGATAATAAAGCAGCATATTTATGTGAATGATCAAGTGCTAATTGATATTCATGTAAGTGGATAGAAAAAGAAGAATAAATTCTATTGGCAATAATTGAATTAGAAACAGATTTCTCATTCATTACTTCTGACATTTCATTAAAAATTTGTTGTGGCCCAATGACATAATCAAGGTCATCGTCGTCAACATCATCATTTAATTTCTTAGCCTTTTTACCCTTTTTGCCCCTCTTCCATTTACTGTTTTGTTTATGAAGTTGAGTGAACACAGCTTTATCCCAAGGTGAAATCTCACTAATAGATAATAAATATAACAATTTACCCAAACCTGCCGTTTTCCCAAACAATCTGATATATTTAACAACCTCATTAGGGTCAAGTTTGGCTAATGTTGTTGGATCTAACCATTCAAAATATTGATCCCATGAAAATTGTATTTGTGCTTTTAAAAGTACAAGAGTAGATTGAATTTCATTAATTTTGGCTCTAAGTTTGGCCTTTTCATCAGCAGGTTTAACATCCACATCTTTGTTAGCTTTAGTACCAATGACCAAGGTTTTCTTAGGCTTGGTCAAAACTCTTGTACCATCTGGTGCACAATAAAGAATTTGGGTTAAATAGTCAACTTGTTTATCCATAGCTTTCCATCTCTTATGATCATTTTGTGATTTTTCATCTTCAAAAGCTTGTAAGTCAACTAACAATTCCCAAAGGTTTTCACCTACAATCTTAGATGATTTATAAACCGACCATTTCACATCAGATTCTCTGAAATATTTCTCTTGGTCAGATGCATTAACAACCCATGATGTTTTGGCTCTTTGCATAGCTGATTTAATTTCATTTTGTTCGACCTTCATGTAAATTTCAATAAGTTGCTTAACGGAGATAACTGGAGATTGAATTCTCGCTCCTAAAATATCACCAAGTTGAGATAAATGAGGAGTGATATAATGTAAATAATGAATTTTCAATGGGTCATTATGAATATAATCGAATTTGGTAATGTAATCATCAAGTTGTGCTCTAATGAAATTTAAATCATCATTAGATATATTATTGTATTGAACATTTTGATGTGCTTCTTCGTCTGCATCTTCAATATCTGTCTCTTTCTTGGAGTATGCATCCACCATAATGACTGTGCAGCGTTCTAAAGTTTTGAAAAAATCGATAAAATTAGGATCTAATGCTCTTATTTCCAATATAGCTTTCCATGGATAAAGAGCTTCAGGGTTTAATTCGGTAGCTTTGGTGAGTGTTTTTAGTGCTTCTTTATAATTTTCATTGAGCTGGTCATTAACTAAACCTTCTTCATTGCCCATTTGAGAGAAAGCCATACCCTTAAATAACCAACCATAGTAATTTGATTTATCAAGTGAAAGAACGTTATCACACGTCTCTATAACACCCTGTAAATCTGGTTTTCTCCCTGTAAGAAGTACTTTGGCTGTTTTAAGTAACTTCTTAATCTCTCCCTCGTGTGGAGACTTCTTAGGGGGCATTATTAAATAAGTAAAGTTGGTAAGAAGAGAAAGAAAATGGGAAAATGGAAATTTAAATTTTGTATACGCGTCAACTTTACTTGTGTACAGTTATTTATTAATATGAGTGAAAGCAGTGAAACAAAGACCAATTTAAAGGTACTCTTTGATGTTATTGATAAAGATGGTGATGGGAAAATTGGCATTAAAGATTTAGAGTCATTCGCCAATTCTAACAGTGGTTTCCCGACAACATCAGATATCTCTAAGATGATGGCTAAATCAGGCCACATGGACTTGAATGCGTTTAAAGATAAATTCAATGAGTTATGGGGTGGTTTCAGTGATTCTCAGGAAGTGGAAGATGCACTTTTAGCAGTTTCTGATAACGGGAACGTCAATTTTAAAGCTGGTATCATGGAAACTATTACTAAAGACTCTACTACAGCTACGAATATTGCCAAAGAATTCACAAAAGTTAACAAAGTTACTGGTGATAAGACCTTTCAAGGTCAGGAGTTTTCAAATACAATTAAAAGGTAAACTTGATTAAAGTTACATTTCTTTATTGAAAATTAGTATACGATTTGATTATATACCCTGTTTAAGATATCTAATATTTGTTTTCTGGTTGGTTAAACATTTTATATATCATATTGAACGTTAGATGCTAGATTAAGCCCCGTGTCCTGGGGGGAAAGAAGGGGGTAAATAGTAAAAAGTAATTTATAATAATAACAAAATTATATAGATCTAGTCCTGTAATATGTATGTCTCCTAATTTACATTGGTTTTTTATATACCTGTTTAATCAATGATTAACTCGTCGACACTCCAGTCTTCGTAAGAACCATCTGGAAGATATCTTCTGACAACTAATGGAATCTTCTTAGCGTTAAGTTCCTTCATGGCAATTTGAAGAGGATCAGTTTCACCTTCAATATCAACAAGAACAGGAGCATTCATTGAAATTTGAAGAGCACGAGTACCCAAAACACGGGCTCTTTCATATTTTGTCATAAATGGAGTTGTGGTTCTTTGGTCACGTGGAACAGCTCTGGCAGGGGCTCTCTTACCAGTTTCAAGACCCCCAAAGTCAGCAAAGTCGCTTTCAATGATGTTTTGAAGAGGAACTTCGTCTTCCTCGAACCTGGTGTCGTTATCTGAATCCATTTTAAAGAGCAAAAGATACAAGATGTAAAAAAGGTGAAAAATTTGATTGTCTACATATAAATATTTCTTCTGATTTGAATTGTTTTGACATACTCAATATTTTTCTAGGTGATGGACTCTAAACCGGTACGAGCCAAGGTTTACCGATGCAATCGGGAAGGTTGTGACAAGGCGTACTCAAGGCCATCGCTTTTAACTCAACATCTACGTTCACATGATAATGATAGACCATATGTGTGTGAGAACACTGAAAACGGTGCTTGTATGGCGAGTTTTACGCGAAGAGACCATTTGGAAAGACATATGCTTAAGCATACTGCTGAGAAGAAGTTCCATTGTTCGATTTGTCAAAAGGGTGTTAATACAGCTCAACATTTAAAAAGACATGAACGAACACATTATAAATCTTTCAAATGTGCTCAGTGTGATGAATCTTTTTATAAACATCAAACTTTGAAAGCACATATGAGACGTGTGCACAATGAGGGGGCAGATAATCATACTTGCCAATTATGCCAACGAAAATTTTCAAGACCCAACAGATTGCATGATCATATGGACAAACATCATGCTAGTGAAAGTAGACTCATGTGTGAATATCCAGATTGCTTCCAAAGTTTCCATTTTTGGTCAGCTTTACAAGCGCACGTTAAAAAGGAACATCCTAAATTTGAGTGTTCTATCTGTCATAAAAAAGTTATTGGACCAAGGGGTTTAGAAGATCATATGAGAGTCCATGATTCACAAAGAGTAATCAAAATTTGGAAATGTTTGGAAGAAAGTTGTTGTGAAGCTTTTGCTAAAAAAGAAGACGTTGTTAAACATTATGCCGCTGTTCATGTTGGTGTTTCTCTACCCGATGCATTAATTTATGGTAATATACTTAATGAAAATACATTAGATAATATCGATCTCATTGAAGATGAAATTCAAACTGATAAAAATAATCAAGATAAAGCAATGAATTTGATTGATGAGTTAACCACTTTAAATTCAAATGAAATTAATTTTGATTCTTCACCTGTTCATACCCCTGCAGATTCTTCTTCTTTGACCTTTAATTTTTTAGTATCTTCACCCACTTCACGTGCAGATCAATATGCTCATCTGCTCAGAAAGTCACAGAACTCCCGTCGTGAGAGAGAAAGTTATTCCTGGAAAAGAGCTCCTGACCCGCTTGAGTTGATCGCCAATAATGTTGATACTAGAGTCAAATGTCCCTATATTTCCTGTGAAAAATTGTTTAATACCAATACTCAATTAGATAAACATTTGAAAATTGTTCATCAAGAGTTTACTGATCAGAATATTGTGTGCGAGGGTGTTGATAAGTTGCTTGATGTTGCTTCCATAACACCCAAGGAAGATTTTGATATTTCAATTAATGACATTGTTACTGAACATCAATCTAAGAAACAAAAAATTTAATACCCTATTTATAAAGACTTAATTGTAAAATTTATATAGAATTATACCTCAAAAGTTTACTCTTATACACTAAAGTATAATCAGACTTTACTGATTCAACATTTAATGGACATAAAAAATTATTCATCATTTTGATGTTTTAAATGCTCTAGTTCTCTTTTAAGTTTTTCATTGAAAGCTCTATTCTTTTCATTAATAGCAATTCCAGAATCTTGCATTAGCCTTTTCTGTTTATCTCCACGTTTTTTGTAAACTTTAGCCTCAAATGATTTTAAACGTTTTGATTCTGTCTTTACAGCTTCACTATCAGTTAACATCATTCGTATTTTTTCATCTGTATATCCTTGTAACTTCAATTCAGCAAATTTGGAATCTCGTTGTTTTAAAAATGTTTCATCTGCTTTGCTATTGAACTCCTTTATCTGTTTATGATAAGTTCGTTCAGCCAATTTCTTAAAATCGTTAATTGTGTCCACTTGAACTGCTTTTTTCTCTTTTAATTGTTTTGCTTGCCATTCTGAGTCCTCATTGGCCGTATATAATAATGATTCAAGTTGACCTGAGGTTGGTTTTTCAACATTGACATTGGAATCTATTTCGTCATCTGATCGGGCTTCTTTGCCTGCTACTCCTGAATCTCTAGCTTCATTGTACACATCTCGCCTATTTCTCTGAAGTGCTTCATTTCTAAGCTTTTTCAACTCCTCAAATCGCGTGTTTATACTCTTCATATTAAGAGATAAAGATTTAGTAAATGAAAAGAATTAAAATTGTATACTGCTCATTGAACAGTCAAATCATGGCATTAAAATTAAGATATAAAATGTATGTTTTCAAAACATTCAAAGTCCCACATGGTAAATCACTTTGAACGTGAAAATTCAATGTACACAATATCCTGATTTTATCTTAGAAATATACACATACACATTATTACTTTTGATCTGTCAGTTGAATATTTTTTTCTTTCGCAAATCAGAAATAAACAATTATTTCTCTATGGGAAAGGAAGCACCAATGAAGCGACAAATCGTCATGTCACAAGAAGAGTACGATATGTGGCAAAAACTAGCTGCTATGGAAGAATTGAAGGCCAAACCTAGTTTTAATACGCGTCTTAACAAATTTTTATTATTGTGCATTTTTGTTATAGGATTTTTCATTTATCGTGAAATTACAAAGATGGATTTATCCTCTTAATTCTTTAATGACTTCTATATTATTGTGTTTATTTCTTTATCGATTTCTATATTATTGTATTTTAAACTATTGCTACCTTACATTTAAACAGAATAAATTAAACTATTTTAGCAACATCTTTCTACATTTTAATCTTTCACTCGGTGTGATAGTCCATTCTATTCCACTACTCTCTAATTCTAAAAGTTCATCTTCATCTTCGACACCCAAAACCATAACCATTTGAGTAATTTTTGTAAATTTGTCTCTAAGTCTATAATCAAATTTAGTCAATTCACCAATGATAAAACTAGTGTCATTTTCTAAATTGAGAGCACCCATTGCGGTAATCTTCTTTTCATATGACCAAATTTTATCCTCAATGGAAATAACAGAAACGTTTATAACATGATTCATCAATTGCTCAAAAATTTCAGATGATAATATACATGCATATGGAATAATTAATGAGTTCCAGTTTCTAACGAAATCGTTTAATTTATTAGTTTCATCATAGTCATGATCATTTGAATGCATATAAGAATTTTGTAATGATTCTCTAACTAATTTAATAACTTTTAATTTCAAAACTTTATCGAATAAAAATTTAACTCTTGAAGTTATTATAGATTTGGTTCTTTCTTTAAACCCTGATGGGATTGTGTTTAATAAAGATTTTACCCTTTGTGACATCTTGCCCTCTTTATTATGTAAATCAATTTCTAATTTAACATCCGTACCTTGAACACTGACCAATTCAGCATCATCAATAATTAAAAGTGAGTTCATATTAATATTTTCAAGACATTGATCAATCAAATTTTGAACTAATGGAGCAAATTCAGCTAAAGAATTTAAATAAATCAAATACTTTTGCACATCAGAATTATGACCTGAATCAATCAATTCTAAATCATCTTCACCTGCCATGGTATAAGAAATGGCAACGTTTAAACTCTTCATCAACAAAGCACCAGTATTTGCCAATTCACCGTTATTAACACCACCATTTAAATTTGGGCCTGGACTTTGGCCTCTATTTGGTGAAACATAACAAGAAGGATCGATAGATTTATGAATATTCTGAATAATTGATTTAGTCAATAAATTGGAAGTACTTTTCAAGACCAATTTATTTAATTTTTGTTGAATTATACTTGTTAAATCTGCAATTAAAATTCTCTTAATATTTGAAACCATGTTTTTAATAGATTTTAATTCACCAGTTGAAATAAACTCCATTATAATTGGATTCAAAATTAATAACAGATCATCACCTAATGAAGAAATAGGAGGGTCATCTGGTAAAATATTCATCGAAATATCATTAGAATATTCAATCCGTTTAAAAACTCTTTGTAAAATTTCAACTGATTGAGTTAAATAACTAACACTATCAGGTAAACTTTCAATTGTACATGCCTTTTCTAATGTCCTACGAATTGCATATGTACAAATTGAGTCAAATATTGGAATGATTACTTCATCAATTTTTCTTTGGAATGATGATTCAATTAATGGTTGTGGATAAACATTTAAATCATCTTCTTTTGCTATATGTTCATCGTAAAAAACAGAATAAAATTTTGTGTACATTGCCCAATGGTTCATCATGGCAGATAATTCATCAGTAATTTTATTGACATCCTCCAATGGGATAGATTGATCTATATTACTTGATTTTTCGCCAGCTTCATTATCAACATCATTTTGAGTGATTTCTTTAATTAAAATTGGATAATTATATTTTTGAATTTTTTGTTTTAAATTGCATATTCCTCTAGCATCTAAAAATGTGTCTAAAATCAGATTAGACTGTAAATCACATTCTACTTGAATTTCATTTAAGACTTGTAAAACAATTTCAGATCCATAATACATTTTAATAACCTTGGAATGTTGAATTATAATATTTGAAATAGTCTTAAATAATTTAAATAAAACTTGTGCATAAATTTCATCATGATGGTCATTGCCTCTAATAGACATCAATATAGATCTAGAATTCTCACTGATTATATTACAAATGAATTTAGAGTATAAACTAATACCCTTATTAGATTTTCCAATTAAAGGAAATAATTGAAAATAAAATGTCAATTCTTTAACGTTCTTTTCATTAGAAGCTTTTTGAAATCCTTCTGTAAATATTTTTTCTAATGATTCAACCCATGAAGATAATATTTCGTTAGGTTTACCATCTAAATCTGAAGTTGGAACTTTAAAATCAGTGTATGGATCAGATAAAATATCTTGAGGTAAATGGCGAATGATATCAATTGACTTAGCGGCTGTTAAATAATTTCCTAACTTAATTGAATCATTTGCTTGTTTCATTTCCATCTTTAATGTATTGACATTGTCAACATATTGTTTCAAATCAACAATTGACATTTTTTCTTGATCTAATAATCTAACTTTATCAGTTATATGAAACCCCAAAGCATTTGCTTTTTCCATAATGATTTTAAGATTTCTAGCATGAGTTAATGTCGAGGCTAAACCAACTCTTTGGATTTCTAATGATCTAACTGCTGATTGATGATGAATTGTCTTTTTTTGGACGTATGTCCTTAATTCAGTGTCCAAATGGCTTTTTTGGTCATCAATGCTAGTAAGCAACGCATTTAATGCGTCAATGGAATTTGCTTTGTTGAACTGTGACTCTAATTGGTCAACTGTCATTGAATTAATAGACCCTTTTTAATAAGAAAAGAATGCGATTTTGAGGAACTCTGTAGTTGGTGAAGAACACGTCGTTTTTTTCTTATTTTCCAATCTGCTCAGCATCCAAAATGGTATAATTTCTTACAAAAAAAAACACTCGGTACAATAAAATTAAAAAAAAGGTAATCAAATAAAATCTATATAAAATGGTGATAATTAACACACAAAAAAGCATTGTCTATAATCAGGTGGATTTCCAATATTTATCAATATCAGAACATCCAATAAACTGAGCAAGAGACCAAATTTTGAATTTACGATTAAATTCATGGTGATGAAGTGGCATCCTTAGTTGGTAAATGTTGAAATATACATTCAAAACTGAATCTTCCAATTCAAAAATGGTAAATACATTGGATAAATAAGGTAATTTAATATTCGAAGATTCGTCAATGAACATAGTAGTTGGGTTAACACCTTCCTTTGTAATAACAACTTCGTAAGGTGTTTCTAATCCAGAACCTCTTTGATTATTTTCTAAAATAGCCAACCTTTGCTCAAGATATATTGTATGTTTCATATGAGTTGATAATTGATATTCAAGTCTTTGTTGAGAAGACTGTAATCTTCTAACAAAATTATTCAAAGACACCCATTCATCCATATCCACTGATATTCTTGCAGGGTTTGATGGAAACATGTCACTAATAGAAGTTGAATTATGTGGAGGTGGTAATGGCTGTTGGAGTATTTGTTGTTGTTGTTGTTGATGGTGATGATAATGAATATTCTGACCTTGTTGTTTCTTAATATCATTTATATCAATTTGGGCCTTCCCAGACATCATGAAATTGATATTATCATTCGAGTTCCCATTCTGTAAATTGGGTTTCTTAAAGAAAAATTCATTAGTAACACCGGTATTGGCAGCAGTTGCGGTGGATGATGTTGCCGTTGTTGTAGTTGTCGTATTGTTACCAGTTTCACCAATTTGGTGCCTTGAAAGATTTCTATGTTGTTGATTTAAATCGTATGGATGAGTTGCATGATCAACAGATGCATCATAATCGAAACGAAGAATTGAATCATTGATTGTCTCATTAGGAAACGAATTGGACATTACTGACTGCATTTGATCGAGTTCAGTGTCAGTAATCATGGAAGGATTTAAACTGTTAGTGCTTGATTGTGAGACCTGTTGACCCTGTTGATGATGATGACCATGTCTATTATTATTCCCATGCTGTTGTTGTTGTTGTTGTTGTTGATGATGATGGTGATGATGATTTAATTTTGGAGGTGAAAGTGATCCTTTCTTTTCACCATCAATTGTTGAAGACGTATTCAATTTAGATTTAATGGAATTAGTTTGTTCATTTTTAATGTCCAAACGATACATTGGTAATGGATTTATAAATATTGACTCATCGGGTGTATAATCTCCAGGATTGTTTGAACCAACGTTGTTACGTGAATTTCTTGAAGAATCGGTACCATTTACGGTACATGATACACTAACATTTCTCTTTCTCTTATTTCTAAGATTAACGTCATTAGAACTTGGATTTGAAATAGAAGAATTGAAAGCTGTATTTGAAGAAGGTAATAAAGGAGGAGAAGAAGAAGAAGAAGAAGTGGTGTGATTTAAATGCGATGAAAATATATTAATTGGAGGTAAATCAGTTGATTGTGTGTTCCCAGATAATTGAGTCCTAGTTAATGGTCCCTTTGATTGATGTTTCTTATCCTTTTGAGAAGATTTATCTTTTAATGACTGATTCGGCAAATGATTATTGTCCACTTGATTGTTTACATCAGTATTGTTATTAGGGCCAGAAACATCTTTATCCTTTGAATCGTATTGATCGGTAGTATCTCTCATAATGGATGGCCTCCTGGCAGATTCAGTACCTGATATATTATGCTGTTTGGACACATGCCTGGCTAAATTGGTAGGACCATTTCTCGGATGGTATCGGATGTTGATGCTGCAGTGCTCGCACCTGTAGATGGATGCCCCGTCGGGCGCTTGTCCCTGTGGAGTGAAGTGGGACCAAACCCAACTGTTGGGAGGTCTTGCCATTTAACTTGGAAAAGAAAGGGTAAACTGTTGGAAAAAAAGAAAAGTGATGCGACGACCGGTTTTAACCCAATTATGACCAAAAATGAATTCACGAATTGCATTAAAAGAGGGGCTGATTTAAAAAAAATATGCATTCTAAGTTAATAAAGGTACCCCTGGGTATCTCCCCTTAACTGTATGAATAGGGAAATGTTTGTCGATTAGTGAGAAACTTTCAGCCTCCTAATGCGCACTGAGAAGGACCTCAAAATTGACGATAATCTTTTATTTTGAGAAACCTATAAATGCAATGTTTTCATGAATAATTACAGACTTTTTAGATCGACAACTTAATCCAATTTGGCCATATATTCATTTATAAAATGACAGTAAATGAGACCGTTCACAAGCTGCATACATGAGAAAGCTAACGTTTCATACGGCTAGAGCACTAGATAATTTTAACGGTTTTGTAACTGCAGTAACACAGATATTGCATGGCTGAATAATTTAACATACTTAGAGATATAAATAGATAGATATGGCAATCATAAATGCTGACAATAAATGTGTCAACGGTGTGTCTCTTAGAGAATTATTCCAATAATCAATTTTACCGAAAAAAAAAAAGATTCTAATAGTTTTAACAATCACATTTTATTATTCATTATTGTGTCCAATTTCCATCACGTATGTGTGTTGCAAATAATTGTTCAGTTTATTAACAATGAGTTTTTAATCTATTAAATATACATTTAAAATGGAAAATGTTAGGTAAATCCAAAATTGTTTCAAAGTGGAAGAAAAAATCAATGCAGCATATGTACGCTTCATGCATGTTAATACACGTGCATCCAGTCTTGAATAAATAACCACCGGTTTTATTACACAAAACCGTTTTTCTATTTTTTTTATTTTTTTTTACTTCTTTTTTTACAATCTTCTTCTACATACATGATGATAGTGTATAGTGCATGATGGCATCTCTTACATGATAGTTACAAGCTATATACATGCATGTGTTTTTTGTGTATGTTTTTTTTTTGGAGGGAAGGTGGGCGTTAGAAGAACAACCTTTAATCGCATTTTTAATGCAATGTAATGTGATGCAACGCCGTAAAATATACCGCAAAATTATTACATTAAACTTTACGACGTCTTTCTAATAACCCCTGTTGTTTTCTGTAAACTTCCCATTGATCACGAGTAGAACCAGTAAAAGCACGTGGGTTCAACATAATTTTGACTTCTCTAGTTTGATCTCGTGTTCTTTTATAAGTGATGGCAGTTTGGTATCTATTGAGGGAGTTGACCCAAGCTTGGGGAATGATATGAAACCAGGTATAAAGAAAGTCGACGATTATTTTTAATGTAATAATCAGCCAACAGTATCCCGCTTTAACAATTTTGACTATTCTTTCATAGATGGACATTCTTATCCTTACAAGTTTAATGTTGAATTGACGTAAACCTCTGTTTGTTGAAGCGATGAATTGCCTAGGACGGGAGATTGTCCTTTGATACATACCTGAAGAGTAAAAGAGGATGAGAGTTATTATGAGAATTCCTGATACGAATCTACACATTAGCTTCAAATCCGTATGATATGATTCATTGGTAATGCGATTAGCTTCTGTGTATCTGTTAAAATCGACAGCAGGGTCAATATCTGGCTTTCCTTCTGCTCTTATAGTAGAATATTTATAGCTGATCTCAGATACCATTTCATCGGGGGTTCCATCAGGGAGGAAAATAGACCCCCAAATAGACGCACTGAGCAAGCTGAGCAATGCCAGCAAAAAAGTCAAATATTTATATCTAAGGGAGGTCTGTTGAATATACTGTTCACAGAGGGATTGCTCCATGGTGAAAAGAGCTCTAAAGATCTGACTTGGTTGCATGTAATCTTTGCGTCGCGTCCTATGTTGACGAGAAGCTCCCGAACTTGAGGACATCGGATTCTGCCCAGTTAGCCCGTTGGACCCACTGGGAGGTGTTGAACCAGTGGAATCTGTTTCCTCTTCTAAGGCCATCATGAGCTGTCTGGTAAGCGATCTTCTTCTGGAACCACGCCTACTAGCCACCGAATCTGACTCAGACTCTGACCCTGATACCAAAGACCCCCCATCAGATGCGTCTGAACGTCTACGGCCACGTTTCCCCCGCAGACTTTTTGGGGTCGTTGCCATGTCGCCCAGACTGTCCCTATGGTGTCCGAAATACGAGTCCGAGGACATGGTGAGTAGCGAGTCAGTGTCAGAGTCGGTGTCAGCGGTGTCCTCAAGCCTCCTACGCCTATTTTTGCGCTGTCTAGCGCTTTGTGTGGGCGTGTTGGGTGTTGCGGTTATGTTGGGTCCTGGAGACACACTGGGAAGTGCAGCCGCATCGAGGGCAAAGTGGTCGATCGCACGATTTGTAGGGGGTACCTCTGTTTCCATAACAAGCCCCGGTGACGCCGGGGGCGATTGAGGTTCATCTATCATTAGGAGAAACAAGGGTAATAGCTGTATAAGAAATTTTATATTTGACACATTATTCTAGTCTGTTGTTCTCTGTATTTTTTACGCGTCTTTTGCGTATTTTCTGTAGATTTCCTGTTTATAACTTTGTGTTAGTATTGGGTCGTAGTTTTGTATATCTATTCCCCCGCTTTGGATGTCTTTCTATTTAGTGTTTATCTCATTTATCAACAAATCATCTAAAAGCTAAAAAAACAGTCAACAATAATGTCCAGACAACTGAAAAACTGTGCATTTGCAATCCCACGATGGGTTTCACTTTTAGAGCTCACTTTTAAATATATTTACTGTTTGTGACCTCCATTTTTGACAACATCAATTTCCACTGATGAGCAGCAGAGTTAACACTACATGAGAAAAAAAAATATTGTATCCAAATCCAAATACAAACCATACTATCAAGATTTCTCCTTTCTAATCATGATCAATTATATGGACTGTGTCCAACTTGCGTTTTATCGTGCTTCTGGTTGGGAAGATGCTTCTTATGAACATATACTCTATACCCCCACCACACTTTTAGATATAAGCCCTCCTTCTGGTGTCCAAATGTCCATCAATTCAAGAAATACCCCATTCAGTTACTCCTCTCTTCAAATTGATCAACATCAACGTCTCTCTGGTTCAATGTCTTATATGTACACCAGTTTAGATTTAGGTGCCAATTATACAAATTCAAAGGATGCAAATTTATCTCAAATGGTCAAAGGTTATCAAGATATATTGAAACCTTTTAATTTTAACAATACAAAAAGATCTCACCATAGCAATTCGATGCTTTATGGTAAATTATATTTTCCCTCTCAACTATTAGAGGGGATGTATATTAAACAATTCAGTTTAAACAATCAATTAATAGTCAAATTCATCAACACTCAAAGGATTAGTAAATTAACACCAAACACGTCAATAATGACTTTATATTGGCAACACCGTCATAAAAATTCATTCCATGACTTTATTTACTCAACTCATGAATCTTTGATGGGTTATCGTTGTCTTTACAATTTTAATTATCAATCTCCATTATTGGATACTTCAAATGATTATCAAATTCCTTCTAAATTGTCGATTGGCTGTGAAGTTTGGTACGCGTCACAAACAATTAGTCCTGGTGCCAGTATAGCTGCCAGATATTCAAGTTATATGATAACTCCGAAATCATTAATTTCTAGCTCGATCTTAAATTCTTCTATCAATTCTTCAGTTGCTTCCAATGATGATGTTTCTTATTCCATGTCTCAATCCAATAAACACAATGATAATCATCATAATATACACGTTAGCCATTTATTAACAAACGATGAATTGGCTAAGCAACAACAATTGTTACAATCACCTTCACCAAAGTTCATTCCGTCAGGTTATTACGTAACCCCTTTTACTTTTACCTTAGCAATCAATCCATTACTGGGTACTATTATATCTTCATATTCTGTCACATCATTTGACCATTCTTTGACACTTTCATCGAGGTACAAATTCAACGTTTATTCGTATGAATCCGATTTAGAATTAGGTGCTCATTTTCTTCGTACATCAAACGACTGGTCAGAAAATGGTGAAATAAACAGTTTTCCTGGGTCATATAATACAAAAGATATTGTGGTTAATGATATAGCTTCAATTCAAAGTAGAGGGGAATATATAAAAACCAAGATAAGGGAGCATCCACTACTCCAAGCAGTTACCGATTATAAAATAATTAAGGCAGTAACTGGCGGTGCAAAGACTAACAATACATTTCCTTCTTCCACTTCTATATTAAAATCCATTGAGCCTTCGGTTCCTAACGTTAAACTCAAGACACTAGTGGCTAATGATGATTCTACAAATTTTGTTTCTAGTTTAAAAATAACATCATCTATTCAAAAGGGGACTAGTACGATTGCATGGGAGGGGAAATTCAAAGATTGGCTAGTTAGTTCGGGTGTCACGGTTGATTTTTTTAACAATAGTGGATCTAACTCAAATTCAAACAATTCAAATTCAAACTTGAATTCAAAATTCGTTAAATATGGTATTGAATTACAATTCACGTCTTAACTGGTGTAATATAATATTCATGTTAAATTGCTTTTATATATATATATATCCAAATAAACATGTTTACGACTCTTGTATGTTAGGATTTTCATCTCGGTGAGATTCTGTTGCAATTACCTTGGTAGGATTTGATTCCATTTGCTCCTCTATAACGGGTTCAATCTTGGCTATCTTTACATCAACTGGCTCGACTTGAAGCATACTAGTTGAAATATTTGCCACTTGTGTTGTTTCCTGTTTAACAATTGTTTCAACTCCTGGGTTATGTATCTGCATCTGCATTTGCATTCCTTCTTGCACGTGCATTTGCATTTGCATTTGTGCTAGTGGTTGTTGTTGTGCCTGCATTATTTCTTCTATTTTGGCTTGTACTTTAGCTTGTACTTGCATCCCCAATGGTAAATTGATACAATTTTGCGCATTCATCGCAGCTTGAATCATGATTTCCCTAGATCTGGTAATCAATTCATGCTTCATGGGCAAATCATCCCGTTGGTGTTTACTATTCTCAAGTACCGCTGCATCAATGAAGTTCTGAAGGTTGAAGTTTTTAATATTCATAGGTGATGCAAGAATAGGTACCGGAACGTTTGTTGGTAAATTATTCGTGACTGGTATTGACCTTTCAACAGGTACTTGGGTCATTGCAAGAACTGAAACCTGTTCTGGCGGTACAATAGCTGATTTATTAACCCCATTTGGTAAACACATCGATTCATCAGGTGAAGGTGAAGGTGAGACAGGAGCAGGCACCCAATCTGCTTCTTCATCCTTTGAAATCTTCCTCTTCTTATTCATATTTTCAATTTTAGTGCCATCACTATTGATAATTTGAACATCATCGTCATCTAAATCTTCATCACTCATCATGAAATCATTGTTATCAACGTTATCGTTGTAAGTGACGTTTCTCTTTTTAGCTCTTCTGAATTTACCATCTTCCGCCTTTTTAGATGCCTCATTTTCTAAAATCTGCATCTCATCCTCTAATTCCTCTTCATTTGCTAGAACGGACGTAATATCATTTTGGAAAACATTCTTCAATGAAATTTCAGGTTTTGGCCTATCATTAGGTTCACTTGATTCTTTTTCGTTGTTAGTTTCCTTAGATGCAAGCATATCCTCAACAGTTTTTAATAAAATATCCTCAACTGGTTTCTTCATCATAGATTGATCCAATTGTAACTTGTTAAATGCAAGTTGTAACATGTTCTCTTCAATACTATTTTTGTTGATTAATCTATTAACATGAACTTCTTGTGTCTGACCAACTCTGTGAGCTCTATCTTCGGCTTGTTTATCATCGTGTGGGTTAAATGATTGATCATAAATAATAACATTATTAGCACAAACTAAATTGATACCAAAACCACCTGCCTTTGTTGAAAGTAAAAAGATAGGGATTGTATCATCAGCATAAAATTTATCAATTAACGTTTGACGTGTTTCAACTGAAGTACTACCATCTAGTCTTAAGAATTTCCATTTTTTAAGAGAAATAACAACTTCTAAAATGTCCAACATTTGTGTAAACAAAGAAAAAATCAAAACCTTTTCACCTTTAGCAATTATATCTTCTAACATTGTAAGCATTTTAGTAATTTTGCCGGATTCTAAAAAGACATTTTTGTTTAAAACATATCCACCTAATTCATTAGGATATTTTTGACATAAATTAGTCAATTCGTGATCTGACATGACTTGCATATCTTCATAAATGAATATCCTGTTTGCATTATGATATTCAGGGTTTTTCATTATTTTCTTGGACATAACCTTTAATAAACGATCGTTGTAATAATATCTAAATAGCATTGGATGCATGCATGCTTTTCTTAAATACATTAATGGATTAGTTGATGTAAATTTTAATTTTGGTAATTTCTTTCGTTCTTCCTCAGTTAATAAGCTCCTTCTCAACTTTTCTTTTCTATGTTCATCCATTCTCCTCAATTGCTCATCATATAAGTGTCTTTGTAATGGGGATAGTTCAGTGTACTCAATATGAGAATGTTTCTTTGGTAAATCTCTCATGACTTGTGCCTTAGTTCTTCTTAAAATAAATGGTGCCATCATAATTTTAGCCTTGTTGATTGCCTGTTGTGATAATAATGGATTATAATTTTCACCTTCAATCTTTGTATCATCCTTTGTAGTAACCTTTTTGTCAAATAAAAGTGACAATTGATCTAATTTAGAATCAAAAATTTCAGGTAAAATAAAGTCTAACAACGAAACCAATTCCCTTAAATTATTTTGTAATGGTGTACCAGTTAATAAAATTTTAAATTTAGATCTTAATGATGTCAATTTTTTATACCTATCACTAGTAGCATTTTTAAGCATATGGCCTTCATCATAAACAACTGCATTAAAATTAATTGACCTAATGAATGGTTGATCCAATTTCCCAACTGTTAATAAATTGTAAGTGGTAACCATAACATCAAAATCTTCAGTCATTAGAACATCTCTTAATTCAGCTCTTTCATCAAGTGAGCCATAATATGGAACAACATTTAACTTTGGTGCAAATTTCTCAAATTCTCTTAACCAATTTTCTAATGTTGATGATGGGACGACAATAAGATGTGGACCTGGATATTTCTTCTCCTTCAAATGTGATAAAAATGCAATAACTTGAATGGTTTTACCCAATCCCATTTCGTCGGCTAAAATACATGACAGTTCTTTTTGGTACAACAATGTGATCCAATTAATACCAACTTGTTGATAATCCTTTAATTTGACGCCTTCTTTCATGTCTCTTGGTTGCTTTTTAAAGTATCCCATTTTATCATTAACTCTACTGTAGTCTAATTTGGATTTCTTAAATGTTCTTTTTGAGGTACCAAAATCGTAGTCATCATCGTCTTCATCATCCAATTCAAGAAGATTTTTCCATCTTCTTCTAGGTTGTTGAATAACTTGAACATCACTATCAGAATCTTCTGCTTCTTCTTCTTCTTCTGGTAAATTTTTATCCTCTTCCAAAATCTTAGATTCAGACTCACTCTTATTATCAGTGACTCCATTTGTAGTTTTACCTTCTAAATCAACTCCCCATTTGGCTATTTCTTTAGTGATGCTTTTAGAGTAGGTGTAACACTGTTTGACAAGATTATCAATTGCATTATAAGCAGTTAACTTTTCTGAGCAAGTATCTTTAATAGTTTCATTATAACTTTTAACAGCCCTTTTACCTGGTGGTTTGATAGTAATCTTTAAGAAATCATTGATTGTTTTATAAGGTCTATTCTTAATAATGATTTCAGCATCAGGAAGTGAGATATTGGATATATCTAAGATATCTCTAATATCAGCATTATTTAGAAGTTTTAAGAACTTTTCATTGATATTAAGACCAGCATCTTCATCATTCTCTAAATCAGATAAGAGATCCATCTCAATTTCTTGTCTCTTTTTAATTCTTGAGTCACGAGCTTCTCGGGATTTCATCTTAATTTTCAGTCTTCTAAGATTTTGTTTTTGTACATCATTTGATTTGTTTGGATTATAATCATTATCAGTTTCATATTTTTGAATTCTAGCGGTTGATCTTCTTGGTCTTTTATTAGGAGGTGGTGAAATTTCCATAATATCACTGTCTGAATCAGTATCTGAGCCTGATTCTAGTTCTGATTCAGAGGTTGATGAATTTGATAATTCAGAAGACTCATCTTGTTCCTGGATAAAATCTTTACGATGTTTGGATAAATATCTATCACGAAGTGATGATTTTTTATTTAAAACAACCTTGGATGATTTAATCTTTTCACTTTCAGCTTTCTTTCTAGCTAACTCTCTTTTTCTTGCTGCTTCTTGTTCCTGCGATGTTAACTTAATAGACTCGGGCCTGTTTTGTCTGTTGGATGATAAACCTGATAATCTATTTAAGCTTGGTGTGATAGATACTGCAGAATCCTTTGGAAGACCTCTTAAATATGAGTCAACTTCTAAAATAGATTCTTTAGTCTTTAAGGCTTCTAAAATTACCTTTTGTGTTAAATGTGGAAATCTCCTTTTGAAACTTTGAAAGTTTTCTATTATTTTAGCTTGTGAGACCTTATTGGTAGTAGGACAATCATGTTTCTTGGTCATATCCACAGCTTTGAAGGCAAAGGATCGAATACTTGGTAATTGTCTAGGTAATTGTCTATTTGATAATGATCTATCTGGTGATGAATCAAGCTGCTTAGAACTCCCTCTTTGAATGATCTTCAATGGTGAAGATGATACGTTTTGAACTTGATCATCAGTGTCACTTTCATCCTTACTGTCAGATCCACTGTTTTGGTTATCTTGGTCACTATCATTATCACTATCACTATCACTATCGTCACTGCTTAAAACAACTTCATTACGAGATAATGCTGTTCTACTCTTTGGAGCTCTTGGATTGTATTGTGTAACGTCTCTTTTTGAAAGTTCGGAGTCGCTTAAGCTTTCAGACTCTGGATCAGACTCGGATTCTGATTCTGAAGGAGATAGTGACGCGTCTTTATAACTTTTGACTGTTCTCTTTCTTTTCACAGGAATAGAAGAGGGTTCATTTTCTCGCTGAGACTCATCCTGTGAAATTTCGTCCAGGTCAGAGACGCCTGAATCATCTGAATCGATGATGATGATCTCGTGTGGTCTAGCCATAACGTTTAATAGAAAAGTGTTAGTTAAAAAGTAAAATAAAAAAAAATGAGTTTTCGTGTTTTACGACAATTTTATAGGAAATGCCTGAATAATCGCGCTATATATTGGTTTTCATAACTCAAAATTAGTTATTGTATTAAATGAAATATTATCTACTAGAAAATCAACTTTTCGTGATGGTATATCAAAAATTATTAAAATTGGGAACATTTTGATCCTTTTAAAAAGGAAATATTTCAACTTTTGTTTTTATTAATGATTAACTTTTAAGCAGATTGAAATATGGATAAAAAAACCCGATCAAAAACCCCATTTAAGGTGCTTTTTTGTGGATCGAATGGCGCGGGACAATTAGGTACCAGCCACAAAGAAGATTTGAATGAAATAGAGAAGAAGAGTGCCTTATTATTTGATTCAAAACCTATTAAGATAGCAAGTGGTGGAAATCATTCCTTACTTTTATGTAAAAATGGTAATGTTTTTGCAATGGGTGAATTCCCAATGGAAAAAAACACAGAAGATGGTGTCAATCAATATGTTAGGCGTGTTTTTATTGATGGTAAAGGTGAATTTAAAAATATAGCCGCTGGTTGGGATTTTAGTGTTCTAATCACCGAGGATAATCGTATCTTTACAATAGGAGAGGGATTAAATGGTGAACTAGGATTAGGAAAGGAAACAAAAAGGAAACAAAAGCTTACTGAAGTTACCATTCCAAGTTTATCAAAATATAACATCATCGATATTAAGTCTTCAATCCATTCAGTTATAATGCAACTAGATGATGGTTCATTATATGGATGGGGAAATAACAAAAAGGGCCAATTAATTCCATTAATACCAGGTGATAAATCTATGAAGATTTTATGGGAGCCAAAAAAATTACCAATTAATGATATAGTTGCTTTTGCAATGGGTAGAGAGTATACCATATTAAAATCAAATGATAAATTTATATTCTACGGTGCTGATAAGTTTGGTATTAAAAAAGAATTACAAGAAAATGAAATTAGTTCAGAAACAACTTTACAAATGTTATCAATGTGGTCTTCAATTCATTTGAAAAAGGCCAACATCCCACATATAATATCAATGGGGAATAATTCACACGGTCAAAAATTCCCTACTAATTCCCCGCAAACCGTTCTAACCAATTTTGCCGTTGGTAGTGAACATGGACTATGCTTTGAAAATTCAACAAAAACAGTTTTTGCATGGGGCTGGGGTGAACATGGCAACTGCGGTTTAGAAAAGGGAAAGACTACAATAGACAAAGTCACCTTCGATTACCTCAACCCGTTATACACACTTGATTCCAATGAAAGCTTGATGTTCCTTCATGGAGGATGTGCAACAACGTGGGTTGTACTACAAACTAAAGAATGATTGTTATAAAACAAATGTCACGTAGCTTCTTCCCCATATCCATCTATTGTGCCCAAGGGACACACGAATGATGAAGAATGTGTGATACGTATTAAATCTAGGGCAGACGTTTAACAGACAGCAACTAGTCATTGGGAGTTCCCATTTGAAAACCTCGACTCTTACCTGTTTGCCATTTTATCCGCCAAAATGTTGAGCCACTGTAACCGAAAGTGGAGTCTTCCACTTTCAACATTAGCAGTGGCTAAGAGAAGAAAGTTAACAATAAAGGTGAAGTTTTTTTTTTAACTGAAAAAATTATTTAAGTTTAAAAGAGAGGGTTTCGATAAATATCAAAATTACTAGACTATTAAATACAAATACAATAAACATATATATAAATAAACTTACAATAGGATCAGAATCTACCACCGTAGTTACCATCGTTATAACCATTTTGACGGTGACCACCATGGTAATCGTTCTTTCTTTGCATTTGGTTTTGTAACAAAGTTTTGAACCCGTTACACAAATGGACCATATCTGGGTAAGTGTTATCTCTAAGCATATAACCATTTGGCATGGCCTTAACATTCCATGTATAAATGGTATCATTATTGTCATTAAGCTTGAACAATAAGAAAAACCAACCTGGGGCTTTTCTATTGAAACAGAAACAGTAAGTTGATCTATTCTTGTTAGCCATAGAATAACGTAACAACCATTCCTTAGTTTCATTAACTGGTTCAGATTTAAATTTTTCATGCGATTTCATAGATTCAACCTTTGAGTGTAATTCATTGATATGGGAAACAATCAATTCATCCAAATCATGGTATCTGAATTCACCAACTTGTAAAATTCTCCCCAATGAATATTCGTTTGGTTTATCATGTTCAACAACATCTAAGTGTTGGAACAATTGATGGTCAACTTTCCATGAAACAGTCAAGTGATCATTACCCTTAGATGATGGTCTAATGACAAATTCACCATTGTCTCTTGGTGCCAAGTATTCATCAGCTTGTTTTTGATCGAAGTTTCTGAAATATGGATGCTTCAGGATTCTCTTAGTACCTTTATTTTCTTCCAATTCCAAAGCTTTCTCTCTCTTGATATCTGCGGCTTCACTGTTGAAATCCCAGAATCCAGCAACTCTTTCACCCTTTTTAGTAGATTTAGCTCTAACGATATCTTCCTTTAGAAGAGAAAATTCAGCTTTGAATTCAGGATATTCGACACTCTTAACAACAGCTTGAACAGCTTGACCTTGATTATATTTAACCATCAAATGAGTTGGATCACCATATGGTAAAGCATTAGCTCTTGAAATGTTACCGTTAATACCACTTTGTGTCATACAAAGCATAAATCTAGAATCAACCTTGTTAATAATGACAGGAACTAAGATACCTCTACCAAAAGTTTCCAAAGTTTCACCAGTCAACATTTCAAAAACTTCAATTTCAGTTAACAAATGGAATGATTTTCTTAATTCTTCATAATTAGATTCTAATTCTTCTTGGATCATTTGTAAAGTAGATCTCTTTCTATGACCATGCTCTTCCAATTGTTTAGCATATGAATCGATAGCTAATTCTTCTAATTTAGAAACACCCTCATCGTATAATTTACCGATGATACCACCGTCTTCATTTTCAAGTTCAACACGATCATCTTCTTCTAAATCTAAAGCATCACCTGCCATCTTAATAGCCAAATCGTAATCTTCCGGATGGATTCTAGTGGCGTCTAACAGGTCACTATTTTTATCATAATGGTCACCAGCTGGAATTTCAAGGAATGGTGAACAATTCATGAAAACAATCTTTGAAGTCAATTCCTTATGAATCAAATCAGCTCTCTTAACCAAATAACCACCATTGGCTTCAATACCCTTGATTAAACTACTGGCCTTTCTTGGACCTAACCCAGAAATGAATGGTAAAGACAAGGCCAAATAAGGTGAACGAACAGCATCATTGATTTTAACACCAACCATTGAAGAAACATCAACAAAAATAGAATTGATAGCATCTAATAATTTATGCTCAGGTAATAATGATTGATATTTGTGAATTGAAATGGAGGTAACAGAGTCACCCAAAGCAATGTATTCCAAAAGTGGACTTTGGACATATCTAGCAATACCAATACAGAACTTAGCAACGACTGGTTTATCACTGAATTCTTCATTAGCTCTTTCAGAATATTCAAATAATCTAGCGGTTTCATTAGGAACGTAGATAACTGGTAATTCAACTTCGTATTCTTCACCATCATCATTTGAAGATTCAGATGTAACCATTCTTTTGTTGTTCTTAACAATTTCATCAATCTTCTTCTTTAAATTATTAATTTGAATGTTATAGCCAGAGACAGCAATCACTTCAGGGTCAAATCTATCAATAAGAGCCAAAAACTTTCTTTCAAATTCAGAATCTCTATAATGTTCATCAAATTTAATATGTTCAAAGATGGTACCATCAAATTGCATAGCAATACCAATAACAGCAGAATCCTTCAAACCTTCACCATTAGAAAGGACTAAAACTCTTGGAACAGTACCAACAGATTGGCTGAATGGAATATAAGGAGCCTGATCAACTTTAGCCATGAATGAATTTCTAATTTCAAAGAACATTAATCTTTCACTGACATGCTTTAAATTTTCCTTAACAGACGTTATAATAGATGGAACCAATTTGTTAATAGCAGCATCGAGACATTCCTTTCTTAATTTATTCCAAGCTTGAGAAACTTCAGATGTACCATTGGAGCTTAATAGAGAAAATAAATGTTTAACCAAATCATCGAAAGCACCCTTTAAACCAATCTTAATCGTAATCAAACCTAATGATTCAGCTTCAAGCATACGCAAGAACATATCAGGTTTCAAGAGGAAAGCTTCTGCATTTCTATTGATGGCGTATTTAAAGTCAGCATATGGAGACGCATCGTTAATTTTAGAACGACCCTTTTCAGTCAATTCAACATCAATTGAGGAATATTGTTGAAAATTCAAACGCAAATGAGAACGTAATTTTGGATTATGAATTAACATTTCAGTGTAAATTTGTTTCACGGCAGCTTGAGCAGCATCAACATTAGTGAAATATGAATCAGGAATAGTTTCCTTGATTAATTCAAATGGAGTCTTTTCTGAATCATTAGTTGGGTAAATTTTAGTACCAGCGGAAACATTTTCACCGAAACTTTCGGTATCAATACCAAACTTTTCAACAACATTTTTGTAAAGCGGATCATTTCTAACCCTTTCAATAAATTTGTATTTTGAATGCATCTTTTGTTTATCAACGCCTGGTTGAAATTGTTCTTCTTGAATCTTTTTGATTTGTTCAGAATAGGTGAAGTTAAGAAATTCATAAATATCTTGTAATTCAGATAATGTCTTAGCATTAGCAATGGCTTCATCGAAGGTAACATCAGTAACATTCAAAGATTGGAAGAGAGATTGAACGACCTGTTTCTTTTCAAACAAAGTGTGGTATTCAATATCCAATTGGACGATTCTCCAAATGTCATTTTCATTCAAAATTTTTTCAGCAATAACGGTATCGTTTTCATTTGTAGTTGTGAACAAAGTGTAATCCTTTCTTGAATTCCAAATAGTTGGGACTTCTAAATTGTCCCTAGAAACAAATTCTACCATTTTAGCAACAGCGTCTTTGAATGGATCAATCAAATGAGCCCTATCTTCGAAATTGGAGAAATTTTCCTTTAATAAAGTTTCAGCAACCCATTTTTGTTTCTGGGCGAATTCTTCATCATTCAAATAATAGTTATCAACGTTTTCTCTTAAAATTTGATACCTTTCTGGAATATCAGTAACTCTAATTTCTTGATCCTTATCTGTTAACAAATGTTCTTTCAATTCTTCATATTCGAAGATATTACGAAGGGCTCTTGAATCAGTGGATTTTTGTACGATAATTGGGGTACCATCTTCGTCATATTCTTGTGGTTCATTTCCATCAGCAGATGAGCCCTCATTTTCTTGATCAACTTCTTCAGCGGCAAGTGCCCAAGCATATTCTTCACCATCACCAAAAATTTCATACAATTCATCTAATTTATCTTGATCAATCTTACTTTGTTGAGAAAATTGGGTTTGCTTTTGCCTAGCGGCAGATCTCATTTTGGCCAAACGTTCATCCCTATCTTCATCGTCTTCATCAGAGAATTCATCATCTTCAATGAAATCATCGAATTCACCACCAACGACGTTTTCACGTTGACGTGATTGCTTTTGACGGGCTGAGGCCATCATATCATCATCATCATCATCATTTCCATCACCGTTATCACTTAACAAATCTTCTTCCTCACTTTTGTTATGTTTGACAATATCTTCTTCATCTGAGAAAATGTCCCCAAGCTTGCCAGTATCATCATCATTGGAATCACCACGCTTTAACCTCTTGAGCTTGGAAGCACCACCTGAGTTTTTTGAGCTTGAGACCCCGATGTTCTCGTTGATCAAGTCCAAATCGTCCTCGTCAACCTCGTCATCAACAATAGCAGCAGACTTTCTCTTCTTACGGCGTCTTTTTGGAGCAACAGCACCGGCCTCATCATCTTCCTCGTCATCTTCAACAATGAACCCCTCAGCAACCTCCCTAGCAGCCTCGGCATCGTCGTCCAAGTCATCGTCGTCTTCACTGGAATCCCCTGGAGCATCTGTGGCTGCGTTTTCGCTGTCAGAATCAGACTGGGAGCCTTCATGCACACGCACGTCGGCAGCAGAGTCCACAAGGGACTCCACACCGGAAGTGGCTTGCGCCTTGGTCTCATCGCCACTCTGCGACATGGTGTTTGTTGAAGAAGATGTTGTCAATTACAAGATGGTGAAATTTTTTATCATCATCAACTCTTTAACTTAAGTTGAACATAAATGGAAATCGATAGAATCGAAACTGCCGAGGCTATTACCGAGCCAGTGGTTGAACAACCTAGTGCCATCGAAATTGAACAATCTGGCGTCCAACAGAATGTTGACGAGGAATTGGACATGAACGCCCCACTGGGGAACAAGTTGCATCTTAGAGGTGTCGACGATTTGTCCACGAGTGAAATTAAGTCCTTTGTTGATAAACACATTAAACCGGGATACTCATTTGATAACAGAGACAAGTACAAACATTTGGAGTATCGTATTGAATGGATTAACGACTCTGAGTTGAACCTCCATTTTACCTCTGAAGACAGTGCCTTGGCCCATTGGGGGGCCACCGAAACCATTAAGAAATTGACCAAACATGATTTAAGTCAAGAAATCTCAGAAACTGAACCTTTAGTTGAACGCCCATGTTGGGACCTTTTAAGGATACTCGAAGGTAAGAACGCTGGGAAACAAATTGAAAAGAGTACTGAAGCAATTGAAGCTTTTAAACAATTTGAAGAACAAGAAGCCGCCGCTGCTCAAGAGACAGAAGAAGTTTCAACTATTGATGACAAACCTCCACATGAAATTGACGCTGTTATGGAAGTTGACAATCGTGAAATTCCACAAACTGAACCAACAACTGCTAGTGCAACACCGGCTATGACCCTCTCAGACCCTATTACACTTTATGTTAGATATGCCACTTTGAATGATCGTAAGTTGTCGAATTCAAGGGAACAATCAAGATATTATCTTCTTCATGGTGAACCAGGTGAATTTGAGAGAAGACCAAAGGGTAACTATGGAAGAAACAGAAGACAAAGAGCCCCAAAGGCACCAAGAGGTCCTGGTGGCCGTAGAAGTTTCTATGAGGACCGTCAAGGCGATCTTTTCCCTGATAAATTGGCTAATACCCCAACAGGTCCAGCAGCTGCCTCACAATCTTTCAATTCTTACAGAGAAAGAGACAATGGTAGACCAAGAAACCATAGAAAAAACATAGAATCTTCTAGAGCAGATGAGGGCGATCTCTTCCCAGATTTACTTGCCAGGAAGAAGCAAAATAACGAAGTTGACAGAGATCATTCCCCTTCTAGGGAATAAATATAATGTTAATTGTGTATTAATAGTTAGAAAATGAGTTTTAATAGTTTGCTGATGGTTTTATAACTGTATTTGTTAGTATTGATGTTATAATTGATACGTCGTGTGCAAATGTAATCGGATATGTTTTTTCTTTCCAAAAGGGAAATATGAGCTTGTTTATTAAAACCATTTTTATCAGTCTAATTTAAAGGAATAGACGTGTCAGAAAATAAAATATCAATATCAGGGAACATAATTTGTTAAAACTAACCCTAATTGTTGAACAAACATGGTATTTTTGACAATAATAGTATCTCCATTTTAAAAGGGTAAAAGAGAAACGGAATAGTAATTTTTTTTTAACATGTTCCAATAGTTACCATTTCCCACCTTATTCAAGTGAAAAATGGCAATTGTTCAGCGTCTTTCATGGATAGCTACAATATTAGCCATTATACTGAACATTTACATATATACTTACCCATCGACACATCCTCAACAGTGTCATTGGGCCAATGAAAAGCGTCACTTCAGTTCTCCATTCAGTAAGTCAATTTCACAAATTCCTTACTTTGGGGATCTTTATACAACTTATTTTGTCCCAGAGGAACCAACGAAAGATATCCGTATGTTGGCTATTGGTGACCCACAAATCAATGGGAATTGGCCTTCAACTCCATACATCAAAAGACTGGACAATTATGGCAACGATTATTACCTTAGACACATCTACCATTTGATGAAGGGACGATTAAACCCGACTCATGTGACACTAATGGGTGATCTCCTATCATCCCAATGGATCGGAGACTCTGAATTCTTCAACCGGACAAGAAGAATAACTGAGAGAATTTTTACACGATCACGTGACCAGGCTAAATTGGAATATGATTTCCTTGACAACCCAGAAGATTTAGATTTTATGCAACTATACCGTGAGATTAAACAAGGTTTGGAAAATGGATTGTTTGAAGAATCAGATTTATACGAATATACAGATGTTAAAAATTGGTATGATGAAAATAGTAATGAGCCATTATTTTTAAACATAACGGGTAATCATGACATTGGTTATGGTGATTGTACTTTTCAACATTTAAACAGATGGAGGAAATTATATGGTAAGGAAAATTTTTGGATTGAATATGACAATGACACAGATCACCCATGGAGAATAGTTATGCTTAATTCACTTGCTCTTGATGGGCCAATGTTACAATGGGAATTTCAACAAATGACACATGATTTCCTTAAAGTTTTAGGAAATAGACCTTATGATGGTGCTACAATTTTGTTAACACACATTCCTATGCATAAACCAGAAGGTTTATGTTATGATGGACCACATGTTGAATATTACACAGAATCCGGTTGCCATGGGTGTTCACCAGATAGGGTTGGTTTATTGAAGTCCACTAACTTCATTTCACCAAGTTTCTCGCAAAAAGTACTTAATGCTGTTTTCAACAGTGATAAGGCAGGGATTATCCTTACAGGTCATGATCACCATGGTTGTGAAAATTATTATAATTATGATAAAGAAACTGGAGAATGGTTTCCATCAAAGGAAATTAAGAGTTCTAAAAATATTAAGGAGGTTACCGTACGATCCATCATGGGGGATTTTGATGGTGCAAGTGGGATAATGACAGGTGTCTTAAATGAAGAAAGCCAAAACTGGAGTTTTGAATATACCGAATGTACTTTCACAGTTCAACACGTTTGGTGGGCTGCACAGTTGACTTTAGTTATAGCAATTGCTTTACAATCCATCAATATTTTAACTAATTAGTTTAGTCCAATTTATTTAATTCCTGTGTATTAATTCTAAAGGTGGCAATCAAAATCCTTGCATATTTACCACTCCCTAACTTTGCTTCATCTATGCATTTTTGTTAATTTTTTACGTTGTGTGCTGATTCAACAAAAAAAAATACGCAAAAGGATACCGATATCTAGCTCACATTAACTGCAGACCAAACAACTTCACAGGTACAATCCCGCCAAGGCACTGTTAATGTGAGCTTAAAAACATACGATTTCTCAGCAATAGGTAGGGTTACTAATGAAGTTCGATTGAGAGAATAAACACGCTCCCCACCAAAGGGTTAACAATAACATTCGAAGTGCATAAAAATAAAACTGATCAAAAATCTAATATTTACTCTATGAATATTTGAAATTAAGAAACAAGAGTTGACCGATAATATAGCCACTTACACCGGCTATACACTGATATTTTTTTACTTGAATTTACTAAATGGGTTTCCTTAGAACCCCCTTTAATAATATCCAACTTACTGTTGGTACCTGTTGGTACCTGACGCACAGCGGCTAATTAATATGTCCCCTGAAAAAGCTATAAAAGCATGGATAATTTCCTGTATTTCTCGTTGTTCTGTGAGACCCCTTTGGCCTCAACACTCACCATGTCTTCTGCCCTCGTCAGTTCAGCCATTTCATTAATTGCCTCTTCTGTTGCTTTGTCTTCTCAAGTTGCACCATCATTGGCGGTCTCTTCAGTTTACTCAGCATCTTCAGCTGCACCAATCTTTTCTTCTTCTTCAGCTGTACCAACCTTTTCTTCTTCAGCAGTACCATCATTAACATCTTCAATTGTATCATCTCCATCTGCTTCTTCAACCACCCCAGCTCACAATTTCGTCACTGGGGACTACAACGAATACATTCCCGTTGAAGCTGCTGCCTATTGTCCAAAGTTAAACTTTGATTTTAAAGGTCAAGGCGCTTATTATCCTGCTGGTTCAGGTTCTGTTGTTGAAGCTGCTGAAGTTGGTCCAAATGAATACGAAATTGTTTACAGTTTCTCTGCAGAATCCTGTCCATCTATCTCCAATTTAGATCAAGCTAAGATCATTGGTGTTGACTCCCCAGAAGCTTCTGAATATCTTCTTTACGATTCTAATCAAGATGTTGCCAACATTGAAAATTCATGTGATTGGAATGCCAAATTTGTTGTGAATGGTGAAAAGGTGGGTTCACAAATCTGTATCCCATCATTCCAAATTCATTACGCTTGGTTTTCTGGTAAAGCTTCAAATTCTGAATCTGGTTCTTTCCCATACAATGGCGCCTATGAATACATGATTGGTTGTGTCCATGATAACAACAACAACGCTCAAGCCGATTTCCCACTTTATTGTTGGGACGTTTCAACTGATGGTGTCACTTCTGCTGAACCATCCGCTACCTCATCATCATCATCTTCAATTGTTGTTCCATCTTCATCTTCTGATATTGTTGAAACCACTACTTCTTCTGATGTTTTAACCTCTTCCGTTTCAGCAACACCATCTCAATCTATTACTTCAATTTACATTACAACTGCCACCCCATCATCATCATCATCATCATCTTCTTCTTCTTATTCATCATCATCATTATCATCATCATCATCCACCAAATCAACCACTACCAAAGCTCCTCAAGTTACAGCATTCGTTCAACCTTATGGTCAATGTGGTGGTATTAACCATTTTGGTGAAACTGTTTGTGTTTCCAACTGGACTTGTAAATCTCAAAACCCATACTATTACCAATGTGTTAAAATTCCACAAACAACTACTAAGCAAGAAAAGTGTATGTCCATGTGGGGACAATGTGGTGGGATTGGTTTCCAAGGTTACACCGATTGTTGTGGTGACGCCGTTTGTGTTACTCACAACGAATGGTATGCTCAATGTACTACCTCATATTACCTTATTTAAATTACAACATCTGATATCTTGGAATTTAACTACTAGAAACCAGTTTCAATAATTTATTATAGTTAGACGAAAACTTATATATTTAATTTTTATTTATATACAAGTATACTTTAGCATATGAAAAAAACCTTTCTCCACTTTTAAACATTCGTACTATATAATAGCGTTTTGTTTTTTGTTTTAATTTTCTTTTGAAACATTGAAAAAGGTACATAACTTTATGTACCTGAAAAAAACAAAACCATCATTTATGCAGCTGAGCATAGCTGAGCATATATGATTTTTTATGCTCAAAAGAGTTCACAGAACACAAAGTTAAAGTATAAAAACCAGAAGGACCACACTTACCCTTTTATGTACAGCAGATTTCAATACAACCTATATATATTATTAATCTAATTCGCATGGGCTTTACTGACCCATTTTGTAAATTTGCACCGGATTCTTCATTGAAACTGCATTTCATGATCCATACAGATCAAAACCCTGTTATTAACAAATCATGGACTCAGGGTAGAAGGTTCCAAAATTTAGTCAAGAAAAACAATGAATACAATGCTGATATCATTGACAAATGCAATCAAATACAAAAAGCTACAGATGGGGAAATAGAACCAGGGGTTGTCCCAAAAATTGGGGAATTGCTCGAAAAGACGACATCAATTATGATTGAGATTCAATTTTTGGAAAACATGGTTTATTTCCAAGACACTCATATTAATTTGCATTTTTACAAGAAGATGATGAATGGTTTTTATAAATCTAATGGGGTTACCATAAAAGATTTTGAAAATGATGATGTTTACACTTATGAACCGTATTCAACGTTTTTACACGTAAGAAGACAATCAATGAATGACTGCTTAAGATGGATGTTTATTGGGATGCCCTGTGTTACAAGGATACACAAGGAAACAAAACAAAGAGATCACCTTTGCCGTTATTGTCCGATTAATTTTGACAAATTGAAATTTTTATCAGAATATGAATATAAAAAACACCTTTGTCGTTACCATGGGATTTTACCCAATGGTGAAAGAATTCCCGCACCAATGATTTTAAAAATTTCATTAGGTGATCAAAAGGGTGATTCAAAGATGTACCTCAATTGCCCCCATTGTCGTCATGAAAAATTAAATAAAACTACTTGGCGTGATTACCATAACCATTATGTAAAATGTCACATTAAAGAAAAGGGTAAAGAGAACTCGCAGTAGTAACCGCTACTGTGAGATATTTATATATATATATATGTATTTATTTATAAATGAATATAATTGAACAACAATCTTTCAATGCAACAAGTCCATATGTGAAACTAAGTTAAGCACCACTTGAACCAAACTCTTTAACCCATTTTTCAAACTTTTCCAACCCTTCTTTACCTACACTAGGTTTGATCAATTGCATACTAACTTTAAAATCTTCCAAACCAATTGGTCTAACTTTCAAATCTTTATCCATCATTTGTTCCCAAGTCAGACCTCTAGTAGTACTCATTGCAGCATCTTTAGTCAAAGAGTCAATATCAGACCCAGAATACCCATCAGTGATAGCAACTAACACTTTCAAATCATCTTCAGATAAATCATTTTCTGCATTGGATAATAACCTCGTAAACTGAGCTAATCTAGTTTCAGGTTCAGGTAATGGAATATATTGTCTTTTAACAAATCTTCTCCTAGCAGCATCATCAATTGCCCAAGGCAAATTAGTAGCAGCTAAAACTAATACACGAGATGATTCACCCCTACCAGCTGATTTAGTCAAACTTGACCATTGAACAAGAAATTCATTTTTAACTCGACGTATGGAATCATTTTCCCCAGATTCAGATCTTTGTCCCATAATAGAATCAATTTCATCTACGAAAATAATTGATGGGGCCTTAGCTTTGGCTATTTGAAATAAAGCCTTAACTAACTTTTCAGATTCCCCTAAAAATTTAGATGTAATTGAAGAAGCTTGAATTGAGAAGAAATTGGATTCAGATTCCGTTGCTGCTGCCCTAGCTAACATAGTCTTCCCCGTACCAGGTGGCCCAAATAATAACATCCCATTGGGTGGTTGTCTCAACCCAGTAAATAAATCCGGGCGTAACAATGGCCAAACTACTGTTTCCATAAGTGCCTGTTTGGCACCTTCTAAACCGGCTATATCAGACCAACGGACTTCATCATCATTGGAATTCATATCGTTAATGATCTGTTTACCCATTACAGGGTCGATTTTTAATTCTTTAAAAAGATTCATATCATCTTCATCCGGTGAGGGTGCAAAAGGGGAATTCAATTCTTCATCTGATGCAGTGATGGGGACCCTGACAGGGGAAGAAGATGTTTTATGAAGTCTAGCTGTGTTACTATTTTGACGTGTATGAGTTTTTTGATGTGGGTATGGTTTATGAGAAGTCCCTGGTCTTTGAGGATACCTAACTTGAGATGAAGCTTTTAAGGCAGCCTTTGATCTATCAGTTGATTTTTGTTGTTGTTGCTGTTGTTTCAATTTCAAATGGATCATGCTATCAACCAATTCATCGTCCTGGGAATCATAAGGACTGTTAGGAGAATGGGAAATGTTATTATAAGATGACGTATTATACCTTGGTTTCAATGCCAGATCTTCGTTTGAATCAAACCCAGCAAATTGATTATTTGGGTTTTCATTTGAAGAGGTGGAAGTCAGAGAATTGGACTTGTTGGTATTGAGAGAATTAGAGGGTGCCCAAATGATATTGGCTGCCTGTTTGGCCGATGCAGAAGTGTTCGTCGAAGAATTGGAATTGGAATGGGAGGGGACAGAAATTTGCGCACCATTTGGCCTTAGAGAACGTTTGAGTAACCTATTAGAAAATTGCTGCGAGGGTTTGGCCTTCTTGGATGTTTCAACAGCTGGTGGGTGCATTTGCATTTGCATTTGCATTTGCATTTGCTGTTGTTTCACCAGCATTTTCTCATAATCATGCTCTACGAGTTGCCAGTTGTCCTCGATCTCCGCCCGCAGTTTATTGAGCTCATCGAGCAGCAGGGTTTCCTCACTATTGAAACTTTTCCCAGCGTTTCGTGCCCCGTTCCACGTTTCAAGCTGTAAATCGGCCTGCTGGTGAAGTGATCTGAACCCTTGCACAGCCTCGCGACAGCTGCCTTGTTGCCACGCGGTAAGATTGACCAAATTGGCGTTAACAAACTGCTGGTACAGGATCTGCATCTGGTCGAGCTGCGAGTCCTTTTGACGTCTGAACATTATACGTTAGTAGATAAAGAAGAATGTAACAAGTAGCATCTCTGATTTTTGTCAAAAAACGCTCATCAAAGGAACGGAACAGCAACTTTGAGTTTAAACTGAGGCCATGGGAATTACTTACCTCTTAAATAAACCAATAGATGTAAAACTATAGAAGTGGCCTTTCACATCATCACTGTTTAGAACCTAATACGATAAACATACAAAAGTATGCTAATATCTACGTTAAAAACGTTAAAATACAAGGGAAAAAAGCTAAAATGGTTTACAATTACAATGTATGGCCCTTACGGGACCCCCGACACACAAAAAAAAACGCCGCGGGTACTTTAAAAGACCTCTTTTTCTGCCCCCATT
Organism: Saturnispora sanitii; assembly: GCA_030563185.1. Lineage (NCBI taxonomy): Eukaryota > Fungi > Ascomycota > Pichiomycetes > Pichiales > Pichiaceae > Saturnispora > Saturnispora sanitii. The sequence goes on along the minus strand of JAKUBF010000009.1, from coordinate 239,412 downwards.
CTCTTCAGCGGCCACAGCATCTCTCAAAGCCGCCCAGACAGCGCCAGACACCCACAAATAAATGTGCGGCGAATAAAGCACAGTCCAAGCGGCCAGAGCCACCCAAAAAGGGTGGTGCAGCCATCGGAATGATGGGGGGGGTAACTTTCGATAAGAAACAAGTTATAACTACTAGGAAAGAAAATTTTTATCCTTAGTTTTTTTAAGGGTTTGTTCATTGCTCATGTTATACAAAACATATTTTTATATTAAAAACAATACAATAGAAGTAAATTAGAGATATTATTTATTGTTTACAAATTAAACTTCTTCTTCAGACCCCCAAATCCGAACCTCGACTTTGTCCCGTTTTCACTGTGTGATGATTTTTCAACACTTGGTGCTGCTGGGACATCAGCAGGTTTTGGTGAAGCAGAAACAGAGACAGCTGGGGCAGCAGGTGAGTGTGCAGTAGGTGCTGGACTAACGACTTCTCTCTTCAAATCCCTGGCCTTCTTAGCATTGGCTTCGTGCATTAACTTTTCAAACATCATAGCATCTTCAACCCCATCTGCACTTTCATCTCTTTCAGCTTTGCTGAACATATTCCCCATTTCAATCAAAACTTGCGCACGTAACTTTTTAACACCAGTTTCAACACTCTTATCTTGTAAAACTTCATTACAAACAGAGTATAACGTTTGTTGAATTTCAAATTTTGAACTGGCCCAAGCAACAGAGATGAACTTCCCAGTCATTGTTTGTTCCATTTCGGCCTTCTTGTATGGATCTTCAGATTCTTCTAATTCCAATTGTGCCATAGCTTCCATGGTGTTTTGTGCTTCATTAGCTTGTGAAACCATATCCATCATCCCCTTAACGGTATCCTTCCCCTGTTTAAAATTGGAACTGAACTTATGGAACCCACCAGTAAAGGACTTCTTTGATTTCAAATATGAATCACCCTTAAATCTATAAACTTTCCCGATTAAATGGCAAATTTCCAAACCGAATGATTCCAATTTTAAATCTTCAATGTCTTGATTAGTGGCCTTGGAGAACTTCTTCCAATCTTCACTGGAAAGGTCTAATAAAGCACCCTTGTTATGAGTGACAACTGGCTCAATTTTGGCCTTAAGTTTATCCGACAATTCCTTGACTTTGGCAGCTTCAGCTTCACGTTGTTTACGGATCGTTTCTGCGTCCAATTTACGTTTGGCCTCTTTCAGCTTGTCCTTTTCTGATTCAGCAGCACCAGCAGCTTTAGCATCATGGACAGTGACATGTGTCCCAGTTTCCTCAGCAGTCTTGGCCTTTTCCTCCTCTTCTTCATCTTCATTATCGAACATCATCTTCAAAAACCCCAACTCGCCAATGTAATCTTTAAATCCCTCACCACCGAATATCATCGTAAAGAACTCCTTTGGATCAACGTCAGCTGCACCACCAGCTTCAGCTCTCTTCTGCATACCCTCTCTTCCCAGCTCATCGTACAAAGCACGTTGTTGTGAATCACTCAAAATCTGGTAAGCTTCAGCAATTTCTTTGAACTTCAATTCAGCAGCTGCATCACCGGGGTTTTTATCCGGGTGGTATTTAAGTGCCATACGACGGTACCCCTTCTTGATCTGTCCATCATCAGCGTCGAAACTGACTCCTAATAACTCGTAATATTCTGTGTCTTTAACCATATGAAGAAAAGATTGTGTTTGTAAATTCTCCCTTCTTTGATCAAATTGAGGTTATGACAACGTCGTTCCCCCTTGAAGACCCTGTGCTTATCAATGTCTGGCGTGACATGATAATGGCTGCACATAACACACAAGGTCCAACCATGGGTAAACAGACACTTTTTCAGGCAGAGTTACTAATGTCCAATGTGCCCATCAATACCGTGTTTAAAAATATCACTAGGAAACAACCAGAAATACCCATCTCTACAACGGGGGTGTCAACTGATGCTCCAGGAATTATTAATGAGATTCAAAGTCAATCAGATGCCACTGGAAGCGATATAATTTCAATAACAACGTCGAAAACTAATTTGACTAATGGTTTCAATGGGGGGGTTTATGATAACATTTCAATGAAAACACAAGATCATTCCTCATTGGAAATAACACCCACATCTGATCAAATAATACCTCAGGAGGATGAACAAATTCAAATAACAGATGATTGTACACCAGAAGAAGAAGCACCTGTTTACACTCGTACTGATTCATCACGGACAATTTCATCCTCTACTAAATCACCCAAATCAACGAGTATAATATCACCCAATAAGACAGTTTCCGCCAGGACTAATCAAATACAAACAGGGCTTAAAACTATTGGGACAATTGGACGATTTATCCTAAGACAACAACCTCAACATGACCCATCAATAGGGTCTAAGGAACAAAGATCTCAGAGATTAATGGCTAAGAGAAACCCACCACCAGGTTATCCAAACCAGGAAAATTATACTGATAATAATGATAGTCCCGGAGACAGCTCAGGCTCTTCAATGGTACATGATGATGATGACGACGATGATGATAATAGTTTTAACAGTAATGATAATGATAATGATTTGGACTCTGCTCAGCAAATACAACTACAACAACCTTTAAAACAACTGCACATCCCACAAATTCAACAGCCAAACAATTCAAGTTCTAATGGAGGGAATAGTGATTTGGACAGTGATTTGGATAGTGTTGTTGATTCCATTGAGTCTAGCGATATTGACGACTCTGTTTATTCTGATCACCATGAAAGTAATTCCAGAGGTGATTTGGCCCCAGGGACGTATTATGATGACGAAGGAATGATAGTTGATGATTTAGACTCGGATGATCCAGGTATGGTATCCGATGACAATTCAGATGATGACCTAATACCAAATAGTGTTAACAGTGACCAATCTAGTATTACCAGTGGTAGATTAAATGCTAACCCTGTTGGGATTTCCCAGATCAATTTTAGGAAATTGCGTCCAAGACCTGAACCTAGTACGACCCACATACCTGCTAATTCCACTCATGTTATGAAGATTGATATGGATGAATTACGCCAACGTCGTGAACAAGAACGCGAACAAAGTTTACAATTAAGGCAAGAACAGAAAATAACCCCACAGATGACTTTTACGAAAATGGATATCAAACATACAAATGGTTCAATTAATGATGGTGATGCAACGAAAAATACAATTTCAAGTCATTTAAGTGAATTACTTAATAAAAAGACAATTACACTTAATTATTACTCGTATGTTGGTACTATTCAAAAACAGGGTGATACATTATGTGATATTCACGTTAACATCCAATCTACCACTTTAGAACTTACTGTTAATTCCTCATGCTCGATAGTTGAACTGATTGGGTTCGCCCTATTTCATTATTATAAACTATCCAATAATGCGGATGAAAAAAAGCCAGATATGAAGGATGCCAATTGGTGGAAGGCATATCTTATTGAATCAGATGGGGAAATAGATGATGATTTTGGTCCTTTGGAAAGGAAAAGGTTGATTAAATCTTATGGTGGGATGGAAGATTTTGAAATCGTTCCCTGTGATGAGAATGAATATGAATCTAATGAAAAGGATACACCATCTCCACTCAAAAATGATAACTCTACAACTACAGTAGCTACTGCGGATGTTTCCATTGACACACAATTGGATCATTCAACTACTGACCTAACCGGTCAGGGAACCTTAACTGAACCATTCACATTAGAAGCAAATACATTAGCTACAAATTTAATATCCACTGGTCAAGGGAATTCTGTAATTAACGAAAGAATGAAATACATTAATGTCCCACGCCGAAACGAATCACCAATTCCTGAAGTTTTAGATGAGGATTCTGATTCCCAAGATGAAGATGCTGATATCAAGGGTGATATTAAAAAGTATTTACAAAATACCAATACCAGGACAAAAAGACCACCAACTATTGCTAAAGATGGGGCATTGAGTAAACTTAAATCTAGTTCAAAGACTATTCAATCTATTTTACATAATACTGCCGATCATTACCAATTAACACAGGAGAGACTTTTCAAAACTAAGGATCCTGGCGATGATTTCCTTTCAGGTGGTGATGGGGCATTATTAAGTGGATATCATAGATGGACTATATGGCGTAGACAACAGATGAAATTTAAACCTAAACAACCAAAAACTTTGACAGTGGATGGGTATCAAGTTTACATTTTACCATTAAATGATTTAGACGGGTCATGGTATGAATCCAAGACATATTCTTTTAACATCAGTCAGATTTTGAAGATTAAACAATCAGTTAAATTACCAGCACATTTCAAAATTGTTGTTAATAAGAACACCAACGATGGAATGGTGAAGAAGTATTACTTGGAAGCGAAAAACCCCAAGGAATGTAGTGAGATTGTTGAAACAATTAGTAAATTGGCCAAGAGTATCACACATTAAGTTAATATAATATTTATAGATATCAATATTTTATTTTATTTTATTTTATTTTTACAATTTTTTTGCTGAGCATTTTTGATCAGTTTTCATTTCTTTAGTTGGACAGCGAGTAAAAATTTTTTGATGAAAAAAAAAATGAAATTGAAATTTCAACACATTCAAATTGAATTCAGTGTTAAACGATACAATGAAAGCTGCTCGTTTCTGTGCCCAGAGAGTGAGATACCAGAGTAGCTTAGCTGGTGGTGGTGCTGCTGCTGCTGCCCAGAAGACTGCATCTGCTAATACCGCTTCAGTTGCAGCAGCTGCTGTTGCCGCCACTTCAGCACCAGACAAGGCTGTTAACAGATCGTTCAATTCGAGAATCCAACCACAACTGGAATTGTTCAAGGACCCATTGCAACATCACTATGTCCCAGCTTTGGAGCTCACCAGATTGGTTCCATCTTTAAAGGGGTTCTACTCACGTAACCCATACCATGAAGAACATATTAATAAATTATTGAACGTTTTGAACAAAAGTGCCACTTTACCATTTGACAGAAAGTTCAATAGTGAAGTTACTTGGATTACCTTTAGAGAATACAAGGAAAAAGCTGGTGGGGATTTATTAAAGGAAAGTGAATATTCTGAATTAATCAAGACTTTAAAGAGATTAGACAATATAAACATTGAATTAAGAAGTGATGAATTGAACAATATTATTAAGGAATATTCAAGAAATGATAGTGGGCTTAAGGATTTAAGAAAGGAAAAGACTTTAGATCCATTAGGTAGAGCTATTGCCGTTGGTAGACGTAAGTCATCATCAGCTAAAGTTTATCTTGTTAAAGGTGAAGGTAAAGTTTTAGTTAATGGTCAATCATTAGAGGAAACATTCCCTAAATTACAAGACAGATTGAAATTATTATACCCAATGGAATTATTAGGCCAAGAGGGTGAATTCAATGTGTTTGGTTTAGTTAGAGGTGGTGGTTCAACAGGTCAAGTTGATGCATTAAAATTAGCCATTTCAAAAGCTCTTTGTATTCACAACCCATTATTTAAGCAAAAATTAAGTGGTGCTGGTTGCTTACACAGAGATCCAAGAAGAGTTGAAAGAAAGAAACCTGGTAAATTAGGTGCTAGAAAGATGCCAACCTGGGTTAAGCGTTAATGGAAAAGGAGAAGGAGAAGAAGAAGAAGAAGAAGTAGAATTAGCTTATCATCGAAATGTGTTCATAGAAGAATACGTTTATATATATACATATACTGCTTTGTAAATAGTAAAAAGAAGTTTAAACTAACATAAATAAATAGAATATTTTTCATCATATACAGTTGGGATATTATATATATATAGTCTAGTAATAACAACACCACATTTAAGCTTCGGTCTTCTTAGCAACGTATTCCTTGATGAACTTTTCTTCTTCTGGAGATTTAGCATCAATGACAACGTCCTTCTTTGGAGAAGCACCCCAAGGCTTTGGGACAACAAGGGCCAAAACGGCACCAATAGTCCCCAAAGCGAGAAATTGTGGTTGGACGGTCTTACCAAGGATAACATATGCGGCACCCATATTTATTAAAACTTTTGAATTGAAAAGAGGAAGTTGTTGACTTACAAACGAACAAATTTTTCAACTTTTTCATTGGCTAAGTATAATAGTCACGTGACAGACGATCAAATTGAAGGTTTAGACATGTTCAAATCATCATCTAAGACCTTACACAGTGTACTCACAGATGCTAGTTTACGAAGCATTAAAAAACCACGGAGAACGCTCCCGGATGGACCATCTTTTGGTGGGATTCTCCTTCGTGGGCAAGTTTTACAAACTTATCGTGATATTATGAGAACGGTTAACAAGATCCCCGATCAGACAATTAGAGATGAAACTAGGGCCTTTGTTAGATCAGAATTCGACTCTTGTCGTAATGTCAAAGACGAGGAAGTTTGCAGGAGTTTATTAATTGGTGGGATAAGACAATTTAAGAGTGTCAGTAACAATTTAGGGTTAAGTCATGCCGATCATCAAATAAAGGAGGATAAGTTATGAGCATATAGACCGACAGACAGACAGACACACTCCTTTTAAATCAAATTTTTAACTTTTAATTCCAAAATTTGAATTTACCAGAAACATTTTAACTACAATGGAGGCCCAATTTAAGTAGTACGTACATTCTATTCTATTATATATTCATTTTCACTTTCATTTGTACATTTTTACTTTTCTTTAAAACTTTATCCAATTATACATATAATCCATTTGACTGATTAGTACATCAATCATTTTTATTTATTTCTATATAAATCAGTTAATTGTTAAAAAGCTCTCTGTTATCCAAAGGATCAGCATTAAGAACTTGGTTTCTCTTTCTAACTTTTCTATCCAAAGCTTTTTCTTGTCTCTTTCTAGCATCACTTGCAGCTTTATATTTAGTTTGTGCTCTAATAACATTAGGACTAACATATTCTTTATTTTCATAAATTTTTGGACCACCAAATGAACCTTCAAGTACAACAATTGGTGTAAGGACAAATCTTGGACCAATTTCAACTAATGTTAAATCATCAACTTGATCATTAGAAATTACATCTTCTTTAATTTCTTCCTTTTCATTAATTTGATAATTTCTAATCCAAACTTTATTATCAACAATAGAAAAGGTAATAACATGATCAATGAATGGTTTTGATTTTCTAGCTTGTGGTGGGACACCAAATTGATGAATGAACATTTCTTTCATTAATTGATAATGTGGTTCTAAATCAAATGCCTTATCAAAACTTAAAACAGGTCTTGAACCTTTAAGACAATTACCAGTAAAATTTAATTCATCCAAAGTATGTAAATTCATAACATGAAATTTAATAGTTGGTCCATTAGGTGGTTTTGAAAGCCACATATATAAATCTTGATGTTTCCTAGCTTCGAAGAACATAATATTGTTACAATTGTATAATTCAGCAACTTCATTTAATTCATAAAGGGTCTTCTTAGTATCTAATTTTGGTTCTTTTCTAGCATGTGGCATTAAAGTGTATAAATCATTAAGTAAATGCCTGTGACGGTAAGTGATACCTCTTGATGAAATAAGAAGGACTCTTTGTCTGTTAGTGTATTTCACAGCAGAAGAAGCAGAGGAAGAGGGAGGTTCTGTCTTGGAAGCTCTCTTGTTGTTCTTGGAAAGCGCTTTATGGATGGCAGACATGGTTGAAAGCTAAGCTATAAATGTGAAAAGTTTTAATAAAGTTTAAATAAATTTTTTTTTTTCTCTTTTAATTTTTTTTTTTTAATTTTTCAAAAGTATCCCAAAATGGAAATCTTTCTTCATATTCTGTTCTTATCAAAATAATACAAATTGAGCAAAATGTCTCAATCAAGTGGATCTTCAAGTGATTCTGACGAAGATTCCACTCCAATTTTTAAAAAGAAAGTGGTTTTCAAAAAACCCAAACAAATTCCCATTAAAACAGAACAAGAACAAGCGTTACCTAAAATTGTATCAAATATTTCAAAAAATACACTTAAAACGTCATCATCATTGTCATCGCAACAAAATTCACTATATGCAGATGTTAGTGATATAGACCCATATACTAAGGAAGATAGGGAAACAGCGTATGACGAATGGAAAATTAGAGAAATTTCAAGACTCCGTAGAGACAGATTGCAAAGAATTGCAAGAGAGAACAATAGTTAGTTAGTTAAATAGCATGATGTTTAATGTAATATAAAATATATGTATAGTTAATTAGATGTTAATATATGAATTTTTACAACTATTGGGCTAAAGATTGACTTTCCAAATCAACTGGCATATACTGGCCTTTATCTAATTCATACCAATCTGGTTCTTCAACTTCAGAATCTTCATCATGATCTAATATTTGTTTAGGGACATAAGCAAATTTATGATCAATATTTGGCCAAAATCTCCTATAACATAAAAATACAATTATTAGACCTAAAGTTGAACCAAGGAAAACATCAATAAAATGATGTCTATAATCTTGAGTTCTACTTAATGCAACATAAAAACTTCCATATAATGGTAAAGTACTAATAATAAATCTCCAAACACTATATTTTGGTTTTAATGCTTTTAATTGTGATAATAAAAATAATGTTAAAAATCCTGCAATTGCAAAAGCCATTGATGAATGACCTGATGGAGTTGTTCTAAATCCATCCATTAATGTATTAAATTCTTTACCATTTGGATCATAAGTTGAACAAATATCCTTTGCTAAATAAAGAACATTTGGTAAAGCTTCAGGTAATGGTTTACACCTTTCTAAGAAATCTGGTCTTAATCTACCAATCCAATTTTTCAAAATATCAGTAATCATAACAGTTGTAAATAAAGCAGTAAAATAAGATAAATTTGAAACATAAATAATGTAAAATTTATAATTAATTGGTGTGAATAAAGTAACAATTAAAAATATAACAATTGGTGGGCAAAAAAGTGACCAAGAAACAAGTGTTGAACCTGGAACACGTTCATTATGTGACATTGGATGAGAAATTGTTATATCATTAATAATGAATTGTCTTTCAAATGGGTGGACTTTTTCTAACCAAATAACATCAAAGAAGAAAATGAGGATAACATAGATAAGATCCCAAAGGTGCCAATGGGCCATAAAGCGTAATAAGGGTGATTTACCCCATGATTTGACAAGTGAGTCTCTATTCAAATGGAGATTGGGCATAACCATTTTGTTGGTTGTGTTAATAGATTTATTAGTTAGTTAATTAATTAAAAGAATAAGAAGATTTATTTATAAAAGCCATGAAAAGAAAAGAATGATTAATTGAAAAACGCTCATCCGCTCAGCAACACTGGGTGGTCAATTAAACATAAATCCAAATCTTCCAACCAACTAACATGTATCTACTCAGCATGAAAAAGACAAGTGCAACTGCACTTGTACACCCACTGAAAATAATAAGATTGTTATAATTTGCGACACTTTCAACTCTGATAAATTGTGAACCAACAGGCATACAAATAAGATTACCAAATGCAACAATGAAATAAGCTGTTGCATATCTTTGACCAAATTCCCTTGTATGAGAAATTTGTGAAACTAAAACTGGTGTTAATGTATAAGCTGATGAAAAGACAAATCCATACATTATTGCAAAGAAATAAAATGCCCCCTCATTATAATAAGGTAACCAAATAACAAATTGTGAAAATAACATTAATAAAACTGTTAAAAACATTGTATTATACCTACCAATTTTATCACATATATACATTGGAATTATTTTCCCAATTATACCACTTGCATTCATAACTGTAACAATTAAATAAGTTGTTGAATCACTTAAACCACGTGCTCTACCATAAGTTGCAATATATGTAATAATAATAATAATTGAAAATTCATTGAAAAACATCCCAATAACTAAATATAAATATTTTAGTTCTTTAAAATTATTAAAATTAACCATATTTTTCAAAGTTAAAATTAATCTTTCCCTTTTAGTTAAACCATCACCAGATTCATGTTCTTCTTGGAAAATTTCACATCTATCTTTAATTAACAAACATGATACAATTGAAAATATAACACACATACTTGCAATTATAACCATTGAATTTGAATAACCAATTGTTGGGAATAATGATCTTAACATAACTGGGAAAAAAATCCCTGAAACTGAACCACATGAACTAATACCTATAGCAATCCCCCTTTTTTTCAAAAACCAATGATTAATAACAGCAATTAATGGAGTTAATGCAATACCTGATCCAATACCTGTACAAATCCCAAAACTTAAAATAAATTGCCATAATTTTGTACAATAAGCAGTTGCATAAAGACCACCACAATTTAAAATCATACCAGGTATTAAAATCCATTTTGTACCATAAATATCAAATAATGGACCTGAAATAATCCCCATTGATAAATTTGTGAACATATAAAGTGAAAAAATCCATGAAACTTTTGATAAATCAACATCCTTTAATTGATTATCTGTTATATAAAGTTGAATCGATGCCATTGTATCCATAACCCCGAAAACTGTCATTAACCCAATAAATGAACCTAAAACTACAATCCAAGCTCTTGATCCACCATCGGGGAATTTCGCATCATCTTCGTGCCCATAAGCATCATATTTCGCATCATCTAATAACATAGTCTTCTCATCCAATGAAGAGGAGATTGTCTTTTCACGTTTGGTTAAAACCATAGTCCAATTAGCTGTAATTTATATATATTTGATAAAGTGACTGTTAAAGATTAAAAAAAAAAAAAATCTAGATCTGTCAAATTCTTAGTAACCATTAGTCATTTCATTAAAATCATTATAAAAATACACAAATTTGTATACCAGCTATATTAATAAGAGGCAAACAATAAAACAAACACAAACAAATTAAATACAAGTAAGTTGTATATGTACAAGAAAAAAGCGTTTTTTGCGCTTTTTTTTATTTACTTTTACTCACTCTGAGCAAAAATATCAATACCTAAATCAGCCCAATAATCAACAACAGATTGATTAATCTTTAAATATTTTAATTGAGATTGTAAATCAATTGATGAAGTATCAACCATACCAATTTGATTAAAAACATCACCATATCTATTATCTAATAAATAATCCATTTCCATATATGATTTAAAATTATTTAATTTTGGTAAAAAATGTGGACAACAAGTTTTAAATAATTTAAAATAAAGATCAATTTTATCATTTGTTAAATATGAAGATTTAATTGTTGAATCTCTTAAAGCATGCCAATCAGCATTCGTAATAAAATTTGAACCCATTTGAATATTACAATTTAATAAATTAATAAATAAATTAAAAGTTTCATTAATTTCTAATTGAACTGATCCACTTGCTTTTAAAACACAACGATGATAAACATTTGATTTTGGGAAATTAAAAATTTCACCCGCTTCAACAATATTTTGAAAAATTTCTAATTGATTCCATTTCATTGATTTTGTAATTAAACAATTAAAAAATGGTTCATCCATTGATTTAATTGATGAATAATTTTGAATTAATTTAATTAATGAATCCTTAGCTTCATTATTATAATGATGATATTTATCAAAGAAAATATCTAAATATGCATCATTTAATGATGATGAAATAATATTAGTTGTTTTACCTTGATTTTCAAAATATTTCCAAGTATCAACCCAAATTTCAGTTACTTTATTAAAATCTTTTGTATTTGACCATGTATTAAACATAAAATTTTTAACTGCATTTAATTGAATTGGGGTATAATATGGTAATGAATTATCAAAGCAACCTTTAAAAAAAACTAATGCAGTTTCATAATCTTTACAATAATTAACAAATGATAAATGAGCTTGAGTCATATAATTCATAACTTCCTTTGAAGGTTTTAAATTCCCATTATGATAAAATTCAAATGTACCTGTTGTAATTTCTTTAAATAAAATTAATGCATCATCAATTTTATCCTTTAATAAACAAGCTTTTAACATGGCAATTTTCAATTCTGAATGAATAAATAATTTTTTATTGTTACCATTCTTCTTAACATTTAAATAAATATCATTAATTTCATCAAAATCAAAATTTTTAGATTCAATTAATATTGATAAAATTGATCCTAATACAGATTCAGAAGTTACCAATTTATTTAAATTTGGATTCCCCTTTGCATTATACCATAATGAAGCAGCTTCATTACTTAATTTTAATTCAGAATATGATTTAAATAAATGTGTTAAACCCCTTTGAGAAACTTTTAATTTAATTAAATTATCACCATTATAAGATTTTAAAATATCATCACCAATTCTTAATAAACTTTGTTTTAAATGATTTTCAACACGTTGAAGTGGTGATTTAACATCTCTATCTTCATTTTTATTTAATCTACCTAATTCAAATCTTCTCATTCTAATACCATTTCTTAAAAGTGAAATTAAATCATCAATTCTATTTGAATCTAATTCACCAGTTATAATTAATTCATCATAAAGTGGCATTACCTTTTCAATAGAATCCCAAAATTGAATTGATCCACCATGAACTTGATTTGTCCTTTGATCAAAAAATGAATTATGTGCTAAACATTCATCAAATGCTAATAATTTTCTGTAATATGGTAATTGTTTTTTAGGAATATTTTTAGTAATTTCATCTAATGATGGGAAATTATTAAGTGATAAATTATTAGAAACTTTATAATTTGCATTTGCATGTCTAGTTGACATTTGTCTATTTTGATATGTTGAACGTGCAGCCTTTTGTTGTTGTTGTTGTCTTTGTGGGAAGACGTTATTTGCTGTCAACACTGACTGTAAAGAAACTTTACTGGCGTAGTTCAAATGCTGGACATTTCTAAGCATTATGATAAAGTTAACAACAGAAAGAAGAAGAAGAAGAAGATGTATGGAGTTAAGGAATTTTTTTTAGTCTTTTTCTTTTCTTTAATGGAGAAAAAAATAGATTATTTCCGAATCTACTAGAAAACAGATAAGAAGTGTAATGGTAATGGAGATAAGCAGTGAATTAAAGTTAAAATTAACACCTTATTTACCATTTAATAATGAAAAAAGAAAACGGCAAGACATTCCATTCACAACTTTAACTTACGCACAATCAATTGATGGGAAAATATCAGCTAAACCTGGTGTAAGGACAGTTATTTCATCTTTAGAAACTAAACATATGACACATTATTTAAGATCTAAACATGATGGGATTATGATTGGGATTGGGACTTATTTAGCTGATAATCCAAGTTTATTGAATAAATTTAATAATGATAATAAGATTATACCAATAATCATTGATCCACATTTCAAAATTAAAGACACTTTCAAACAAAGTCAACTTTTTAAAAATGTTGAATTAGGTTTAGGTGTTAAACCAATAATTATAGTAAAAAATGGAATAAATTATAATGATGATGATAATTTACCCTTTGAATTAATAAATGTTAAATTAACAAATGGGAAATTCAATTGGGAAGATATATTGAAAAGTTTAAACAATAAGATTAAATCAGTAATGATTGAAGGTGGTGCTAATGTTATAAATGATTTATTATTAAAAAATGATTTAATTGATAGTTTAATCATTACCATTGGTAGTGTATATTTAGGTAAGGGGGGTGTTTCTGTTGAACCATTAAAAGGTTTAACAATGAAGGATGTTGTTTTATGGAATGGGGAAAGGGACGTTGTTATGATGGGAAGGATATAACAATTTGAAGGGATATTTAATTTTGACTCAAAAGAAATATTATGTACATTTATAAATATAATAAAATGAAGAGCAAGTTAATAAGACAAATAGCGGTATTAAGACAGAGTAGAAAATATTCAATAAGAGAAATAGCGATATTATGACAGCGTAGATGGTACTATATAATAACACATGGTGGTATCGACTGAACTTATAACAGTAAAAATTTGGACTATAGTATTGAAATTGATTGCAATTTCAATTTTTATTTTACTATTAAAAATGGAGTAAAAGATAATAGCACAACATACGATTTTTCTTAGTAACTAGTATACACATTAACTTAGTCCAACCATTTTTTTGTCTAAAAAAAAGACAAAAAAAACATTAAAGATTTGGAATATGCTCGTAGTATACATTTACTGCAAACTTGTATTCAAAATTATTGACTGCGTGAACAATCGATCACGTTCATGTTTACGGTGTTAGTCAAGTTAAAGTTTCCGTTTCTAGTGTAAGTGGTTACGCACGTATGTTCATACTCTTGCTTTTGTTGCTCGCTCTTGCTCATACGCTTGGTGTTTCATTTAATTAACTTTTTTTTTTTAAACTAATACATATACATATATTTTACTTAACCAATGATGTTACAACAACTTTCACAACATTAAAGATTCCTTTTTTTCGAAACTGTTTGCTTACAAACAAATTCTATAAGAAGCGTATCTACCAGAAGTTTCTGATCTTCTAACGATTTTAACAACTTCACCTCTTTTTAAACCTAAATATCTAGCAACAGGGTCTTCACTTTGAATTCTAGGTAATTGACTTTCCTTTAATCTATACCTAGCTAATAAATCTTTCTTTTCTAAATTACTTAATCTAATATGTTTTGGTACTAATTCATGATGAGTTATATTAACAACGATATCTGATTCTTGAAAAATTTCAATAACTGCAGGTTCAGCTGCATTAACAGCTTTCATTGCAGATGGGGTCATATTACCAGATGAAATGAATATCCCCCTTGAGAAATTTTTATCAGTTAAATGTGCACAAAAATTCTTCATTGTTGAAATACCAACTGATTCATCACCACAAAATTCAACCCAAAGGGAACCTAAATCTTGATATTTTTCTTCAATTTGAGGGATTGGATTTGCTTGAAAGCACATCATTTTCCTTTGAGGGACACCCATAGCATCACAATATTTTTCTCTAAAAGCTTCAAGAGAAAGTTCGAGTTCTTCACGAGAGATAAAATAACCTCTATCTCTGGCCATTTCTTTAACTGTACGGAATGCTCTCCATAAACGACTGGTACTTCTCTCTGTGTCTTCCATGGTTAACCTTAACGTTGAGAAAAAAATGCAAAAAAGAAGATGAAAAAAAAAAAATATTAAGAAAAGAAAAATAAATAAAGAAAGTGGCGACAGTTAGTTGGAAAAGGTGCTCAGCAGAGAAAATACCAATTGAATAACTCTTACTACTCTTTATATTTCAAATATCTATTACTCTTTTACTATATTTACTAACTATAATACTCTTCTTGTCTTTGGTTGGTTACCTTACCTTACCTCGGCGTCAATGTCCTTGGAGAAATGGCCTGGTCGGATCTTGGGAAAACCGATGAAGTGGCAGAACTTGTATTAGTGTAAACTTGTTGAGGAACAGCTAAATGGTTGTATACTTGCAAGGGTCCCTGTTGACCCATTGGCTGTTTATTACCAGCACCAACATTAGCACCAGCACCAACGCCTGCTGTAAGATCAATTAGCGGGCCTAGCAGTTGCATCGTGTCCCCCAAACGCATTAACCTAAGAGCCCAATCAGGGATCCCATAGAATGCAAGTGATCGATCCAAGCAAAGCCAATCTGTACTACTACTACTACTATTAGTATTAGTAGTAGTACTAGTAGTGGGCACTAAAGCATCACAACGATCAATGTGCATTTCATATCGGGAAATACGTAAATCAGGTGTGATGTGAACCCGCAGTGACCCTCTATGGATCCTCTGGGACCCGTCTTTGTAAGTAGCAGCAGCAGCGAACTGTGGGGACTCAAGACTTGTTGACCCGTCTTGGAGTACACGTGCACGTACAAGTCTACAGGTGATGTCCACACCCACTGGGCGTACACTCACGCTGTTTTTAGAGTTTGCGTTTGCATTAAAGTCAAAATTTGAATCGTGCTGTCCTAGTTGTGGTAACACCGTATATGGGAAAACTGCCCGCCATGGTGGGGTTTGTTGTGCCAATGCTAATACAAGTGAGATCTGTCCTCTTGGAGTAAAATAATCCCCCAAGGCCATCCGCCTGTATTCCAATGACGTTCCCTGCATTCTCAATGATAACAAATCGTGTAATTCATGTAGCCGTACTATGGCTATATTCACCAGATGTCTATGTATTTCACCCCCAGCAATATTAGGTCCTTGAATATTACTTGGTGGGATATTGGGCCCTCCCAATATTCCTGCTGGTCCTGGTCCTGGTGGCATTGACATTGGTGGCATCCCATGTGCACTAGTAGGGGTTACTACTACTTGGCCAGGTCCTGGTCCTGGTCCAGGGCCTGGTGGTCCACCTACTGGTCCTGCCACTTGACCTGGGCCTACGGGTCCAACGGGGCCTACTGGGCCCACTGTCCCCGCAGTCAACTGGGCATTGATCCCCCCCGGCCACATTGCTCTCTCAGTGGTTGGCGTTTCCATCTTAGGTATTGGAAAAGAATGAAACAAGACAAGACAAAACTCAATTTGCTCATTTAAAATCAATTTTATTTATTTATTTACTCATCTATCTATCTATCTATCTATCTATCTATCTCGCGATTTCTCGTGATCTATTTACCCTCCTTGGCCTTTTCTAAAGCTCTTCTCTTCTTAATCAATGCTTGCTTCCTATCCTCTTGCTTTTGTAACCCATATTGCATCTTCTTGTAAAGCTTTCTTTGTTTATTAGACATCATATTCTTCTTCAATTCAATGGCCTCAGCTTCTTCATCAACTATTGCTGATGCCTTACGTTTCTTAGACTTCACATCACTGTATTTAACCCCACGAGCTTCCATTTCCAATTCAGCAGATGCTTCATCGGCATTAGCATTAGTGAGATCATCATCATCACCTTCACCAGCTTCACCAACTTCACCTTCATCTTCTTCGTCAACTTCATCTGGTAATTCAGCATTAGGATCATAAATCCCAGAATCACCCCATGGTGATAAATGAGGTGGTAAAGTTTCCCCAATACCATAATCACTAACATTAACTAATTCACCCTTATTTAAACAATCAAAAACCCATTGTGGTTGAATATAAACACGACCTTGGACTTTTTTAAGAATTTTTGGTCTATCACTAATTTGATGTGTAACATTTTTCAAATCAATTTCATTATTATCTAATTCATCTAATGATGCTTCACTAATTACTTTACCACCACATGATAAAATAACAAATTCTAAAACATCAATTGGTACTTCCCTACCAATGAAAAATGTAAATTTATTAAAAATTTGTGAAACTGGATTAGCATATTTTGATGGTTGTGCAAGTTTATCACCTGTTGAATTCTTTGAAGCATCTTTAAATTCATCTAATTCAATATTTTCAACTGTTTCAGTAGGAACAGCAGTGTTATCTTCCTCTTCTTCTTCTTCTTCCTCTTCCTTATTAGTATCAGCTTTAATAGCCTTTAGAATCTCTTCCTTATCCAATTTTTCAGTTTCACCATTATTATTAACAACTTCTTCATCTTTTAAATCACTTTGTAAACTTGTCTTTTCATCAGTTTCTAAAATGTACATTGAAATACCTCCAATACCTCTTAATCTATTTTGATTAATTTTAGGTGGGTAAACTAATTCAGCATCTGTGTATAATTTAAATAAAACGAAATGTAATAAAGTTGAATAAAATTCTAAGAATGATTGCATAATTTTAAAATCAATATCAGATGGGATATTTTGAGGAAATTTAAATGGGACTAACCATCTAACTTCTTCACCTTTAATATTAGCAGAATAATAAACACCTTTAATTGAAACAAACATTTTTTTTAAACATCTTTCCCTTGCAATATAAGCTAACCATTGATTAATTAATTCATTTGCATCTTTTGTAATTTTTGCAGAAACTCTTGAAGTTGCAGGCATATTTGCAAATAAGAAAAGCATATTTAATGCATCATCTAAATCTCTAATTGCATCTAAAAATGTTGGATATCTTTCTTTAATAACTCTATCTAATTGATATCTTGGTCTTGAATCTTCTAATCTCTTTGCTTGAGCAATTTCACCTTTACCTAATGCCTTTGTTAATTTCTTTGAGAATGTTTTATGTTCCCTAAATTTATAAAGAATTGGTTCATGCATTAAATATTGAATATCTTTAGCATAATAAAATGTAACTGGTGCAGATTTCCCCCTATTTGCCTTCTTTTTATTTCTTGGTTCTCTTGGGTAAATACCTTTAAAAATACATAACCTTCTAAAATCAGCTAACGTCACTTGTAACTTACGAATAGCTTGTGTACGTGTAATAAAATTCTTTGCGGCACCTGAATGGTGCTTCTTCTTAATAATACCCATGTTACTAAAAGCTAAATAGGTTAAGTTAACTAGAAAAAAAAAAAAAAAATTTTTTTTAAATGAAAAAAAAAAAAGTCAACTTGCACAGCCTGAAAAATTCTTAATATCCAAACCAAACTATCACTAAACTATCACTAAACTAAACAGCAAGACATGTCCAAACAATCACTGAGTAAACTAATAAACACTTCCACGTGGTCTACAAAGTCTCTG
This sequence comes from Saturnispora sanitii, assembly GCA_030563185.1. Lineage (NCBI taxonomy): Eukaryota > Fungi > Ascomycota > Pichiomycetes > Pichiales > Pichiaceae > Saturnispora > Saturnispora sanitii. Next base: position 220,974 of record JAKUBF010000009.1, on the reverse strand, counting down.
CTTCTTGCAAAAAAGCAAACAAATGTTTCCCCAGAAGTCCTAATGCAAATGATTAAACTTTCAGGTTTCCCGCAAGATCTAATAACATCACAATCAAGAGATAATTTGTTGTATTCAATGAACAGACAATTATCATTACTCCAAGCTTTGAACTCACGTGGAGTTCAAATAGATGACGTGCCCAAATTGGGTAGATTAGTAGATGACAATTCCAATAAATTCTTGTCATTTGATGATTTATTAAATGAAGTTGATAACTTGAAACAATTGGAAACTAAGGGGGAAACTGAAGGGTCTTGGGAACCATTAGAATTAGCTAGTGAGATCGAAGATGGGTATTTTGTTATTAATGAAGGGTTGATTAAAGATGAACAGTCGAGTGAAGCAAAGTGAAGCAAAGCGAAACGAAGCGAAACGAAGCGAAATTGTAAGCAACTTAACTAGCAGTAACTAGTGGAATAACTGTTACCATCCTCCTTTGTACATATATATATATATACCTCCCTTTTTAAAAAAAAACAAAAATTAAGCAATGAAATGAAAAGTGAAAAGTGTGTGTGAGTGTGTGATGCTAATACGTAGATAGTACTAACTCACAACTTAGCTAACATTTCAATTTGAATTGCACAAACGCAATAAAATACGAATACCCTATTTCTTTTTCTCTATCTTTTGATGATATCCTTCACAAACTCTCACTTACTATCTTTTTCCTCATTTTATCAATCATATGATCCTTCTTTATCCACCTATTTTCAATCCATTTTTCCAATTTATTTCTCTTTAATGGGACCCTACTTAAAAATTTCCCCTTTACATGAACAACTAGTTTATACCTTTGATCATCAGTCAAAGCATTTAATAAATTTGGGCATTCAAATATAATTTCTTCTTCATTCTTATTATTATCATTTCCCAATTTATAATAAACAAATGTAATATCATATAATCTAGTAAATTTACTTTGATACATTCCACCAATTGCATTAACAACCCCACCAAATCTTGGGTAAAGTAAATATTTTAAAATTGGCATAAAGAACCTTTCACCCATTAACATTTGAATTTTAGAAACTTTCTTTGAAAAAATATTAACTTCAGGGAACATAACAATCCAATCAATTTGTGATCTTTCAATTAATGGACTGAACATTCTATTCAATGTTTTACCATCTAATTCCCAATTTTCATCAGTTTGGAAAATATTTTTAAAATATTCAAAATTCGGTATAGTCCAAAATGTAAACCAAGTGAAAAATGTTAAATGAGGTAAGAACATCCCATAAAGTGATTTAGCATGTACAAAACAATCATTTATTTGATCATTATCTTTTTCCCTTGTTTTCTCATTAGCTTTACCTAATAAAAAACTTATCATAATATAATCAATTAAACCACAATGATTAATTAAAATTAACGCGTTATCATTTTCTAATAAATCCCCTTGTAATTCAATTTGCCAATTGTTTCTTTCTAAGAAATAAACTAATAATGTCCAAAACCCCATTTCTAACTCTTCACGTATTTTAATCTCCATTAATGGCATTATCGCAATTAACATCGGTGAAATGAAATATCTATAAATGTTAAATATTAAAAAATACCAAAATGTTAAATTGGCAATAGCTAACAGCCGGAAAATTCTAGTCAATGGCCATTCAAATATTTCAGGTGTTAAACCTATATGTTCCCAAAGATCGCTTGATGTGGTCATTATTAGTAAGTAATAAGAAAACCTTTTGGATACTGAGCTGATTATACTATGTAGGTTTTTTTTTTTTTATTGTAAATTTTTTTTTTCTTTCTTTTTACTTTAAACGTACCAAATACTACACAATACCATACCATGTCCCGTGTAATCATTAAGGGGCTCCCAAAGTATTTTACTGAAACAGATCTCCGTACAAGGTTTGAACAGGCTAATTTAATTCCAACAGATGTCCAATTAAGAAAAACCCCAAAGGGTGAATCACGTAGATTTGCATTTATTGGATTTAAAAATGATAAAGATGCTGAAAATTCAGTTAAACATTTTAATGGATCATTTTTAGATACTTGTAAAGTCCAGGTTGAAATTGCTAAAACATTCGTTGATCCAACTGTTCCTAAATCTTGGAAGGAAAAATCTCAAGAGAGAAAAGATTACCTTGAAAGAATAGAAGAAAAGGTTAAAAGAGCTGAAGAAAGGAAAAATGCCCCAAAGAGGAGAAAATTAAATACTAAAAAGGAATCTATTGTTAAAACTGATAATAATAAAGAATTAAAAGAATTCATGGATGTTATGAAACCAGCTATTCAACAAAAATCTTGGAATAATGGTTTAGAAGCAAATCAAGATGGTGCTCCAAGTATAACTGAATTAAATTCTGCATTAGGTGAACCTGAAATTGTCAAGGATGAATTAAGTGATGATGAATATGAATCTTTTGGTAAAAATAATAATATTAAAAAGGCTCAGGATGATGATGATGATGAAGAAATGTTACCATTAGCTAAAATTTTAGCCAATGGTGATGAACCAATGATGTCACTTGATCAATTAGAAGGGAAAAATGAACAAGTAACTGAAATTGTTCCCCAAGAAGAAGAAGAAAAAATCTCGACTGAACCAAAAGTTGTTGATGAATCAATCGATGATAATGATTGGTTTATGAAACATAGAACTAGAATTAAGGAAGGTCAAAATGATGAAGAACAAAAACCTGAACAGTCAAAAACTGCTAATGGACCAGTTGATGGAGAAGTGGAGAACGAGCCCGCGTCCGAATCTGAATCTGAATCCGAAGAAGAAGAACTTACAACTGAAGAAATTAACACACAAAAAGTTTTAGAAACAGGTCGTCTTTTCCTTCGTAATATTAATTATTCAACAACAGAATCAGATTTTACAGAATTATTTTCACCTTTTGGTCCATTAAAGGAAGTTCATATTGCATTAGATACACGTACTGGTAAATCAAAAGGTTTCGCATATATTCAATTTGAAAATTCAAAAGATGCAGCAAATGCATTTATTTCACTTGATAAACAAATTTATCAAGGTAGATTATTACATATTTTACCAGGTGAAGTTAAAAAGGAACATAAATTAGATGAATTCGAATTAAAGAATATGCCATTGAAAAAGCAAAAATTAATGAAGAAAAAATTCGAAGCTTCAAAGCAAGATTTCACTTGGAATTCACTTTATATGAATAATGATGCAGTTTTAGATTCTGTTGCTAAACAATTAGGTATTTCAAGAGAGGAACTTATTGATCCAATGAATTCATCATCTGGTGTTAAACAAGCATTAGCTGAAGCTCATGTTATTGGTGATGTTAGACAATATTTCGAAAATAATCATGTTGATTTAACTAAATTTAAATCAAAGGAAAGAGATGATCGTGTTATCCTTATTAAAAATTTTCAACATGGTACAACAAAGGAAGATTTAGGTGAATTATTCGCTCAATATGGTGAATTAAATCGTATATTAATGCCACCTGCTGGTACAATTGCCATTGTTGAATTTAGAGATGTTGTTTCAGGTAGAGCTGCTTTTAATAAACTTTCATTTAGAAGAATGGGTAAATCTATTTTATACCTTGAAAAAGGACCAAAAGGTTTATTCACTCAAGATTCAACTGAAGAAGTTAAAATTAATAAAAAGGAAATTGAAGCTAAATCAATTGATGCAAATGTTAATGATATTTTAGCTGGTAATGATGAAGATGATGAAGATGATGCAGATTCTGGTCCAACTACATCAATTTTTATTAAGAATTTGAATTTCGCCACTACAAATGAAGATTTAACAGAATTTTTCAAACCTTTTACTGGATTCATTCTTTCCGTTATTAAAACTAAACCAAATCCAAGAGGTGAAGGTTCACCACTTTCTATGGGGTTTGGTTTTGCTGAATTCAAAACTATCGAACAAGCTAAAGTTGCAATTAACTCATTAGATGGGGCCTCACTTGATGGTCATAAATTACAATTGAAAATTTCAACTAGGGTTAATACTAGTAATGATTCAAACAATAAAAGGAAGAAAGGTTCAAGTTCTAAAATCATTGTTAAGAATTTACCATTTGAAGCTACTAGAAATGATGTATTTGAATTATTCAATTCTTTTGGTACTTTAAAATCTGTTCGTGTCCCAAAGAAATTCGACAGATCAGCAAGGGGTTTTGCATTCGTTGAATTTTCAACTGTTAAAGAAGCTAAAAATGCAATGGATCAATTACAAGGTGTCCATTTATTAGGTCGTCGTTTAGTACTTGATTTTGCCTCGGCTGATAATGGTGATGTTGAAGATGAAATTGAAAAATTAACTAATAGAGCAAAGAATACCATGAATTCTAGAAAGATGGCTAATATTAGAGCTATCAATACTAGTAAGAGGAAGTTGGACACTGAAGAGGGTGGGGATGAAGAATAAATATTATTTATAGATAGACAGACGCACACATAATACATTTACAGTTTGTTATGTTGTATAACTTTTAATAATATAATACACACAAAAAAAAATCGGTTTATAATATATATATATACTCTACACACACACGCACACTCACACTCACTCACTCTAATTAAATAGCAACCTTACTTAATTCATTTTCTAATTCAGCTAATCTAGTTTGAATATCATCTTGTTGTTCAACTTCACCCTCTTCATCATCACTATCATCCTCTTCTTCCTCATCTTCACTATCAAATTCTTCTAAATCATCTAATTCATCCAATTCACCAACACCTCTTTGTTCAAAAGTGTCTTGAATTTTTAAAATTGATTCAGAATCTTCTTCGAATCTATTACCATTTAATTCTAAAGCAGTTAATTCAGTGAAATTACCAATACATCTTGCTAAGATATCTAATGATTCTTCATCTAATTCATTATATTGTAATCTTAAAATTTGAATAGAATTAGTTTTCAATTGAGATAATGATTCAATAACTTGAAGAGACCCCTTTGGTTTCATTAAACAATCATTTAAATTTAATTCAATTAACTCAGTCCAATTTGGTAAAACTTTACTTAAAGCATTAGAACCAGGAATTGTCATTGTATTATCTTGTAAATCAACAACCATTAATTCTTTTAATTCACTTAAACCAAAAGAAATTAAAGTTGATAAACCTTGTGGTCTAATACCATTTTGGTAAAGTTTAATTTCTCTTAAATGTTTATTAGCTTTAAAACCAATAGCTAAAGCTTCACAAGACCCATTTTCTAATCTATTACGACCACACCAAAAGGATAAAAGTGGTTTAGCATTTGATTGTTCACGAGATTTCCCATTTTTAAAAAGTGCCTTACCAATTCTAGCACCTGAAAATGGGCCTAAACCGTTGTTAGAAAGAATTAAATGTTCAACTTGAATTTTGGAAATGAAATCTTCTAAAATATCAATAGTATCTTGCCCAAGGGCATTATCAGATAAGTTGAAAACTGATAATTTTGGTAATTGTAAAAGAGCATCAAATAAAAATGATAAAGACTTTGGGATTTCAAATCTATCTCTTGAAACGTAAATATCTTGGAAATTGACTTCTTTAATAGTATCCTTATGAGTAAGTAAAGCTTCAGCTAATAATTCAGAAGCTTCTGGGGAAATAGTATTACCAGAAATATCAACACATTCAATAGCTTCTAATTTGTTTAATTGATCGATGTATTCTTGAATATCGCTCTTAGTGTCAAATTTAAGACCCTTGTTTCTTAAAGAAAAGACTTTGGAATCTTCAATGTTCAGATTAGAAGTATATTTAGTAGTCATAATAGATTAGTTAAAGAAGGAAAAGCCTGTGTTTGTGTTTTTTTTCTTTTTTTTCTTTCTCTTTAGAAAGAAATTTCAAGAAAAGTAAAATACCAATGGGAAAATACAACGGTGTGTGTGTGTGTGTGTTTATTAACACAGTTGATGTAGCGTACATTTCATTAAAAAAAATACATAAATACATATATATATATATATATACATATGTTCTAGCTAGCTAACGATCCTTTATTTATTTCTTCTTTGGCTTGAACAATGGACCACCAATGTCCTTACCTCTTAATTTTATACCCAAAACTCTTTCCATCTTGGCCAAGACTTGTTGATTTGGGACACCTTTACCAGATTCGTATTCGTTAACAATAGTTGGCTTTTCATTAATTTTAGTGGCTAAATCCTTTTGAGAAAGTTTAAGGTCTTGTCTACCCTTTTGAATGGCCTTACCAACAGAAGCTTCGACTTTCTTAGGCACAATGATATCATCAGAACGGTCGACTCTAGTTAAATGTTGACCTTCTGGTGATGATTTGGAATTGGCACCACCGTATTTCTTGTCAACGGAGGTGATAGCACCCATTCTTCTAGCAGCGTTAATATCAGAGGAAGTTTTTAAAACCTTTTCCTTAAGAGGAGCATTTCCTGGACGGGCCTTTCTCCCAACAATAGTGACATTATCCCAATCAGACATAATTTGATTTGAATTGATTAATTAATAAAGAGGAATGGTGAAGTTGGAAAAAATGATGGATAGAATAGAATATCAAAGAAGAAAAAATTGTATATAAAATTACTCCAACATCTTTTTCAAAAACGAATATCCATGTTTCCAACTTGAACTACCTGGTGGTATCAGATATTCCATGTCTGACTCTGACTTGTTAACCATTTCTAAACTTTCATCAGAGAGTTTTAAATTGGGTTTGGGCTTAGCAGTCTTATCCTTAGCTTGAGCCTTTTCCTCTAACTGATTATATATGATTTCTTCAATTTCTTCATTAGCATGAGTAATTTCCATTGAAACTCTACTTGTATTATTAGGTACCATTCCCTTAGTTGAATCAACTATCCTTAATATTTCATCTAATTGTGAAATGTATTGACTCTTGTAAAGTTCTTTCTTTGTATTCAAATCAATGTTCATATTAGCAATATAATCCCCATCATGAATCCCAAATGGGATAGATGGTTCAATTTGTAATTGAATTTCATTTATCCTTGAATGTTTTAATGAATCAAATATAAGCACCCATTTTTCCCAACAGTTGTTGTCTTCCCGCTCCCGCTGATCGAAGAATCTCACTTGGATAATGTTGTATCGACTTTCTCCTTGTAATTCACTTTCAATTTTATTCAATTCTGATTCACCCCATTTATTATTATTATTATTATTATTATTATTATCTATTTGAACACTATCTATATTCATAAAAGTGTATATCGCTGGTTTCACCGGTTCCATACACCGCATAAACAAAATCGATGTCAATATCCCATGTATAAAACCTTGCATATTGTTTGCATCCCCTATGAGATATAATTGATTAGTTTTCATCATATAAATTTGAACTAAATTTAACTAAGAGGCAATGAAAGATAAAGGAAGAAAAAATTACATATGGCTCAGTTGAACTTATCTAAAGTATTCCTGATAACATCAATCGATTGGTCTAAATCAATCTTCATTGATTGTTGAATATATTGAGATTTAGCTATCCAATTTTCAATGTCATGGATTCTCCTTTCAGCTCTGGAACTATCCAAACGGCTAACACTTTCCATCCAAATCGATCTTTTAATATCTAATGATTCGAATTTCCCATTAATTTCTTGCATTTCTTGTAAATAAATGTTGTAAATAAATTCAAAAGTTTTAGAAAAGATTTCCCAATCATATCCATCACAATCAACGTCCAATGGGCTTGATTTATAAAATTTGTGCATTTCAATGAAAGATTTCAAATTTGGATCATTTTCAATGGAATCCATGGGTAATTCATTCAGGGAACGTTTAATTAACTTCATTTTCAATGGTTGTTCTTGAATATTAATACCTGGATGTACATCAGTATCTTCTTGTTGTTGTTGTTGTTGTTGTTGTTGTTCCTGCTGCTCATCTTGCTCAATTGTCTCCGTTTTTTCAGCATCTACTTCGCCAGCAGTTGGTGGTACAGAAGATCCCCCAGCTGTGGCTGCCACAGAGGGAAAAATGTCGATATCAGAAGAGATTTGGGACATTTTGCTATGATTTCAAAAAGAAAAAGTAGCGAAGCTGAGCTTTATAAATGAAACTGATCTCTTTTTTTCAATTATCAATTATCAATTATCAATTATCAAATCGGATATATCAATTTTTTATAGAAATCAAGATCAATATTTATTCCATGATTAAAGACAAATTGACCTGTTTTGTACTGTAAACCCACTTTATTTTATTTTATTATTTTATTCTAAAAATACACGTATTTAGCTTTTCGGACAGTACTTTTTCTTTAGCCAGATGATTTTCAAATCACTCATTTCATTGCCAAAACACCCGAAGATCTCTGTCAGATGCGAAAACTCCTTGGACCACATCCACGGTTTCGACTCGGATGAAAATGTCGCCAAATTAAAGGGAATGATGCCCTATTCAAATGAAAATGAATGTGAGACACTTGATACCCATTCAAAATATTTAATAGACGATTTAGCTGAATCTTCCCCACTTGATATTCTAATTGCTAAAGCAGTTAGATTAACAGGGTCTATTTATATGTTTTTCCTTATGTGGTCCTTATTAATTGGTTGGATCATTTGGGGTGCTATTACTGGTGGTCATGATCAATGGCAAATTGTTATGCAAGATGGTCAATCCATTCAAACTTATGTTTGGGATACTTTATTAATGAGACAACAATTGGATGATTCTGAAGGGTTCTTGAAAATGTATGGTAAATTAAAAAGTAGAAGTTTAACTCATAAACGTCTTTTATTAAAATTGAAAAATGAAAAGGAAACATACCGTATGATTAATTTAAAGGATGAATCAAATAGTTTAACAGCTAGTTATAAATCTCTTACAATGTTTGATAAATTATCAAATTTTATGAGTTCAATTTTAGGTTCATTACCTGCTGTTTTAATTTATTGGTGTGGGATTATTATTTGGATTGGTTTTGGTGCTAAACCAATTATGATGGATGATGGTACTTATTCAACTTGGTCTGATAAATGGCAAATGTTCATTAATACTGCTACTGCTGTTGAATTACTTATTACATCTGTATTTTTAGAAAATATTAGAACTAGAAATAATGATTTTATGAGAGATCAATTAGAAATTTTTGCTGAATTCGATTCAAAATTAGAATTAATTTCTCGTTTAATTTTAGATGGTGATCATATTGAAAATCCAATTGTTAATGTTGAACAATGTCCAAGAAATAAAATTCAAAAATGGATTTCTAAATATTCTGATATTATCGGTACTGGTATCGGTTTAATTATCTCGAGTATTGTTTTTGCAGTTTGGATTGGAATTGGTCCTGTTATGGATTGGAATGATAATTGGTGGCTTATTATTGGTACTTATACTGGTTTAGTTGGTTTCATTGATAATATTTGTCTTAGAGAAGTTTTTTCCTCAATTACAACTTATGAAGAATTAAAATATGCTGATATTTTACAAGATTCTCAAGAACTTTTAGATTTATCAGGTATTAATACTGAATTAGTTGTACCAAAACCAAAGAAAAGTTGGTATAATCAAATTTCAATTAGAATTAATGATATTTGTTCAACTGAATATGCAGTTGTTTCAGCTTTGATATTTGTTGTTATTTTATTGACTATTTCATCTGCATTAAAATGGTCAACTACTGGTCAATTGATTTCGAATACCCCTACTATGATTATTGAAGGGTTTTTCTTGTTAATTTTAATCCAAGCTCATAATTGGGCTGATGATTCTAGATCTGAGATCTTAAAAGAATTAACTAAAAGTAGACAATTGTTGTACAATTATGTTATTGCTTATATACCTGAAGATTTAGAAATTAAAGAAAAGATGTAATTTCTAAAGATTCATTCATTCATTCATTCATTTACAACTTTATATTATACATATCATTTATATTCCTTGACTAGTTATTTAAACAAATGAAATAAAAATTACAAATAAAAACTTTATTAAAAATACTCCTCTTTTCTTATACATCCCTTTCTAAAATAATTAACCCCGAAATGAATTCCCACTGCCATACCACATAAATGAGCAGCAAAATCAAAAATTGGGGGAAAGAAAAAGGAAAAAGGAAAAAGGAAAAATCGGCTTATGAAATTAAAAAGTAGGGCAAAAACACGTAAAAATACAAGCAATTGCATCAGCTTCACCTAATGAATGATTGATTTACCAAAATATTTGAACATCTATATAATCATAGTATAATGAAGCCATACATTTGCAATTGAATACAATTGAGTGAAGTGAAACGTGTAATAATTGTTTGAAGATTGTTTAAACTTGAGTTTATTGTTTAAAAAAGAAAAAGCATTCACAGTTTTATTGTTGGAAATGCCCACTTCCTCAAAAGAGTTTACGATTGCTTCAGTTGTCTTAAAGTTGTGCTAGTAACATAAATAGAACCTAGATTATAGCATGAAAAGTTTACTGAATCTGATGAGGAAGTTTTAGAAGATGAATATTACAAATATTTGATGAATTAACGTGTTAGTATTAACGCGTTTTCATTAGCCAAAACTGTTTATTGGATTGCCTTCCCAGTGATATTACTTCGAAGTATTGGAAATTTATTGTTGATTGAGTTAAAAATAGAAAGGTTAATAAGACCACCACACCATAACATCTAAGAGACTGAAAGCATAGTTCAAGAAAATTAAAATGCAACCAATGTTAGGTTAGCTAATGAATGAAATGATTTGATCTACCACATAAACAAACTCAATGTCAATAATATTTTGTTGATTCATTTCTTAGTGGTGTTTCCATCTCCTATGAGATACAATTGGTTATTAGTTTTCATCATTAATTAATAATGGGACATACAAAGCATACTTTGAATTTCCCCATTAATTTCTTGCATTTCATGTAAATAAATGGTGTAAATGCATTCAAAGGTCTTCCCCAGTTGTATCCATCAGACACTCACAGAGCTTGATTTACACGAGTCGTTCGTTTCAAAGAAAGGTTTCAAGTTTGGGGAGCCCATGGGTAATTCATTCAGGCAACGTGTAATTAACACTTAAATAGCAGGTTGGTCCCCTAGCTTTGCCTATTTGATTTATTTGAGTTACTGACATGGTAAAGTCACGAATAATCAAGTGAGTGTCTTCAAAACAGCCATCGATAGAAGAGTAGGCTACTTTTCGTTGGAATCTGAAAATTATACAAACTTGGTCATACGAGTCTTAAAAAGACTAATATAGTTAAACCTGCATTAAAACCGTTAAACTGCATTTTACAAAACGCAACCAACTCTAACTTAATTCAAATTGAGTTCAACGCTCTTCACAGAGAAATGCGATTACTAAACTAATGTGAATTGCTGCTGTCATTGAGCTTTTTAAACGCACATTGCGCCCTGTAACATTCCGCAGGACACGCTTTTTTCTTATGGTTCTGATGAAAATTAATCTACTTTTTTAGGGCTATTGTGTATTCAAAGCGGGCGGTACCATTACAGTCGACCTCTCCCGTTGAAATTAAGAAGTGGGAGGGAAAAATAAATAACAGAGACTGCCTCAGTAGCGGCTAATGAAGCTGAAAAAGCTCCATTTTGAAAGAGATTTGGATCATTTCTGTATTTTCAGTATCTGTTTTAGAAGATGTATTGGGGAATTTTGGACAAAAGGTGGCTTAGCTGAGCATCAAAAATGAATGTCATTTTTTTTTTTTCTTATCACTAAGCCAACTAATTCGGATTTATCGTTTTCTTAAAAGAATTATCAAGGAATATTCGGATAAGTTACCTTAAGGTGATTCAAGGCAAACTAACTTGTTACAGCATAGATTGCTCTATTGGAAAATTATTTTCATGTCCCTTTTAACATTATTTAGTTAGCCACTAAGATTGCTACGCTTTATGGACCCTATTTTTTTTTTTTCACTCGAGGACCCTTCCATTTTTATTATCTAGAAGTTATCAGGATGTTATTTAAAACACTTATTTCATTGCCAAAACATCCAAGGATCTCTGTTAGATGCGAAAACTCACTCGAACACATCAATGGATTTGATTCTGATCAAAATATTGTCAAATTAAAGGAAATGAAGTCATATTCTCAGGAAATTGAATGTGATACAATTGAGTCCCATCCTAAAAATTTTATCGACGAATTGGTTGAAACTTCCCCACTTGACATTCTTATTGCCAAAGCTGTTAGACTTTCAGGGTCTGTCTATATGTTTTGTCTTATGTGGGTCTTGTTAATTGGTTGGATTGTTTGGGGTGCCTTAACTGGTGGTCATAATATTTGGCAAATTGTTATGCAAGATAGTCAATCCATTCAAACTTATATTTGGGATACTTTTTTAATGAGACAACAATTAGATGATTCTGAAGGGTTCCTTAAAATGTACGGTAAATTAAAGAGTAGAAGTATAACTCATAAACGTCTTTTAACAAAATTGAAAAATGAAAAGGAACAATACCGTATTATGAACTTAAATGATGATTCACACGATTTATCAGATCATTATGAACATCTTACTTTGTTTGATAAATTATCAAATTTAATGAGTATAATTTTAGGTTCATTACCTAGTGTTATTGTTTACTGGTGTGGGATTATTATTTGGATTGGTTTTGGTGCTAAACCACTTAATTTAGATGATGGTACAGTTGCCACTTGGTCTGATAAATGGCAAATGTTTATTAATACTGCAACTGCTGTTGTTTTACTTGTTACAACTGTTTTTTTAGAAAATATCAGAACTAGAAATAATGATTTCATGAGACATCAATTAGAAATATTTGCTGAATTCGATGCTAAAATTGCACTCATTTCCCGTTTACTTTTAGATGGTGATAATACTGAAAACCCAATTGTTGATGTTGAACCATGTCCAAGAGACAGGGTTCAAAGATGGATTTCTAAATATTCGGATATTATCGGTACTGGTATCGGTTTAATCATCTCAACTTGTGTGTTTATTGTTTGGCTTGCAGTTGGTCATTTAATGGATTGGAATGATAATTGGTGGCTTATCATTGGTACTTATACTGGTTTAGTTGGTTTCTTTGATAACATTTGTCTTAGAGAAGTTTTTGCTTCTATTACAACTTATGAAGAATTAAAATATGCTGATATTTTACAAGATTCTCAGGAACTGTTATATCTATCTGGTATTAATACTGAATTAGTTGTACCAAAACCAAAGAAAAGTTGGTATAATCAAATTTCTCTCAGAATTAATGATATTTGTTCAACTAAATATGCAGTCATTACAGCATTTGCATTTATTATTATGTTAATAATTATTTCATCTGCTTTAAAATGGTCCACCACTGCTCAATTGATTTCTAATACTCCACCTATGATTATTGAAGGGTTTTTCATGTTAATTTTAATTCAGGCTCATAATTGGGCTGATGAATCTAGATCTCAGGTGTTGAAAGAATTAACTAAAAGTAGACAATTGTTATACAATTATGTCATTACTTTTATCCCTAAAGATACAGAAGAAGTTAAAGAAAAGATAAGTTTACAAGATGAAGAAAAGATCTAAATTCTAAAAAACCATTTATTTTTTCTTATTTACATTTTTATTATTTTATTTTAATGCATATTATATACATGCATCAGCTGGATTTTTTAAAACAATTACAATTTCATTTAAAACCCAAACTTTCTTAATCTATTTCTCCTTTCTTCTTCCTTTCTTTCTAAAATTTTCTTTATAATTAACCCCCAAATAAACCCAATTGCCATACCACCTAAATGAGCAGCGTAATCAAAACTACCCCATTTCAACATACAACCAGCAACGTTATAACCAGCGAATAAACCGGCAGCGGTAACTGCACCACCTGGAATTGGGAAGAAAAAAAATGAAACACCAGCTGATGGGAATAATGTAGCAAAACAAGTAAAAATACCAGCAATTGCGCCTGATGCACCTAATGATCTACCAAAATATTTGAACATATGAGCATAATATAATGAAGCCATTGATGACCAAACCCCTGCAATTAAATATAATTGAGTGAAACCTGCAACACCTAAAACTGAAAGCATTGTTGAAGAAAATGAATATAAACAACCCATATTAACTAATAAATGAAATGGTTCTTGATGTGAAAATGTTGATAAAATCATTGGTAAATTAGATTTGCCACCTAATCTATCCATAATGAAATAATCTTCTAATAAACGATATAATCTAACATTTCTATATTTTAAAAACCATAACCCAAAAACAGCAGCATTAACACCAATTAATGAATAAATTAATGCACTTGGGTTTTTCTTAAAATATGACATTGGTGTATAATCAAAAATATATGGAACTGCAAAATATGTAATGATAGAAAACACTGATGAAAAAATGAATGCACTTGTTAATGTATTTGTTCTTCTAGCACCATAATTGTAAATGGTCATAGTTCTCTTTTGAAATGTATTCTTTAATTGTTCAAATAACCCAAATTTTGGTTGCCTTGGTGAGATCTGGTGAAATGATCTAACAAATGTTGATCTTGGAATAATTGTATTTTTCATCAACATTGGTTGAAGAAAACCACTTTGGAAGAAAGGTCTTTGGACATTTCTAAGACTTGAAATCCCAAATCTTAATGGATACATGACTTGTTTAAATTCAAATTATAAAAGGAAAATGGAAACATCTTCTTTCTAGAAAAATGTCTCAGTTGAAATTTTTAATTAAATCCGAAATGCTCAGCAATATTCGAAATAGTTATATGGAATCTCACCCTCTTCACCAAGGGAATTTCTAGCAATCCACCAACCAGATTCGTTTTTCTTTAAAATTGTGACTGTTTCACTCTTTTTAAATTTTAAATCTCCCTGTTTTGAACCTCGAAAATCATAAAGAGCTGTACCAATTGTCGGTCTTTGAACAATTTCATCTATAGAATGTTGACGAAAGTTAAGTAATCCAATCATCTCAATTTTTTCTCTAACACCATCAACTTTGCTTTGAAAATCGGTAATTATACCTTGATAAAATGCCATAGCGTATGAATTTGATGGTTGTCCATTCGGGTAATATACTTTTTCAAGATCTCTAATTGATTCCCATAATAATTGATAAATTTTATTAACAAACATATAAACCATAACACCCAACTTATTAGCAATTTTTTCATTAATTGAAATTAACAATGGTAACTCTGTTTTCATGCAATGATCAATTGTTTCCAAATTTGTCTTAGCTTCCTTAGATTTATTTTCAACTTCATAAAATCTCTTGTATTCCTTTGAAGTAAGATTAGATTTAATTTTAAGCTTTTCATACTCTTGTGAATATTTTTGATAATCAATTTCAACAAACATTCTTTCCTTAATCGCTTTGCCAATTGGTTTCACAGTTTTAATAACATTAAGCAAATTATTTTCAAATCTTTCAGTGAATTGATTAATTTCTCTGGCTATATTTTCTTCTAATTCAGCTTGCTTAAGGGATAATATTTCACATATATCTTTTGAAATACCTGAATCAATGATATCGTTTATTGCATTAATTATTCCTTTGAATGCTTTAACAAATTCTAAAATTGATTTGTTGTGCCTCTTATTTGTCTCCTGTAAGATTTCATAACAGTTCAAAAGCCCTCTAACATGATCGTATTTATTTTGCTGTTCATTGTTGGGTTTATTCTGGAACTCTTGCATGATTAATTGCGGTGCCTAAGGGAAGTTAGTAATTATTTTCGTTTGGTGATTATTTGACGCGTAAGTTACATACTCTAACAATAGTTTTTTCAATATCATCCCAGTCTGGTTTGGGTATATTGAGGTTGATCTTATTGTATATATCCATTTTTTACTTATAAATAAGACTAGTTGTATAAAGAAAAGGTAACGGGTAATGAAACTGAAAAGAGGGTATTTTTTAACTCAAAAAAAGTTACTGAGCTTTTGAAGGATGACCTGCATCGTAACCAGGCCAAGCACTGATCTTAGAAGAACGTTTTCTGAGCATGGGATCATCATCACCATGTAATGCATTTGCCAGCATTGTAAGTTTTTCCTGGTTATCTCCAATCTCGGCTTCAATTGAAGAAACTTTGTCCTTGATCAAACTACGAAGACCTTCAATAATTTTAACTGAAAATTCTCTATCTATAGGGGAGTTCGTCTTAATGGCATCTACTAATCTCTTCACCAATTGAATTGATTTCAAAGAATGCTCAAAATTGGTACTCTTGTTATTATCAATTAAATATTTCATTGGCTTTAAAACTAACAAGGCAGCATAATACAACATCACATGGATATGAATTGGGACATATTTTATAACATTCATAACATCTGCATCATTAAGCACAATATTCAACACAGTCTCCGCTGATGAAAGTGCCAATTCACTTGAAACTTTACCACTTTGATAAGGTGATAATTCTTTGTTTAAATCAAGAGATTCTTCATCGTCATCATCTTCACTGTCATCTTCATTAAAATTATCAGCTACCATTGTTTCATTCTCTTCATTTCCTACACCTTCATCATCAATGTTGAAATCAATTGTTTCATCAAATTTTGGTAAATCATCAGCACCATTGAAATCCATTTGAAATTTTCTAACAGCACAAGAATTAATGTGCATTTTAGCAAAATTATAATATATTAAAGTTGATTTAGAAGACCATACTGGGTGGTTATTAAAAGGACTCAATAAAACTGTCCATTGAACCATCCATTTATCTAATTCTAAATTAGTCTTGAATGGTAAACCAAATGAAGATGGCATCAAAATATCCCAAGCATCACCTTCTAAAACATTAGAAAGAGCATGATGATATTCAACTTGAGATACAAGACGTAAATTAGAATATTTTGAAGTATAGCTGGTATTTTCAATTTCTTCCTCTTCTTCTTCCTCTTCGTTTGCTTTTTCTTTTTCTAAATCAACAATCTTACCATCATCTTTATTCTCTGAATCATTTGATAATAAAATTTCTTTGGATTTCGAAAAGAAATTCTCTTCACTATGAACTAATGGGTGCCTATTAAAAGCCAAACTTTGTTGACCATCTAAGATATAAAGCAAATACCATAATTTCAATCTATCCTGTTTCGAAATAACACTGTTCTTTTTATTTGGAGATACTAAATTCATAGTTCTGGCTAATTGTAATGCTAACCCGGTAAACATTTGTGATTTCTTGAACCAGAATCCACAGAAACATAAAGCAACAATAGTATTAAAAGCCTCAACTTCTGTCTTCGGTGTGTTTAATAAAATCTCCTTGGATATTCTATAAATCAGTGTTTCCAATGGTTTAGAAACTCTATTAAGATCAGGGTGGTGAATGGATGCAATACAACAAATAGTGGCTATAAGAAGTGGGCATGTTTCCCATATTCCCTCCACTGAGTAATGAGAAATATCAAACCCAAACAACTGCGGCGATACATTCTTATCAAAAAAAGCAAATAGTACTTTAGCTTCTTCAATGCTTAGTATATCTTCCAAATTGAATCCAACACGAGTTAAATCTAGTTTCTGTTTCTTTCTATTGGAATCTTCTATGTATTCTATTGCTCTTTTTGTAGATTCAGGGATTGGAATTGGTGAGACTGAGGCTGAGGCTGAGGGGGATATTGAATTTTGTCTCTCTAATAACGATAAAATGGTACCTAACTTTGTGTCAAAATTGTTTAGTCTGTCTTCTACTGTGTTTTTCCATTCAGCAGTTGCCTTATTAGGAACGTTGTTGACTACTTTTTCTCTTGAAATATTGGCCACGGCGGTGGTATTGGAATCGTTATTTGGCCTGATATATCTAGTCAAAGTTCTTGGAATAGGCATTTCAACGTTTTCATTAACACCAGCAGCACGAAGACTGGTTACCTTGTACTCGTACACACATTGTATACCCTGAGCTTGGCACCTCTTGCAAGTACCTTCATTGTCTTCTTTAATGCATTTCACCTTCGATTTCCGGCATGATGCACAAGCTTTGGGTCTCTTATCCTTGTTGTCCTTGTTTATAGTGTCTCCTTCTTTGCACATGATCGGTACACCAAGAACAGGTGACATTCTGATGGCGATCAGTAGTGTTAAATAAACTGTACTAACTCTGTTGATATTTTTTTCATAATGTAGAGATTTTTCAATTTTATGGCAGATAATCAATATTCCGTTATTAAAAATGGTTTGAATGGGAAAGGTCATTAAACATATTTATGGAGGCAGATAGTATTAAAACATTATCGAAACTGTTGTATTTTTTACGTGTATTTAGTTGCTTTTAAAGCCTAAATATTGGCAAATTTATAATTGCTCATGACAATGGTCTCGTCTCTACATAATTTACTTTACTTTGTTTAAGTAGAAAACTCTTTAGTGTAATAGCTGTTGATGTTTTTTAGTGAATTATCCATTTAATCCAAGTGAAATATTGAAATAACTGTTGAACATAAAATTAAATTCTGCTCATGTGCAGCATTTTATGCCATATTGTGATATAAAAAGAGGTCAAATCCACTATCGACAAGACCTTTCTGATGTCCGCCTTTCTTCTTACACACTCTGCTCTATAAAATGCAATTGAAATTAGCTGTCCTCTTAGCCACTGCTGCCGCCTTAGTCAATGCCGCTGACCCTGGTGAAGTTACATCTTATCTCACTTTAACCACAACTGATTACTACACTCCTAACGGATCAGTTGTTACTCATACCATTACTTCTTCTTCTATTGATACAGACTGTGATGAATCTACCAAGACTCATACTAAACCAGTTACAACTGAAACAGATTGCGATGAATCCACTAAGACACATACTAAAACCGTTACAACTGAAACAGACTGTGATGAATCCACCAAAACTCATACTAAGACTGTTACAACTGAAACAGGATGTGAAGAATCCACTAAACCTATTAAGCCAACTAAACCAATCAAGCCAGTTCAACCAAGTGCCCCTGTTACTCCAACGCCTGGTCCAAAGCCAAAGCCTGAATCTCCTGTTGTTCCTCCAGCTCCAAAACATAGTACCCCAGTTATTCCAAAGCCAATCGTTCCTGCTAAGCCAACTACACCAGTTGCTCCAGGTCCAAAACCTACACCTGTCACGCCAGAGCAACCAGTTTCCCCTGGTCAACCTGGTAAGCCTGGTCAACCTGCTCATCCAATTGCTCCAAGTAGTCCAATATCACCATCTACTCCAGAATCACCATCTATTCCAATGAACCCAACCTTTGAAGGTGCCGCTGGTCAATTAAATGCCCCAATGTACGCTGTTGCTATTGGTATTGCTGGTTGGATGTTAATTTAATTTAATTTAATTTAATTTAATTTAATTTAATTTAATCTTGTTTTAACTCTTTCTTTTTAATTATCTTTTATAATGACTAACTTTATTTAGTTAATTAATAGTTTATATAATATTACTTGCTGAGCAAATGAGCCAAATCAAAAGATTGCTATTTTTTTTTCAAATTTATCATTAGAAGTTAAATGGTCATTCATCACTAATTGTATCATTTTATTGATGTTTTTCGCTCCCAGTAGGAAATATGCCGTTGTTGGTGCTTCTTCGAATCCATCAAAATTTGGACATCGTGTTTTGAAATGGTATTTAAGTCATAATCTTCCTGTTGTTCCTATTAATCCAGGTGTAGATAAGATCATGGATATTAAATGTTATAAATCACTTAATGAGTATATTAAAAATCAAAATGGTGAACAATTCGGTGTCAGTTTTATTGTTCCACCTTCTGTGGCTTTAGAAACATTAAAACAGGTCGTTGATGATGGCAATGCCCAAAGGATCAAATCAATGTGGTTTCAACCGGGATCTTTTGATAATCATGTTGTCCAATACATTGGCAAGAATTTCCAATTAGATAAACTTATTGCTGATGGTGAGTGTATTCTTGTTAGCGGTGCAACTAGATTACATGAGGGAAAATTAAATCTATAATATTATAAAGCACATTGCTCTTTTTTTTGTATATACCATATAAAGCTTGATAATTAACGTCTATGTTGTCTTTTATTTTTATCATATCCATAATCATCATGTAATCTCTTTTCTCCCTGTTTATAAGACTCGTTAGTTGGATATCTATTATTAGATCTTTGATTCTGTTGACGATTATTGATTGCTTCATTACCTTTATTCTGTTGTTGTTGTTGTTGTTGTTGTTGTTTAGATGGTTGTTTTGGTTGGTTAACGTGTTGTGGCTGCCGTAATTGATTGGAATGTTGGGGTTGAATTTGCACCTTTTGACTTTCATGTTGTGGTTGTCTATGTTGTGGTTGTCTATGTTGAGGTTGCCTATTTTGACTTTGTGGTTGTCTAGAAGGTTGAGTTGTCTGTTGAGGTTGTCTAGCTTGAGGATGTCTATTATTTTGTCTACCTTGTTGCTGTCTATTTTGTTGTTGCCTTGAATTTCCAATTTGTGAGGATCTTCCATTTGAAATACCAGTGGAAGTTGCAGTCGATGTTTTCACATTCAACTTATTTCTCCAATAATCACCAAGAACATCCATCATATTTCTAATGGCAACTTTACCTTGGACATTAATAAAAGATATCATCCCTAATTGACTACTTTCGTTAGGCTGAAATTTAACACCGTCACCTAACATTGAATATGAATCGGATGAATCTAATAAATTATTATTAAATGTTCCGATAATGAAATCAGCCGATGACAAATCAGTATCTTTATCTTCAAAATATTTGTCCATAGCTTCAGCAAAAGTGGGGTACTTTTTAGACCAAGTAGATTTTAATAATTCAATTATTGGATTAGATATACCATCACAATCATTCACCATAACAAAATAAGTTGGTAGTTTTAATCCTTGAGCATATGTAACAGCTAGAACCTTAACTCCTGCCATTTCATAAACTGAAATATTTGCCACTGGGGCATTAACTTCAATTAACAAGGTCTTTATACATGTTAAAGTTTTAGTGTCTAAAACTAAAACATTTCCATCTCTAGTACCAACAAAAATGTTATCTTCATCGTAAATCAAACATGAAAGTGAAGAAGTTGAAAGCAAAACAGTAGAAACTAACTTTAACTCTGAGTCTTCTATTTGATAAATTTCCAAATTCCCATTATCTGAAGCACATAAAATACAATCACCTCTATTGTTCCATGAAATACAAGAAAAACTAGCATCTACTTGGATTTTTGAAACAAATTGGAATGCATTGTCAATTATAACCAAATATTTCTTACCTTCTATGATAGCAAATAACGCCATGAATTCAGCGTTTGGTGAATATTTAGTTATTTGAGGATTGATGACTTTTCCCTCTAAAGTTTCTAATCTAATGGGTTCACTTGTGAGGGTTTTCGAGTCTGGTAAAAATCCATACATTATGAGTTGTTTCTTAGCTTGACTGTCTATAGTAACACCTGCTATTTTCCCACCTTTTGGATGAAAATCAACAGAGAAGATTTTGCCTGTTTTTGTGTAAACAGGCGCACATGGGCTCCCTGAAGTCAAATTGTGCAAAGAAAGGATATGTGACTGTGGAGCAAAGTGTGCAAGTTGTGGTGAAGTGGTAGAAAATACCAGATGGTTCTTAAGTGACATTTTCCCAAATGAATTTACCAATGGACAATGTTGAAACACATTTCACAAAAAATCATCAATGATTAAAGACACGTAAGGTATTTCTTTATCAAATATTCGACAATGGTATGTTAAAATATATCTTTCCCGCTTGAACTAGTACTAACATTTACAGTCCAAACAAACACCTAAACAAAGAATTGCTAACGCCAAGTTTGCCCGTAAAATTGCACGTGAAAGAAAGGGTGAAATCGCCAAAACGAAAAATGCACAAAAGAACGCCAAGAGAACGCTTCCTAAATGGATCGTTGTGCTTGTTGTCTTTGCCCTTCTTGGTGGTGGGCTTTTGGAGATCCTTGGATTCTTTTTTTCTAAACAATAGCAGTTCCATTGACCATGTATAATCTCGTGTATAGTTGATTCAATATAAAATATGTTAAATTAGTAGAATTTGAGTAGTTAATAACGATAGTCATTTGTAATTGCTTCAACGTGTTTTAAGACTCACCTATTGGGAAATACATAGCAAATTCTTGCTATAAAATGATATTTTAGTTTGCGTTTCTACCCACTATGGATCAAAGTTAATATCAATGAAAAATCGTTGTATATGTACTTTTAAAGTGTAAAGTTGAATATATATAGATATGTGGTGATTTTGATAGCAAGGAATGAACAAAAGACGTGGGAAAAAAGGTTGCTTTATGTTGAAAATTAGACGCTTGGTGATGAGCTTTAAGTCAATTTGATAATCATTTTAAACTGGCTCTGATGTTTTCATTGATTCAAAAGATGACTCTATTTGTATTTAAAATGTTCATATACATTATATACAAACATTGTCCCAACTCATCCTACAATACCATAGATATTTCATTGTGTTTTATAAATGAAATTCAATTTAACCTTTTGAGAACATTTTTTTCCTTCATAAAGGTAATGGAGTTGAGCATTCCAATCCCCAATTTCCCCCCGTTCAAACTTCGTTCGTCTTTAATAGACAAGGATCCTGTTATCTGGGAGCATCTATTACAGGATTATCTTGTTCTGTTTCAAAAACTGCTTGCTTTAACGCCTAAATCACCATATACCCTTTCCAATCAAACTAATTCACAATTAGATTTATTCATCACTTCATTCCTTCAGGAATCATCAGATGAGGCTAATCAAGTTTTTTCACTTGGTACTATCAATCCAAATATAAGAAAGAATCAACACTTAATCAAATTGGCTGTTTTTCAATATTTGAAAAAATCACAAGCTTTAACACATTTAAGTGGTAAAACCGCTTGGAATTTTATCAAAGTTTACATTGTCATGGCTGATGGGTTTACACAGGCGAAAATTAACCAATCTTTTATTACTGTACAAATAATCCAAAAGATGATTTTAGGAAATAAAGATTCTCCAAATTCTCTTCTTAGACAAATTCATGATCATTTAAGTCACTTGATAGCTTCTGGGAAGTGGTCAAAGCATGGTGAAGATGATCATATTTTGTATTTATTATTAGGACAGAGGACAAATAGATCCTTAGATAAGAATCAACCTCAGCATAGACAATCTAAAAATTCAAGAGGTCAAAAGTTTTCAAGTTCAAATTCAAATTCAGTTCTTGAATTCGCTGAGAAATTCGTTGATTTACATTGGGTTGATAATCTGAACAATATGTATTCAAATGGTGAAGGTGTTTATGCTAAATTATGCATTCAAATAATGTCATTTTCATTGTGTTCATTAACATCTAGTAAGGTTATGGCAGTTATTAAAAAATTGAACGTTCATTCATTGAATCAACTGAAGGTTTTATATCCATTAATTGCCAAGATTTTGCTTTCTAAGACATTCAATGATTTAAACCCAGATTTAAAAAAATTGATGTCATCTCTAAGACAAAAATCACAAGTGCCAATTGCTAAGGTATTTGACCCTGAAAAGATTGATAATATTCAAAGTATGTTCCCAGATTTAAATCAAGGTCAAATTAAAACTATTCTTGTTATGCACAAAGATAATGTTGAAGCAGCCATTAATGAATTGTTGGAAATGGAAGATCCTTCAACTATTAAAGAATACAATCCAAAATCATCAAAATCGAATAAGAAACCAACGAATGTTGTTGATTTCAATATTAATAAGGATACCAAGGTAGAATTAATGTTTGGGAAAAAGGAAAAGACATTGGATGATGTGTCTGTAGAATTGAAGAATAAAACTTTGGCTATGATATATGATCCACAAGAAGATGAACCTGATGATACATATATAAACAATGAACTAACTAATGGTTCAGGAGCTTCAGAGTCATCTTCATCTATTCAAGAACAAACATTATTTGGTATTTTCAAATCTAATAGACCAGCATTGGATAGATCAAGTAGAAACACACCATTCAGAATGGAATTAAAGAAAGAATTGAAATGGACAGATGAACAAATTGAAGGTTGGGCAAGAATGTTGGAAAAATCACCTGCTATATTTAGAGATTTAGAAGAAAGATTAGTTTATGTTGATGGTAGTTTGAATGGACACGCCGGTAAACAAAGAAGTAAGTGGAGTAAGAAGAAGGATGAGGATAATAGTGATGAAAAACATGGAATGGATAAAAGAAAGGGTGGTAGATTACCTATTAAAGATAATTCCAATTTCAAACAATACATGGATAAAAAGAAAGATCAAAGGTCTAATGAAAAGAATAAGGCCAAAGTTGGTAATCATAATAGAAAAGAAAGGTCAATTAATAAAACTAGTTAATTTTTAAGTGTATAAATATCGAAATTTTTATCAGAAATCTATAGTAAACTTTCACTTTAATTTGGAGTCTTTCAAATAGAATTCCAAAAAAAAAAATGTTAATAGCACCCTTGATATTTTACTTTTCGGTTTAATAACAAGTGTGAAGGTGACTTATGTGTTGAGAAACGTGGTCACCTAGATAGATTGTGCAAATAATAAACGGGTTTAGAGTTATCTTGTAATTAAAAAATCTAAAATTTAAAAAGTCGATCTCTTCAGACATATTTTTGTGGTAAAAACAAAGATAAAAGTTTTAAACAGGGAAATTAACTTTAAACTAATGTCATTAGAATAAGAAAAAAATTTGATTATTATGGGTGTATACCATCCTGTTATTGTCTTTTTCGTATTGGTTACTAAACATTTCATATTAATACAACAATATATTTGTCGTGCTTTTAGAATAAATATTTAAATAGTTATCAATCAATAAATATTCATAACAAAAATTGGGTGATTATTAATAAAACCTTGAGTGTGAATGAATGGATTTTTTTGTAACTGGAAATATCTTATATTGGGAAAACTGAATAGTAGCATGCTGCTGAGCATAAGTTGTCTCAACGAGAATAGGGTTGATTAGTATGATTCAAAGAGATTTAACATGCAAAAAAGTACAGAAACCTTGTTAAATAAACGAACACACATCAACTCTGCTCAAATCTACAAATTTAGAAAGATCGACTAAATCTTCAATTGATATTTCACAATAATTGAAAATTTTTTTTTCTTTTGTTCACCACTAATACTGACTCACTTCACCCACGAAAACATGTCTGTCGAACAAGTCACCGAGGCCATGGCCAAAACCTACCTTGACGAGCCTACTGGCGAATACGTCTCTAAGTCTGAGCTTAAGAAGAGACAAAAGCTGAGAGCCCTTGAAGCTAAGAAGGCCGAAAAGGCTGCTAAGGCTGCTGCCACTGCTCCAAAGATTGCCAAGCAAAAGGATGAATTAGCCAACGTTAACCCAGCTCAATACTTTGAGCTTAGATCTGCCCAAGTCCAAGACATGAGAGCCGAAAGAAAGGCCTACCCTCACAAGTTCCACGTTTCTGCTGAATTCCCAGAAATCATTGCCAAGTACGGTGAATTGAAGAAGGGTGAAACCAAGCCAGAAGAAAAGGTCACCATTGCCGGTAGAATCATGGTCAAGAGAGAATCAGGTTCTAAGTTGAAGTTCTACTCTTTACAATCTAACGGTATCAATTTACAAGTTATGGCTCAAGCTCAAGATGCTGATGGTGATTTCAAGGAAATGCACGATTTATTAAGAAGAGGTGATATTATTGGTGTTGAAGGTTACCCAGGTAGAACCAACCCACAAAAGGGTGGTGAAGGTGAACTTTCTATCTTTGCTACTAAGGTTACTCTTTTAACCCCATGTTTACACATGTTACCAACTGAACATTATGGTTTCAAGGATCAAGAAGCCAGATACAGAAAGAGATATTTAGATTTGATCGTCAACAAGAGATCAAGAGAAATTTTCCTTGCCAGATCTAAGATTATCCAATACATTAGAAGATTCTTGGATACTAGAGATTTCATTGAAGTTGAAACCCCAATCTTAAATATCATTGCTGGTGGTGCCACTGCTAAGCCTTTCACTACTCACCATAACGATTTGGACATGGAAATGTTTATGAGAATTGCCCCAGAATTATACTTGAAGGAATTAGTCGTTGGTGGTATGGACAGAGTTTATGAAATTGGTAGACAATTCAGAAACGAGGGTATCGATATGACTCACAACCCAGAATTCACTACTTGTGAATTTTACCAAGCTTATGCTGATGTTTACGATTTAATGGACATGTCTGAATTGTTATTCTCTGAAATGGTTAAGGAAATTACCGGTTCTTACGAAATCGATTATCAACCAAATGGTCCAGAAGGTGAAACCTTAAAATTGAACTTTGCTAGACCTTGGAAGAGAGTTAACATGATTGAAGAATTAGAAAGAATTTACGATGTTAAGTTCCCATCCCCAGAAACTTACGAAACTGAAGAATTTCAACAATTCTTAATTAACTTATTGAAGGAAAAGAATGTTGATTGTCCAGCCCCATTAACTTCTGCTAGAATGTTAGACAGATTAGTTGGTGAAATTGAAGATGCTTCTATTAACCCAACTTTTATTTTTGGTCACCCACAAATTATGTCACCATTGGCTAAGTCTGACAGAAACAAGCCAGGTTTATGTGAAAGATTCGAAATTTTCGTTGCCACTAAGGAAATCTGTAATGCTTACACTGAATTGAATGATCCATTTGATCAAAGAGCTAGATTCGAAGAACAAGCTAAGCAAAAGGACCAAGGTGATGATGAAGCTCAATTAGTTGATGAAACTTTCTGTAACGCTTTAGAATACGGTTTACCTCCAACAGCCGGTTGGGGTTGTGGTATTGACAGATTGGCCATGTTCTTGACCAACTCTCACACCATCAGAGAAGTTTTATTATTCCCAACCTTAAAGCCAGATGCTTTAGTTAAGGGTGAAGAATCTAAATAAGGAGAAAGGGGTTTTAATAAATTCAACTTGATTTAATTTAAATATTCAGTTTAGTGATAATTTATATACAAGTAAACATTGATATAAACGTTTTATGTTGTCGTATACACATTAAAAAAATATAAAAATGTGTGTATGAAAAATTCAATATTTCACTTACTTCTTTATCATTAAATTCAATGTCAACAGATTTTAAACACAACTTTAAAGAACATCATGAAGAAATTAACGGTGATAAATACACATGTACTGTTCTTGATTTTAGTGATAAATTGATAGTATCTGTTGCAAAAAATGGTGAAATCAACGTTTCATATGATATCCAAACACCATCGTTTTCAGATTTGACAAAACCACAAAGGAGATACATTTTCGAAGAAGATGATGATGAATTTGACCATGAGGGGGATTATAATAATACCATTGTTCCCCAATTGTTAATTGGCGCTCCAAATATGAAATTACAAGTTGCCGCTTCACAAATTGGATTATTGATTAGTACAATGTCAACTAAAAATATGATTTTGAATATAAGTGGGAAAATTTTTGGGGATGTTCCTAATGAAGAATACAAACAAACTGATTTCCAATCATTACATCAGATTTTAGCATTGGTTAAAACAACCTTTTCAACTAATCAAAATGTTTAAAAAAATTATTACTTAAATCCAAGTGATGGCACTTGTGAATAAGTTATATATATAGATATAATCCCAGTAATTCCTTTTACTATCTGTTTGTTTATACATTTATACACATTTTCAATGGTGTATACTTTTTTATTAATCATAACGTCATAAAACCCCTACAACCTCTTAATATACATTCTTTGAACACATACTCGATTCTAGTTTCTTGAATTCCAATCAAATAAACTACGAGGTGTCCCACCATTAGAAGATGAAGCTTTCTTAATACCCCCATTTGTACTACTAGGGAACAACTCTTTATTAAGTTCATCCAAATCCGCTTTGAATGAATCAACATCTTCCATCATAACATCTGAACTCTTCAAATCAAATTTCGCATGAGATAATGATTTACTATAATCACTACCTCTATGATGATACTCATGTTCATGTTTATTCCCATTGTAATTAACATGAGAATCATTGTTATTCAATTTAGATTTTTTAGGTTGTGAATTATCCAAATCGAAATCAATTAATGATAAACCAAGAGATGCATCCACACCAAAATCATTAAACATCATTAAATCTGAAATTGAATCCATTTTAGTCAAATGATCACTAGCATTGTCCCCACTACTATTACCATCTAATAATGAATTCAATTTATCTTGTTCACTAGTTCTTGGATCAGCTTTCATGAAACCAAACAAGTCACTGTGACTATCAACGTTGTTAACTTGGTTATCATTTTGAATTTTAATATTATTAGCAAAATTAGATTGGTTAACATTTTGATGCTGATTTTTAGCCTCTCTTGACATTTGTAATTTGATATGCTCATATGGGTTATTATTACCACTATTCATGATACTAGTACCAGAAGGTACCCTTTCAGGCTCAGGAGAGCTAAATATATCATTAATAGCTGGTTCCTGAGTCACATCATTTTTCAATGGGGACCCTGCAGTTATTTTCTTTCTTGATTCCTTTTTAATTGACTCAACATTAGATTCAGGGCTTGAATTTGTCTTTGGTTGAGCAAAAATTGATTCGATAGCTAATTCTAAACAATTGAAACAATTTTCTGAAAGACATCCTAATAATCCAATTTTTGTTTCAATTCTTAATTCATTAACTGCATAATTAATTAACAACTTAGCCTCTTGGAACAGTGAACCACCTCTTGTATATTCAAGGGAATTTCTTGCTGCTAATAAACAAAATCTTGCCTTTTGCCTTGATAAGTTCATTGGTAATGGTAAGAAGTAATAATTATGACAAGAAGAAGCTAAAATTTTTGAAACAATTAAAATATTAGTAGTTGCCTGTTGAGTACTAATGAAAGCAGCAGAATTTTTAGAAGATGATTGATTATTCAATAATGTCATATAAATTAAAGCCTTGGCTTGATAATATAAGAACATTAATGTTAATTGAGTGTTATCATAATTTTCAATTAATGACGTATTAGCACCAGATCTTTGAATTAATTCAAATGATAAAGAAGGTGGTAATTGACTAAGCCAATTATTTAACATTTCTTCCAGTAATAAACAAGTAGATTCTGAAATATTAGTTGCCTTTAATCCATTATTTCTCTTGAAAATTGTATCAACGATAGTACCTAAAACTTTAGCAAATCTCATAATTTCTAATGCAGATTGACAAACTTTACCAACAAGTGATAATTGATTATTATTTTTAAAAGTGATTAAATTAATATCAGTTTCTTTATTTTCATTATTTGAAGTAGATGATGGTA
The DNA here is from genome assembly GCA_030563185.1 of Saturnispora sanitii. Classification (NCBI taxonomy): domain Eukaryota; kingdom Fungi; phylum Ascomycota; class Pichiomycetes; order Pichiales; family Pichiaceae; genus Saturnispora; species Saturnispora sanitii. Next base: position 191,775 of record JAKUBF010000009.1, on the reverse strand, counting down.
AAGCACATTCAATTTCATAATCTTTTAGTAATCTTGGTACACCTAAGATGAAAGCAGAAAACGATTCTAAAGTGTAAATACACCAAAATAAAATTCTTCTTTCACCTTGTTGTAATTTAGAAACTTCTGAACCATTTGATCCTAAAACTGCGGCTGGACATCTATGTAATCTCATTTGCTGACACATGGTGATCATTTTCCCTCTGACGTCATAACTTGTATCTAAATCCCCCGTTGTTAAACAATAAAGTAATTCAATCGTTTTAATTTGTAAGGAAGAAATACAACAAACTGATGATAAATTAGATTGAATGAACTGTTTAATTAAATGATCATAAAATTTCAAAACGTCACTATTGGATGAAGAAGTAGTAGAAGATGAAGAAGAAGAAGTCGTAGATTTGTTATCATTTTGTTTAACATTAGACCTTTCATTTGATATCATGACTAAACATGTAATGATAACTAACAATTCACCAAATTTCTCAAATCCAAACATTTCACCATCGGCAAAATCATTTTCCCTACTTTTATTAAATTTTCTATAATTATTCATGAAAATTTCCTTATTTAAAATTGGTATAGTTGTATTCCAAGTTTCAAAAAATAATGAAATACAAATGTCTAAATTTGAATGATTTGGTAAATTTAAACTTTGGAAAAATTGTATTGATTCATTTTGTTTTAATTCATTAAAATTAATCCCTTTAAATGTAATAGGGAATAATTTATATCGTTCCTTTTCATTATAAGCTTCCTTTAACAAAGCAATCGATCTAGCTGTTAAAAATGGTGATTTAGAATCAAATCCATGAACTCTAACAATTTTTGCCAATAAAGTTGGTATGAAAAGAGTTTCATCAGTTGATCTCGGGATTGAAGTTGCAATTAAATTAGCAAAATTCATAAAATTTCTTCGCCTTAATTTCTTTTGTAAAGAAATAGCTGCTGCCGCACCTGGTGCATTAACTTGTTCAAATGAATATCTTGATGAATTTAATTGTTGTTGATAATGTTGATCATTATTACTATCTCGCCTTAATGAACCTGCGGACATAAGAGAGCAATCATCATCATCTGTTAAATTCCCATGATCAATATCCACAGATCCAGCAATTGAAACAGGTCTATTAATTAATGAATGATCTTGACCACATGTACAATCCTCACCTAAATGGTTATGTAAATCATTTGAAGAAAATTGGGTATTTAAAACAGCCAAATTGGCAATGTTCAAATGAGATGGACAATTAGATAAATTATTATTATTGCTAGTTGGCGGCATGTTTGTTAAATTACCATTTGGAGTACCAGGTCCTATTGAACCATTTGGTGACATGGGAGAAAATGAACCAGTTTGAACAGGCGGTCCAGGGGTTGGGCCTGGACCTGGGGGACTTGGTTCTTGTTTAATAGAATTTGGTTTTGAAAGTTGCCCAATTCTTGATTTATCATTATCATCATTATTAACATCTAAAGGACCATCATTAGCCTTTAAAGACATTAATTTTAATAACTTTTTATTCTCATATTCTAATTCTCTCACACGTTCTTCTAAAGATTCAGTATAACCACGAGGAAATGCTTTCCTAGCCAATTTATCACTAAAGATACATTGAAGACCAACTGCATTACAATTGGCACATTGTTTATTAGGGTCTTGATCATTATCATCGTAAAAGCATCTAATTTTTTTCTTTCTACACCTGTCACAAGCAACAGAAACACGAGCTGTGAGTGCTCCCGGTGGTTTAATCGTCTTGGACTTCCCGTTAGAACTCATATGGGGAAATCTGTCCTGATCGGGCTAGAGAATAAAATAATTCGGCAGATAAATTATATATAGTACTATAGGGAAAAAAAAGATCCCCGGAATCTTCGTGAGTCATTATATGCGGGAAATCATTAATGTTGTTGTTTGTGAATAGATAAGTGGGTCATGTGGGGGTTCAATGGGAGTTACTCAATGAGTACACAATGGTAGTACTGGTTTCAAAGCTTAAATTTGAAGAAATTTGAAAATCGACATTTTCAAATTCGATAAAAAGGATCTCTAATATTCAATTACATATAACTATTACTATTATTAACTTTAGAAGTACTGAAAGAACACAATATATATATTAACATTTAACATAAATAAATAAATAGATAACTAGATAGATAGCAGTTACAAGATTTTTTTTTTCCTATTTTACTATAATATGTACATTTGAATTGAATACATACTAATGTCCTATGATGAAACAACAACACCTGCAATCTGCGACGTGTGTCTAGGACCTAACGAGAACGTTTCTCTTCGACGTGTTATAGATGGAGCCCAATGTAAACTATGCACACGTTCTTTTACACTTTTCAAATGGAATGCACAAAAATATCAATCAAGACCAGAATTTAAACGAACAGTTATTTGTCTCACATGTGCCCGTGCACGTAATTGTTGTCAATGTTGTATGAGGGATTTACTTTTAGGTGTAGCTGATGAAGATATTAAGGCACAATTAATCAAAAAAGCAGGGTTAGGTAGTATACTCAGTTTAAGAAGTGATGTGGATTTAATTCAGGATGCTAAAAGTGCCGTAGGAAGAGTTTATAATGCTAATGCTTTAGAAGAGAGGTTTTCTCAAGAAGAAGTGAAAGCTTTAAGTGATGATGATAAACAAACTTTAATTGAAAAATTAGAAAAGTTCATAAATACCAGGGACGGAATGGTAATAAAGGAAAAGAGGAAAGCTTTTAAACATCTACAAAAGAATCAAATTGTTAAATTGATTAGTAGGTTGCCTTTAAATGGGAATTTGAAAGAATATCCACAAAGTAAAGACGTTAAGACTTTTTTTATTTTTGGATGCAATGAAAAAACTCCCCTATACACTATTAAGGATTATATTAACAACTTAGCTGGAAAGAATGTTATTAGTGCTGTTTGTGTTTCTGAAGAGGGTAAATTTGGGTATATTGAATTTAATACAAGAGAGATGGCAGAACAGGTTGCTCAGCTGCTGCTATTAAAAAATAAAACTAATGGTAAGGCAAGTGTCATTGAAGTCAATGGTACAAAGTTAGCTATTTGTTGGATACACAGCACACCTGTATTTCCATCCAAATTTACACGCGTTGAGTTGTTCAACATTGGTCATGTAATTGAAAAGCAAATTAGAAAGTTATAAATAAAGATCTATCGTGTGTTACACTAATAACCCCTTATACTCTGCTCTAGGATACTCATTAGCTAATTGAGGCCATTGAACAATAAGACTATTAGCAATAGGTAAGATTAATTTCCCAGTTAAACTCAATTGTCTAACACGTGCAAGGGATTCAACGTATATTATTTCCCCATTAGATAAAAACATTATTTTGAGGAAGAACATAGCATAAGCTAAGGGTATAGCTGTTCCTGGGCCATTAGACAGGAAGATTTTAGGTGAAATTTTCCAAATGAGAGAGAATGCGTGAATGAAAGTTCTTAAAGTCGATAGTATAGTTGTTGGAATACCCTGTGCAATATTACGAGCCCTTGGGATCGTATGTATTGTATATTTACAATTTTGTAATTTTTCAGTTTGTGTTAATTTTAATAAAGATGTTGAATCATTTGAACAATGTACAAAATGTAAATCAAATGAATCAAGATGATCCCATTGCTTTAAAATTGATAACATTTCACCTGTGTGACCACCAGAACCTAATAAGACTAGCAATGTTGGTTTTTTAGTGTCAATACACCTTTTCATTTTCGACACCTGTTTTGGCGTCTGGGAAGCTTGTTTTGTGTTTGTTCCCGGTAAGATCCATATCAGACGTAAAACTAAAAGTAAAGCAAAAGACAGGAACGTCAGAGATATTATAGTAAAGGTGAACTCAGATGGTTTTTTAAACATGGTAAAGACATAGACGCGTTAGTTGATTTTTTTTAAGAGTATCAAGAGTTACATTATAATCTTAGTAGTGTTAAAATGCCAACATATGAAGATGAACATGGGATGCGTAACAATAACAGTCGAAATGGAGATGAACCAAATGCTAATCCAGCCAATATCAACGAAAGACTATCACAGCTGATGTCCACTAGCGCCAACTCAACTTCTATCGCCGCCACTGATTTCACCCATATACCTGTTATACCCGGATCTATTATCCACACGTTACCAATTGAAGACCAGATGAGATTCATTGAGAGTTTAAATGAACATGGAAAGGTGGAACAAGAAACCAAACAAGAGTACTTTGATCAGTTAGAACGTGTGAATGTTAAAAACTTACCTTCTGATTCAGCATGTCCTATTTGCACTAGTGAGTATCATAAACAGGAATATCCATTAATAGTGGAATTACCATGTAATGGGAAACACGTTTATGATTTAGAATGCATTGAGCCGTGGTTACGGAAGAACAAGACATGTCCAATGTGTAGAGAGGAAGTTACTGTTAAAAAGAAAGCAGTGGTTTTAACTGATAGTGAAGAAGAAGATGAGGACATGTACATGTATGGTTAGTAAATTGATTGGTTACTTTATTTAATTTTTAACATTATATGATATATACAAGAGCTATTAATTAGATTTAACTCGATTTCGATTTAGTCCACTCATTTAAGCTTCAACCTTTTTGGCATTTAAATGTCTGGCGAAAACAGGATCCTGGAGTAACTCTTGGACCTTTTGAGCAACTGGGTTTTCAGCTTGGGCTTGAATAGCAACGGTATCCTTAACAGCTTCACTGATTTTAATACTTTGTTGAACACTTTCATTAGCAAACATGTTGACTTTTAAACCAACACCCCAAACGGCGTTCTTCTTTAAATAAGCCACTAATAAATCCACCATTTCTAAATTAGAATCCCAAACACGGATAATCCTCCCATGGGTCTTTCTTTCAAAATTTTCCTTTGTCTTAGCCTTAACGAAAGGAGCTCTAATAACAGTCCATCTTTCTCTCTTGGTTGGAATAGGAGTAGCACCAGTTGCAGGTAAACCTAAATAATAAGCTGCTCTCAAAGCGAAATCACAGAAAAGTTCAATGTTAGCTGGATCGTGTGCTTTGAAAACAAGTTCTGCCTTAAGATGCCCGTATTTGACATCGTGTTTAAGTGGGGCATAGTAATTCATTTCAGCATTAATAGGAACAGGTCTTCCTTCAGATGCAGCAACACGTTCAGTCTGCACACGTGGTTTGTAAGTGTTTTGGAAAGTGTTAATCAATTGGGCGGTTTTTTGAGTGTGTTTGTCGGTTTGGGCAAGTAAGTTCTTGGCCTTCAAAGCAGCTAAGTTGGACAAGACAGAGTCAACTTCACTAACATTCTGGTTAGCACGAATAACGCTCTTGGAAAAGCTTCTTATGGCTGTTTTCTGCATGGTTAATGAGAAGTTAAGTCAACTGTTGGTCAATGAATGAAATTTTTTTTTTTTTTTTTTCAAAAGTTAGCTAGCTAGGTAGCTATTCTTTGTTAACTACCACTATGGGTAAAAACAGTAAGGACAAACGTGATTTGTATTATAGAAAAGCCAAAGAGGAGGGATATCGTGCTAGATCGGCTTTTAAGCTTTTGCAACTTAATGAACAATTTGATCTTTTTAAGGACGTCCATCGTGTTGTGGATCTATGTGCTGCCCCTGGTTCATGGTCTCAAGTGCTCTCTAGGGAGATTTTCACTCAAAACCCACATTCAGATGCTCAAATAGTGGCTGTTGATTTACAGCCCATGTCACCAATCGACCACGTGAAATGCTTACAGGGTGATATTACCCACCCAAAAACTCTGGAACAGATCATGGAAGCATTTGGTGGGGAAAAGGCAGATTTCGTATGTTCTGATGGGGCGCCTGATGTCACTGGTTTGCATGATTTAGATGAGTATATTCAAGCCCAATTAGTTCTTTGTGCTTTACAATTAGCAACATGTGTTTTAAAGGAAGGTGGGTCTTTCACTGCTAAGATTTTTAGAGGTAGAGACATTGATTTACTTTATTCACAATTGGGTCTCCTGTTTGATAAAGTCATTTGTGCTAAACCAAGATCATCTCGTGCTTCTTCTTTAGAAGCTTTCATTGTTTGTTTGGGATACAAACCTAGACCAGGTTGGGAACCTAAACTGGATCCTTCCTTATCCACCGAAGAGTTTTTCCAACAATTGAAGATCGGTAGGGCCTCTCTCAATAAAGATTTAGCTGTAGATGATGAGGAAAGATTGGTTGCACCTTTTGTAGCATGTGGGGATTTGAACGGTGTCGATTCTGATGCTACTTATTCATTAGAAAAAGTGGTTAAAGAGGTCACCTTGGATCCTGTCCAAAGTCCTACTTGTCCACCTTATAAGAGAGCTTTGGAGCTGAAGAGAAATGGGGAGTTGAAGGTGAAACGTTAACCAACTACCAGCCTTGTAACTTGTTAACATAACGTAGTGTATTTTATAGAATTTAATTAACTTAACAAACCATGCTGAGTAAAAAATCAAAACGCGTTTACTAAAATATCACCCTCTGTGTTAAACAACTGTATATATTATTATACCCCCTCTACTATGTCCAGTTCCAACTCCAGTCTCGATTTGGAATCACAAAAACAACCCCTACACAAGGAGGACAAACGTGTCATATTAACGTTTTTTTCCAATGTGAAATCCCTCCCGATAACAATCTTATCATCCATCTGTTCGTTTCTTTTCATATCATTCATATTCATATTTTCCCTAGGGTCATATTTTTACCACCATGTCCTACGACATGATTACCACTATATTGAACCACAGGGAGATTCATTTCTTACCCAACATTGGAAATGTTCGGCTGATCTATCATATTATGCTAATCTCATAGGTTTGAAATTAACTACTTATAGGATAACAACAGATGATGGATTTGTCATCACATTACAACGGCTATACGATCCAAAGATACCCATGGGGATTCTAGACAATAGAAAACCTATTTTACTTGTCCATGGACTTATGCAATCATCAGGTTCATTCATGACTTCAGGTTTCAAATCTCTAGCTTATTTACTTGTTAAAGAAGGTTACGATGTTTGGTTAGGGAATAATCGATGTGGATTTCAACCTGAACACGTTTTATACTCTCCATCAGATCATAGAATGTGGAAATGGGATTTAAATGAAATGGCTCAGTATGATATCCCATGTTTGGTCCATTCCATAATGGAGAAAAAACATTACAAGGGAAAGATCAGTATTGTAAGTCATTCACAGGGTACAACACAATCTGTGTTGCTTTTTTCTAAACAATTTAATGTTGACTTTGATAAAACAATGGTGGATAAATGTGTCTTATTAGCACCTGCTGTTTATGGTGGACCATTATTAAACAAAAAAATGTTCATTCAATTCATGCGTTCCTTACCTGACTGGGTGTTTAATAAATTTTTTGGCAATAATGCATTTATGCCAATATTAATGACAATGCGTGGATTAACTTACAGGTTTAAGTCATTCGGGTTTGTTTCATATATAGTTTTCAGTTATCTATTTGATTGGGATGATTTTCTCTGGGATAAAAGGATAAGAGGTGTACATTTTACCTTTTCACCTGTTTATATCTCTGTTAAACTCATTAGTTGGTGGTTAAGGAGTAAAAATGGTCAAGGATTCGAAGAAGGTCAACCGATAATTAAACACCCTGGTGAATGGTTTGATGAAAATACACCTGAAATGATGCTAGTTGTTGGTGGGAAGGATGATTTAGTGAATGGCCAAATGTTCATTGATAGATTGGAGAATAATGAATGCGATATGGTTGGAAGATGGAACGTTTTGAACATTGATGAATACAGTCATTTAGACGTTCTATGGGCTGATAATGTCGTTGATAAAGTTGGTGTTAAAATGATTGAGTTTTTAAAATCAAGCGATTAAAGACAGAGGAGGGAAAAAGTGGTTATGACCAATCTTTAAATGTTAAAATTTACTTCTCTATATATCTATCTATACATTATTACGAATTAAAGTTTCAAATCCCCCTCTTGAATAACAGCTGTGTCTAAAACATCCAATGAACCCTTCATACCCTTAATTTCCTTAGCCATCTCTTTATAATTTTCAGGTTCTAATAAAAACATCATTTCAATTTTACCATCAGTAAGAGTTTCACCTAAATTATCAGTAACGTATTTACTTACGAATTTGTCTTTAGATGGATTGAAAACTTCAGAATCCAAAGTCACCTTAACCTTCATTTTTGCACGAGCAATAGGAATCAATTGACTTTCAAGTAATACCCTGATACCATCTAATGCTTTAGCTTTGGCATTTTTAGAATTTGAAAAATTAAATTTCAATTCTTTTAATGCCTTTTCAATCATTGTAGGTGGGTATCTCTTTTTGGATTTAGGGTTAATACATTTAGCACTAATAATAGTTAAAACTTCTGCATGTAATTTATCATTTTCTAATTGTCTCTCCTTTTCATGTAATTGAATTTCACCCTTTTTCAAAATTTCCATAATAATCACATCTTGATCAGTTGTACCAAATGCCTTTAGTAACTCATCATTAGGTGCAGTTTGTCCCTTTGAAACATTAAGAAAAACTTGATGAATTTGTAAAACGTCATCTAAATCTTTTTCAATACCTTTACGGTAATCTTGGACTTTATTTTGATAACACGCCAGCTCAAACCGCTTCTTACCCTTTTTCATTCTAACCAATGAAACATTAGTTAATTTGATCTGTGTGTTAGGTTGGTTAATCTTACCCATCTTTAAATACCTATATAGATAAAGGAAAAATTAAACCTCTCTTTATACAAAGATTTTTTTTTTAAGGAAAAAAGCAGGTTTGGTGAAAAACTTTATAGCAAGTATAGCTCATTATCATATACCCAAAAACGCCCCCAGTAAAGCTAAAAAATCAGAAATAGTGTCAAATGAATCCCATTAGCGGGAATTTCAATGGAAAATTATTTTCAAACTTGCAAATAGCTCAATTATAGCGGAATTTCTAAGGCACCGTAAGCATTTTTGTGCCGCAACTGAATTTTTTTCATCCTTTTGCATTTCAATTATATAGTAAAAGTGAGTTACCTTTATAAATGGACAAATATGATGATTAGCCAGCTGAAAATACACTGCTTAATAATAAGTAAGTTTTAGAGATGTTTTGTAAAATTATATATGGCGATATCAGATTTTCCGTAGCTTGTTACTTGAATTATAACCAGCGCCAATGTCCTCAGTGAAAAACTTATTAAAATTACGTAAGTATTACGTAAGCATACTATAATGCTTTGTGGTAATCTATTTGATAGATTAATCCCAATTTTTTACCAATTCGGAAATGGAAGTTTGGCCGAGTGGTCTAAGGCGTCAGGTTAAGGTCCTGATCTCTTCGGAGGCGTGGGTTCGAACCCCACAGCTTTCATTCTTTTTTCTTGTTTTGGTATAAGAATATTGATTTTTTTTTTCTTCCATTGAACTGATACAAATCTCATGTAGCTTCTTAAAATAGTTTTTACAATCATTTTATATGCCACTGATTTGGCTAATAACTATTATATTACTTTTTACAAGTGTTTTACTAATTGTACTTTTTGGAGATTTACCCAGTTTAAGAAATACTCTCACTCATAAAATACACATTGAATTAAATAGAATACCCAAAAAAATAGCAAAAGGATTTACATATTTAGATGAAAAATGGTTTAATGGGAAATTATCCTCTCCAATTGTTGTTGGATTTGTGATATGGATAGGTAAATGGCTTGTACCATTTTTTTACATCATTGTTATGGGACAATGTATTAGACTATTTTTCAAAAATTCATTTGATCAAATTTTAACATTTGACAAAAATACCAATTGGTCATTCAGAGTATATTTTATCATGTACCCATTAATTGGAATAAATTTTATTATCTTTATCTTGGCTGTTTTTACAAATCCCGGTTATATTACAAAATTTGAAAATAACCTTCTTTCAGAGTTTCCATATGATAATATACTCTATTTTCAACCTAAGGAATGTTCAACTTGCAAAATACCTAAAATTGCAAGGAGTAAACATTGTTCTACTTGTGATAAATGTATCTTGATGTTTGATCATCATTGCATTTGGCTTAATAATGATGTTGGTTATTATAATTTTAGATACTTTTTCACATTTTTGGTTTCAACAATTTTCATCTTATCATATGGTGGATATTTATGTTATTATTCTCTTTTTTTGTACAAGGACAATGTGAAAAATTTACCTATTGAGTTAAAATCAGGTTGGTTGAAGTATTGGAGAATTATTTGCAAATCAAATTGGTCTAATCAAGTTTCTGGTATGTTATTAATTATGGCATCTTTAATCGGGCCAATGATTTTTGCATTCTTATGTGAACATTTAAGGTTAATATATTTAGGTGTAACTACAAATGAATTACTCAAGTGGGATGATATCTCAGATTTAATAAAGGCGAACATTTTATTCTGTTATCAAGATTCGGTAGGTAAAAAGACATTTGTCGTTTTAAACAAAACTAACTGGGATGGTAGTAGAATATTTATTACTTTAGAGGATAAAAAGCAATTTAATGTGCCTTTTGAACAATTAAAAAGAATTAATTCCTGGGATGATTTAAATAATATTTACGATAGAGATTTTTGGCAAAATTTTAAACAAAAAATGTTTCCAAAGAGGGTTTAGCATATGGATCAGATCATGTTCATCATCATCATCATCACATTTATAACCATGTAGCATTAAAAATAATAACAACAAAAAATTTATTATACAGTTCATAATAATAAACTTGGATATACAGAATAATTTAATCTCTTTAACGATACTCATTAGAGACTTGACTTAATAAAGTTTGGGCCCTTGTAATATCAGGTAAATCTAAACTACTTCTTAAATTATCAAATGTCCCTGAAGGTCTACTTTCAACATCATTTTGTCCTTCTGCAAAAACTCTTCTTCTAGTTTGTTCCAAACTTTTACGACCTCTGAAATCATTAACTTCTTCATCATCACTTTCATCACCGAAAAATGCTGGTTTTTTAACTGAAAATGCAGGACTTGAAAACGTACCATCTGGATTTCTTTGCTTTGGTGAAAAATCCATTTCAATTTCTTCAGTGTTTAAAGTATCCAGTGATTGATTATTTGGAATATTTGGTGAAAATCTTCTATCATTTCTTTGGAATAATCTCTTAAACATGGCACCTCTTTCATTAACAGTTGAATTTATACTATCTCTATAAGTTGGACCTGGTGCTGGGAAGTCTTGTGGTGATATATGTGCTTCAATTAAATGTTCTTGAGTATATTTGGAAATAACTGGTCTATCTGGATCAGTTGGATCATATGTTTCTGGATAATTCCTGAAATCACCATTCTTAACACATTCTCTAATAATTTGAATATCCCTTGGCCATAACACTGATGAAGCAAAATCATAAGCAAAACGAGGTAATAAACACATAAGCCAACCAACAAAGAAACATGCCCAAAATGATGGTGCACCATATAATCTAGCTGCAACTTTATAAAATTCACTAGATCCTGTAAATGATGACCAAATACCTGTCCATCCAAACAAAACCATATTTGAAAGTAAATTGATGAAACAAGTAAGCCAATCCCATCTATATTGACGTAATAAAATGTAACAATTACAAGCCACAACAGAAATTGTGGCAACTAATGCACCCAGATAAAATCTATGATCTAATGGTAACCCAAGATTAGAAACATACCCTGTTTTGTAATATAAGAACCATGGATACCAGAATGAAATAATAGATTGATAAAATCCATCAATCATATACCAATAAAATTTCATAAATGTCCATTCTTCTCTTAAAATACCAGATCTGTACAATTGTGGAACTAACATTGAAATATGGGCATCAACATCTTGATCAAAAATACCCAAGAAGATAACTGGTAAAGATGTGAAAGCCAAGTTATAGAACATCAAATATGTGTATTCAAATAAGTAAGTACCATCAAAATTGTCATAAATACCATACCAGAATAATGCCAAAGTAAAAATAACATTCTTATAGAAGAAAGAAGGAATCATTTCTGCCAATCTCTTATAAGACCATCTACCATGAACTAAGACTAAACGCCCTAAATATCTAAATTGACCAATGGCATAATCAGATGACATAACAGCTTGAGTACCTTCTTCACCAGCAATACCGACACCAACATCAGCAGCTTGAATCATAGCAACATCATTGGAACCATCACCAATGGCTAAAGTCATAACATCTAAAGTTTCCTTAACTAATTTAACAACAGAAGCTTTTTGAGCTGGTGAAACTCTACAACATAAGACAGCCTTACATTGTTTACATAAAAGTAAGAATTTCATTCTCAGTGAATCACCAAGGGCAAGTTTCAAAGCATCACCATCAATGACAACACCAAAATTACCACTTGGTGGTTCATGAATTCCCTTAGCCTTTTGTAATTCTTCCATAGTACCAAACATATTGAAATATTCTTCCAAATATTTTTCAATGAGATATTGAACAACTGCCTTTTTATCACCAGCAATATGAGAAGGAATTTGAGCATCAAGATCTTCACCTGTTGTTTTAATAACTAACAATTGCATTGTATTTTCTAATAAATTACAAGAGAAACCAATATTAATAGCAGTTTCAACTTTATCACCTGTTAAAACCCATAATTTAATACCAGCCTTGGCTAAAAGTTGAATACATTCTGGAACACCATCTTGTAATCTATCTTCAATAGCAGTACCACCTAATAAGATCAAATTTCTTTCAATAGAAGAAGCAACTTCTTCCATTTTATCTTCTCTATCTTGAAGAGATGATGAAGCAGCTTTATGACGTTGTTGCCAGTCCAGATATTCACGCCAAGATAATTGTCTTTGAGAAATACAAAGAGTTCTTAAACCTTCATTGGCAAATTGTTCTAAATGGACAGCTGTCTTTTCTAAAATGTTCTTATCATTGTTATCACTTAATCTTGAATAAATAACAGAATCAGCACCCTTACAGATTAATAAGGCAGATGGTTCACCACCTGGTGTAGTTGGTGGTAATTTAATAATAGCACTCATTCTCTTACGAGTAGAATTGAATTCCAAAATATTCAGAATTTGATATTCCTTTTCTTCACCTTGAACGTTTAAGATTAAACCTTTATGAGTTCTATTAACAAATTTAAAACCGACATCACGTGCTGTTGCAACAAGTGCAGCTTCATCAGGGGATTGAGCTCTTAATTCAAATTTTTCAGGGTCTTCTTCAGATCTTTCAGTAAGAACAGAATGACAAAGTGCTAAAGCAAGCATAAAATTTTCATTAGCTTGCTTTTGATTTTCACCACTGTTACCTTGTAAATCTTGGGCAAATTTCTTGGAAATAAATGTTAAATCATCTTCAATGTTTTCATCTTGTTCACCATTGTTAACAATCTTTAAAGTTTCAATCATGTCAATCTTATCAATGGCAATGGCCTTCCTTTCCAAAACGGCTTCTTCTTCAACGTTGACACCTTGTCTTCTTCTAATTTCAGCGTAAGCTTCAGTATACGCACGACCATATTGGACACCATTAATAGTAGCCTTTTTAAATTCCATAACATTTTGTGTTAATGTCCCTGTTTTATCAGAGAAAATATATTCAATTTGACCAAGATCATCTGAAATATTCCAACTTTTTGGAACACATGGAAGATCTAATCTTTCATAATACATGGAAACATCAGAATAAATAAAATAAGCTTGAGCAGTTTTGATGATTTCAATAGAAATGTAAAGGGAGATAGGAACCAATGATTGATAAAGAATAACAGCCACAAAGAAGGAAACAATACCATTAACAGCAGGGGAACCAGCAATAGTACCATATTCAAAATAAGTTCTAGTATTAACAGTTGATTTATAATAAACACCATTGACAATACCAGAAACAAAACAAAGAACGAAAAGAAGAAGGAAATTTAAAACAACAGACCAATTCAATTCTCGTGAAATTCTTGATTTTTTATTTGGTGTAATACCAGCATTTAACATAATCTTAGTATCATCACCAGTAAAAACAACCATACCAACAATCCATTTAGTATTTCTAAGAGAACAACCTCTTAATAACATATTGTTAATATTAACTGGCTCATAAGCAATTTCATTAGTTTCTTCACCTTCAGCGTAATATTTCAAATTACCTTCATAACTGTATAAATTAGCCTTTGGACCTTCACTTTCTAACCAAAATTTACATTTGGTTAAAGTATCAACAGATTGTAAATCATTATGAGAACATTTCATAGCTTGTTTAACCTTTAAATTAGTTTCACCATCCAAATTTTTGGTTTCAACATAACAAGCACCATCAGCATCAGAAGTAGACAGAATAACAACATCAACAGGAATAGAATCGTTGTTTTTAATCTTAATGATATCACCAACGTGGACGTTTTTCCAATATTCCTTTTTGAAAGTTGGATGAGAGATAGAATCAGGATTGAAAGCAGTAGAGACAAAAGGAGGAAGTTTTAAATCATCACTATGTCCATCATCTTCCATTTCATCATCATTAGCTAAATTTTGCTTTGGATCAGCAAAAGGATTAACATCATCACTTTCACCTAAAATTTCAGAAGCATTATTTCTTCTTTCAAGTTGCATACTTCTTCTATAATCGATACTATCCATTGACATTCTACCTTGAGCGGCTTCATAATCATCAGCAAGTGGATCAATGATTTTTTTATTTTGCAACGCTCCAAGCACTCTCAACATTAATCTTGAACATGCCTTTTTAAAATGTCTCCATAAACTAATATTTTCACCGTTAAAATTAGGATTGTCCACCCCCTTTAATACACGAGTGATTTGATTATTAACTTCTAAATCAGAAGAAGTTCTTCTTGAATCTTCCAGTGCATCTTTAAAAGCAGTAATAACAACAATAACAATAAGTGGAACTGCAGAAATTGCAGGGTTTGGAACACCAAAAATAGAGAAAGCACCAAGAATAATCATTGCAAGGAAATAAATATTGGCAACATTACCAAATTGAATATATAAATTCTTTGGAATGAATGTAATTGGTGTATATTTAGTAGTCCTAATTTTATTTCTTGCGTAAGTTGGAGGATTTCCTTCTTCATCTAAATCATCGGCTTGTAACCTTAAATTCCAATAAATGTTTCTCTTTTTATGTGATTTATCCTTATCATCCTTGTTACCATCGTTAAAAATATTATCATCATCATCATCATCATCGTGATGGAAAACACTTTGAAAATCTTTTTGTAATTTCTTCATAGTTTTACTTCTACCTAACATGGAAACACCTCTTGTTAAATTCCCCGTTTGTCTTACTTTCCCATCTTTATATCTTTGGGTCCCCCATCTAGTTCTTTCCATAACGGTATCAGCACGTTTTGGGGTGTCATCATTATCTGAAAATGTCACTGAAGTTGGTGAATCGTTATCATTAAATCTTGATGGAGGTTCTAAAATATTCACATCAGCAAATTGAGTCTTCTTTTGTAAAATAGGGGTTTTACCAATTGAATTGGAATCATGAGCGTCTTCATAATCAGATTGAGTTGAATACCCTGAGAAATGACGTTTATTACCAAAGGACGCTGAATGTCCCATAGATGGGGACACTAAGTTACCCACGTGTTCACTGGTATCTTCAAAAGCGAAGCTATCATCGAACGGTGAGTTAACACTATCGTCATTTTGACTATTATTCATGATCTGTAGGAAAAAGAAAATGTGTTAGTAATTGATTGTTGTTAAGCTAATAATAATGGGGGGTAGATAATTGACATGTTGGGGAAAAAAGCCCCCCCCTTCCCCCCGAATGAAAGAAAGGAAGGAGACCATTGCCTAGAATACCCATATATGAAGAAACATACTGATTTGTGTAGTTATAGACGCGTGTGCGGCTTGGCTACAAGTTTCTGCTAGCGAAAAGTGGGGTTTGTGGGATGCGGTTGTGCTTTTTGAAACTTGAAAAGCAGATGAGTGGTATATGAGTAGTCTAGGATACGTTCAGGGAAGTTCCAGACTCTCTAAGCTAGCAGAGATGACGTGTTAATAAGGCCCTAAGAAGAACTTTTCATCCAAAGCCACCAATATTTTTTTCCCTCACAGGGGCCCCAACTGATTCAATCTTCTTTCCCAGTTCCGATTCTTACGTAAGCCAACATGTCATTTCAGCTTCCCCAAGACAGTTTGACTGCGTTCCGGCTGAAATACTGCTCGGCACAAGAATTGGACCGTACAACCACTGTGTGTCGTTTGGGGCCTATTCCCACGGCATGGACGCTTGACAAGCGGGCATTGTTTTTGGCAAACCGGTATCGTATGAGAGGCAAATCTGATGTTTCAGGTGGCATTGGTGGGGAATCTGAGTTGGATACACAGAAGGTCCCAGTGGTTACTACGAATTCCGGAGCATATAGAAGTTTTAAACGCCCACAATTGCAGCAAAGGCTTAAATCCGGCTTGTTTAATTTGAGATCACACAGAAGTCGCCGAAGTAAAACCGGAAACTCAGTGGAAGGTTCAGTTGATGACCAATACTCTATAGAAAGAACTGACAGTGATTCTTATTCTTCTGATGAAAATGAGTTGCAAAACCAGCAAAATGTGCATTTGACGCGTCATGATACGGATACAAGTGCTCATCCAGCTGCTCAGCATGGACACACACAAAATTCCATTGACCATCTGTCAGTTTTGCCAGATTTTTACAGAACAACCTCGATGTTGATGAGAAAACGTCATGATGAAAACACCAGTTTGATGCAGTTATTGCATGGAAGTTATTCTGACAGTGATAGCGAAGAAGAAGAAGAAAACAGGGAAGATTTTCAAATACCTCCACCTACGGCACTTACAGTTACAACCAGACCCGAATCAGACACAACAGTTAAAGTAGAAGACGAGGAAATACTGCCAAATACCCCCAAACCTCACATTTATACCCCAGATTTTCTCGATAAAGATATCCACCAGGCTAAAATGAGAATGATGAACCAGCAGCAGCAGCAGCATCAACAACAGAATACACATGCTAGTCCAATTGATGGGCTGCAAGAGTCTTTAACTCAATCAGAATCAACAGATTCATATGTTACTGCTAATGAAACAATCCCATCGGATGATGATTTAAATTCAAATTCATATTTAGAAGAGGAAAATACTAATTCCCATCAACTTGCGCCTCAGTTATTAGTCCCCGAAGTTCATTTTAATGCTCAACCTATTAAGAGAAAAACAGTTAATTTCAAATCTGTCAATATGAAGAAATCTATAAGTTCTCATGGAAGTTACATGTACACATTTGAATCGAAGAAATTACCATTGGTAAAAGTAAAGCAAATCCCCTGTAGAAATTTTGAACAAGAATTTGAAGCTTCATGGTCAAAGGAAATTAATAAAGTCCCTCAAAATAACGACGATGACGATGATGATATTAGTAGTAATTATACCCTGAATTATAAATCTAAATCTAAATCAAAAATATCATCTTTTCTTAAAAATTACTCACCAGGTGATATAATCAAACTTGATAGAGTACTCGTTATGGTTAAATCTCAACAAAAATCAAAATATCATTTTGTTGAAAATACTTATGGTGAAGTTGTAGTTGATCGTTGGAGGGAATATATTGTTGTTGCAAGATTTACTGGGAATTTAGACTACCCCGTGACATTACAATTTTACAAAACTAATAAGATATTAAAAGTTGATGAATTAGAAATTTCTGAAGAAGTTGAAAATAGATTAGAAAGTGATGAATCAGAATCAGATTTTGATGATTTACAATATGATAACGATAAACAAAAATCACATAAAAAACATAAAAAACATAGAGGTCGAACTTGTCATTTTAAAATTATTATATCAAGAGAAGATTGTAAAATTGAATTTTCAAATTTATTAGATCGTGCAATTAAAATAAGTAAAGAACATAATAAAACAATTGTTAATTATATTTTACTTTTTCATTGTTCTTTAACTTCATTTACATGGTTGAATTTATTAAGAACTATAACTGGGGATACAAGAAAGAATGAAAGAGAAACTGTTTTTATTAGGATCCCATCATTAGATATTGCCTTTACATTTGCACATATGAATAAAATATTTCATAAATGTTATATAAATGAAAATGAAAAATATTTGGAAATTAAGACAACTAATCAAGGTTATAATTTTAAAAATATTGGTATATTGGATAATATATTTACCATGATTCAAAATTCAATTGATTTATATATTAAATTAAATGGTAAATTTAAATCAACTAAAGATCAAGAAAAAATTGATAAATTTCTTTATCTTTTAAAAAATAATAGAAGATCATTAGCTGTATCATTTAGGAAATTTGATAGATTAGAATGGATAGTTGGTAATCGTGAATTATTAAAATACACACTTTGGAGTATATTAGGAACATATTTCGAATTAGAAATTCGTGAATTTGTTCATGATGATTATTCCTTATTAGAAGATCCTAAATTTTTAGAACCAATCCCAATTGAAGGTTTCATTGTTAGACTTTCTAATAGAAAGGGTAAATTACAAACTCATTTGGGTAGATATTATTATAAATTAATGTATGCATATACATGTGGTAATTTATTATTTTTACAACGTTTCTACCATGCAACCCCATTATTTGGTCCTAATGCAAAATCATTTATTAAACCTAATGGAAAAGTTTTAAATATTGATTTATTAGAATCGAAATCAAAATCAAAGGAATTAAATGGGGTTTATACATATAGACCATATCAATCAAGTGATGGGAAACATGTTGATTGGTTAACCAGTGAAACTGATGAAGCAACTATTTTAAATTTAGATGCAGATGCATTATTTGAAATAGAAAGGAAATCCGTTCTGATTGCTAATTCAAGTTCAGTTATTGATTTAACCAAAGTATCATCGATTTCCCCTGTTGATCCTAAAAATGTTAATAAATTAGTTAAAACAGCAGGTATGACTGTTTGGCATCCTGATGAGTTACATTTACATAAATTGGATTTAAATAGTAATCATGGTCTTCATAAAAGTGATTTGAACAACAAGAACCATCATGGAAATGGTGATGATGATGATGATGATGATGTTGATAATGTTTTTCAAATTACATTTATTGATGGTGATTCAATAATGTTTCAAGTATCAGATTCTCAAATTAGAGATGAATGGGTTTCAAGACTTGGGAAATTAAGTCAATATTGGAAATTGAAACAACATGAGAATTTGAAAAAGGAAATGAAATTACGTGAATTGAATTCTATATTTACCAATATGAAAACAGGTAATATGGGATCAAGCGATGACTATAAAAATGATAATAAATGGGAATTCATTAATGCATTTACTGATGAATCTATTTATTCTATTTCCTCACATTCATTGGATAGTCCAGTTTTAATGAAAAGTGAAATTTATCTTAATGTTATGGAAACTAAATTATTCGAAAAGAAATTTATGGTATTAAGTCCAGGGTTTTTAACTATTTATGATATTTTGAATAGGAAAAAGATGACAAAATATCAACAAGTTAGTGTTTATCATAAAAAAGAATCAACTATTGCACTTTCAAATTGTTATGTTTTTGCAAGTGAATTATATGATATAACTACAGATGATGGTAATTCAATTACATATTTATATGAAGATGGGCTTTGTTCTAATGATCCACAAAGTGATAGAATTTTCAGTATTTGGTTTGGTTCAAAGAGAATGTTAATTAAAAATATGAAAAAGGGGAAAAAGAGTAATAATTTAACTCATAAAGGTAGGGGGAAGGAATTCAATTTGAATGAATTGATAAATAGAAATGAAACCAGTGATGAGAGTAGTGAAGAAGAAGAGGAAGAAGAAGAAGAAGAAGAAGAAGAAGAAGAAGAAGAAGAAGAAGGAGATAATTATGATTATGAAAAATCTAGTTATGAAGGGCATAGCAGTGATTCTGATGGGAACATCAATATAGCAAAAGAAACACAACAACACAAGACTCATGTAGGGATTTGGGATTTAATGAAACTTGTTAGTAAATTAGGTACAAGGGGTAAAACTCTAACTTTTTTAACACGTTCAAGACTTGAAAGAGATTTATGGGTTATTAGAATTAAAGGTGAGATTGATAGGCATTCATCTGCCATTGATAATGATATAGATTTAGCATAAATTGTTTTATTACAATATTTTTATATAGTATGTGGTATAATTTAATTAATTAATACATATGTAAATCAAGCTTTCCAAACATAAACCATTTCATCCCAACCAACAGAAGCAACATAACCTTTAGCCCAAAGAGACCAATCACAACCCATTACGAATTCTCTATGTCTAATAAAATTATTTAATAAAGGTTGAGATGGTAGTTGTCTTCTATTAAATTTTGGATCTGTTAAATCATTCCAAATTTTAACAGACATATCATAACCTGAAGACATTAATTTATTTGAATCATATGGGGACCAAGTAACATGTTTAATTGCAAAATCATGACCAATTAATTTATTAACTGGTGTTGGACCCATTTTATCAGCATGTGGAATTGGACCTAATTTTCTAGGTGGGATCATTCTTAAATCCCAAATTTTAATTGATTTATCAACTGAACCAGTTGATATAATTGTTGGACGATATTTATTATAATCAACTGATAAAATTTCCAAACCACGATGTCCAATAAAATCACAAATTGGTTTAGGACCTGATCTTAAATCCCAAACTTGAATATGAGATGATGAAGTAATTGATGTTAGGGTATTTGGATCATGAGGTGAAAAAATAGATTGATAAACACAATTTTCCTTTGTTCTTCTACCATTACCACCACCTGAACCTAAACCTAAACCAGGTGTACTATTATGAGATGGATGATGAATAATTGTTGATGATGAATTTATATTATTATGAGAAAAAGTTATAATTGATTGATTCCTTTGTGGGTCCCAAACTTTAACTGTACCATCCCAAGAAGATGAACAAAAAATTCCTTTATTAACAGTATTCCAATTAACACTAAAAACTTCCATTTTATGTTCATTCCATTTCCTTATTGGGAAACCATTTAAATTTGTATCGAATAATGAAATTGTCCCATCACCTGAACATGTTAAAACTTGATTTTCATGAGTTTCAGACCAACAAACATCGAAAAGCCCATCTTGTGTATCAAATGTCTTATCAACTGTTATCATACCAGAATCTTGAATTGTTAAAATGAATAGTTTCCCATTTCCAACAAGCCCGAAATTAGCAGATGTTGCAACTGCTAGTTTGTTATCATAAAACGGTGAGTATTTACAACTCTGACCGTTGAATCCTTTTGTCCTAAATTGGAACATATTTGAGGGAGAAGGGGGGGGTATTTGATAGAAGATAAATAAATTTAGATAAAGTTAAAGTGATTGATAATGATGTAATAGTGAAAATTTAATTTTTTTTCGGCGAAACCGATTAAAGAAATATAACCGTTAAACATTACAAGTAAAAAGGTTGTAATCATAATGCAATCAATCCATGTATTTGTATTTATATATATATATAAACAATGCTAGGTAAATAAATAGATAAATAGGTATTATTATTAATCTAATTTTGTTGCTGTGGTATTTGACATTTCAGTAACTGGTGAACTTTTCCAAACATTGTTGTTGTTCCCGCCAGATTCTATTGAAAAGAATGGGGATGATGGCATATTCATTTTCTTTGGGCTATCATCATTAGATGTAACAACAGTATCAGCATCTCTTGGAGTTTCATCTATTGGTTCTAAAGGTGTCCTCTTTGGTTGAGTATTATGAATATGAGTGTTGAGAATTCTATTAATTTCTTCATCTTCAGCTGCTGCTGCTCTTACTAAGGGATCATCATCATCATCATTATTATTAACTGCATTACCTGCATCAGTATTAGGCCCGAAGAAATCATAATTCCATTCAGCGTTTCTTTCTGCTGTTGTTGCTGCTGCTGTTGTTGGTGATCCAGGAGGTTTAAGTTCAGAATCTTGTTCATGAAATGATTCAATAATCCTTTGAATTGATGGGGAAATATCATGAATATTATGAACGTTAACGTTAACTGGTGGTGGTGGTGGATTTTCCTTATCATCATCATCAAATGGTATAAGAGTTGTATTTAATTTAGTGGCACCTAATGGGTTCCCCATTGATCTATTAAAATCATCACTTAGATCCTTTTCTAAATTAAGAATATTGGTTATATCGAATAATTCATCACTACCACTACCACCATTAGGTGTATCCTTTGACATTAATGGGAAATTGTTTATAATTAATTTATTTGAATTTTTATTTCTTTTATAATTAACAGGTGAAGAAGAAGATGCAATTAACCCAGGACTTGAATTTGAATTATTATCGATTTGAATAGGAGGAGCTATACTTCTCTTTCTCTTTTTAATACTATTATTATTATTATTACCCTTTGAATATGGACCTTGTAATAACCCTTGAGATCCAAGTTCACCCCTTTGTCTTAATTTTTTAATATCATTTGAAATTTTATGTTTATTACAAATTGAACATAAAAAACCAGAATTACCAAATTGAAAAATCCCCTCTTTATAATATTTATAAGGTGGTAAATTATTAATTGAACAATTAATACATTTATATTTTTGTTGTTCATTTGTTATAGTTGTATCACCAATTTTAACAATTGATTGAACAAAACTTTTAGTTTTTTTAGCTTTAATTGGTGGAGGATTATTGAACCTTGAAGCAATATCCCTTTCTTGATTAATTAATTTATTATTATTATTATTTGATTTATCAGCTTGACGAATTTTATGAGCTAAAGAATTTTCATTGAAAAATGGTAATGATTGAGTCCTTGAAGCCATTATAGGAGCAGCAGCAGATATAATAGAGGTATTATTATTATTATTATTATTATTATTATTATTATTCAATTTCTTAGATCGCCTTTTAGGTTCATTGAATTCATCAAATGTAGAAGTAGGTGATGATGAAGAATTATGTTTTATTATTAAATCTGATGGAGATGAAGTAATTTTCTTTGATCGATAAATTGAATTAGAACTAGTAGTAGTTGTTGTTGTTATTGATGTATTTGATAATTGACAAAATTTAAGTTTAATTTCTAAAGTTTCAGTAACACCATTATTATTATTATTTAATAAACTCATAAAATTTGTTGAAATATTACCAGTAACATTTAATTCTTGTTTTTTATCCTTTAATATTTTAGAACAAAGACCAAACCCAACGAATGGTTCACCGAATTCCATTATATCCTTATAATAAATTGAATAATCAGAACCTTTTTGAAACCATTCAGGTGAAGAAAATTGAACAAGGGATATACATGCTTTGATGTCTATACATCCAATTTGTTGATGTGTTTGAGGGATAATAAGTGTACGTGCTTTAAGTGGTGATTGAGAACGTGCTAGGAAAGAGGTTTTATCATCGAATGAGTAGAGCACCTTAACGATGACGTCCTTAGTTGTGTGAGCCATCGGTGCAATAAAGGGAAAGGGAAAGGAGAAAGAAAAAAGTTTGTAAGGTAAAAGAGAATTTGATATATAACAATAAACAAAGAACGCAACGGCAACGCGTCTTTAAAAAAATTAATAGACGCGTCTTGAAAATTTAAAGTGAAAAGTGAAAAATTGAAACACACGTTATAAAGTGAGGTGAGATGAGATGAAGCAAAGCAATAGCCCTTGCTGGATTGTCCAGGTGACGATGACAACGACAATATGATTTGATAGGTATAAATTAAATCAATTTTTTATTTTTTTTAAAAAAATTCCTTTCTCTTCTCCCCCTATTACGGTCACAGTCATGTGTTGTTGTGTGTTGTCCACACAAGCTAGAGACAGTACAGTTTCACTTAAAACATTTTTTAAACGGTAAAACGGCATTGGTCACGTGACCCCACATGGGGCTTTAAATTAAATTTTCATCATGCAAAAACAAAGCCCCTTCATTTTCGTCATAATGGAAAATGGCTTGTAGTGGCCGTGGGAATAGAGATAAAACGCTTGAACTAGTATTAAATTGTAGCCCCATTGACGGTCTATCCAATGATCTTGATCACTCCCCCTCAACTCCCTTGAGACATTAATCCGACTCGAATTTCCATTATCATCGCAAGGGTCCAGCTTATCTTGTGTCAATTTTAAATTATGCTGGAAAAAGTATAAAAAGGTGTCCTGTCCCCCACCTCCCCAAATTTTCGCGTTTACTTCTCTTCTCTTCTTTCTTTATAAACATACACAAAATGTCAATAGATTATGACAAAAATAGTGATACTCAACAAGAAATAGTATCACGTTCAACTACAATAGATAATATCGATAATTTTGCTTCTCAAGCTTTTATGATCCCAATGGGGAAATGTTTTGAACTTTTTGAAACTCACCCTGTTCATGGGCTTTCTTCTTCAAAAGCTCAAGATTTATTAAATTTAAATGGGAAAAATTCTTTAGGTGATGAATCATCAATTTCAATAACTTCAATTTTAATGCGTCAAATTTGTAATGCAATGATTATAGTTTTAATTATTTCAATGATTATTTCTTTTGCTATTAAAGATTGGATAACAGGTGGTGTTATTTGTTTTATTATTTTACTTAATATCGTTATTGGTTCTCAACAAGAATTCATGGCTGAAAAAACAATGGGGAGTTTAAAAAGTCTTTCTTCACCTTCAGCTCTTGTTATTCGTGATGGTAATGAAACAACCATCCCAACTGAAGATGTTGTACCTGGTGATTTAGTTTTAGTTAAAGTTGGTGAT
The DNA here is from genome assembly GCA_030563185.1 of Saturnispora sanitii. Classification (NCBI taxonomy): domain Eukaryota; kingdom Fungi; phylum Ascomycota; class Pichiomycetes; order Pichiales; family Pichiaceae; genus Saturnispora; species Saturnispora sanitii. Next base: position 166,996 of record JAKUBF010000009.1, on the reverse strand, counting down.
ACAATTCCAGCTGATTTAAGATTAATTGAATGTACAAATTTCGAAACTGATGAAGCTTTATTAACTGGGGAATCATTACCTGTTTCAAAAGATGCAAATGCTTTATACAATCAAGAAATCCCAATTGGTGATCGTCTAAATATTGCTTATTCTTCTTCAACTGTTAGTAAAGGTCGTGCAACTGGTATTGTCATCTTAACTGGGTTGAATACTGAAATTGGGAAAATCGCCAAATCTTTACAATCAAATAATGGTATTATTCATAAAATTGAAGATAAAGAAAATGCAAAAGTTAAAGATTATTCAAAAGCTGCTGGTTATACAATTTGGAATACAATTGGTTATGTTTTAGGTATTGCTGATGGTACACCATTAAAAATTCGTCTTTCTTGGTTAGCAATTATTTTATTTGGTATTGCTGTTATATTTGCAATTGTTGTTATGGCATCACAAAAATTCAATGTTACAAAAGAAGTTGCTGTTTATGCAATTTGTGTTGCACTTTCAATGATCCCATCTTCTTTAGTTGTTGTTTTAACAATTACAATGGCTGTTGGTGCAAAACAAATGTTAAAGAGAAATGTCATTGTTAGAAAATTCGATGCTTTAGAAAATTTAGGTTCTGTTAATGCAATTTGTTCTGATAAAACAGGGACTTTAACTCAAGGTAGAATGATTGCTAAAAATGTTTATATCCCATTTGTTGGGACTTTTCAAGTTGATAATTTTGATGAACCTTTTAATCCAACTAAAGGGGAAGTTAAATATACTCCAAATTTACCAACTGAAATGATGGATTGTAATAATTGGTGTTCATTTGATGAATTTAAATCAAAAGGTGGGGAAAAATGGGAAGTTTTCGTTGAATGGATTAAAACTGCTTCTCTTGCTAATATTGCCAATATTTATCTCGATAATCAAGAATTAGAAGTTGATTCTCAATGGAAAGCAAGAGGTGACCCAACTGAAATTTCAATTCAAGTTTTCGTTCATAGATTAGGTTTTGCAAGACCTATTTTAGAAGAAAAATATAAATCATTAGCAGAATATCCATTTGATTCAACAATTAAACGTATGACTGCAATTTATCAAGATATTGATGATGATGATGAATCAAATAAAATTGAAATTCATACAAAAGGTGCTGTTGAAAGAATTTTAACACTTTGTAAAACAATTAGAAATGAAGAAACTGGTTTAATTGAATCAATGACTGAAGATCATATTTTAAAAATTGAATCTCAAATGGAAGCACTTTCATCAAAGGGTTTAAGAGTTTTAGCATTTTCAAAACGTGAACCAACTAATACTGAACTTTCAAATGATTGGGAAAATACTGATAGATCAACTGTTGAAGTTGATTTACATTTCTTAGGTTTAATTGGGATTTATGATCCACCAAGACATGAATCATTACCATCAGTTTTAAAATGTCATCAAGCAGGTGTTTCTGTTCATATGGCAACTGGTGATCATCCAGGTACTGCATCTGCAATTGCTAAAGAAGTTGGGATTTTACCACCAAATATGGCCCGATATTCATCAGAAGTTGTTAAAGCAATGGTTATGACTGCTCCACAATTTGATGCATTAAGTGATGAAGAAATTGATCAATTACCTGTTTTACCACTTGTTATTGCACGTTGTGCACCTCAAACAAAAGTTAGATTAGTTGAAGCATTACATAGAAGGGGTCAAATTGTTGCAATGACTGGTGATGGTGTTAATGATTCACCATCATTAAAAATTTCTGATATTGGTATTGCAATGGGTAAAAATGGTTCTGATGTTGCAAAAGATGCAAGTGATATTGTTTTATCTGATGATAATTTTGCAAGTATTTTAAATGCAATTGAAGAAGGTAGAAGAATGAGTGATAATATTCAAAAATTCGTTTTACAATTATTAGCTTTAAATGTTGGTCAAGCATTGTTTTTATTAATTGGGTTAGTTTTTATGGATGATGATGGATTTAGTGTTTTCCCACTTTCACCAGTTGAAGTCCTTTGGGTTATTGTTGTTACTTCATGTTTCCCTGCAATGGGTTTAGGTGTTGAAAAGGCATCTGATGATATTATGGATAAACCACCAAAAGATGCAAAAGAATCTGTTTTTACTAAAGAAATTATTTTAGATATGTTCATTTATGGGATTTATTCTGCATCTGCTTGTATGATTCCATTTGTTATTGAAATTTATGGTTATGGTAATGGTGAATTAGGTGAAAATTGTAATAGAACAGATTATGCTGATACTTGTGAATATGTTTTTCGTGCTAGATCTGCTTCATTTGTTACAATGACATGGTGTGCATTAATTTTAGCTTGGGAAGTTATTCATATGCGTAGATCATTATTTTTTATGCATCCTGAAACTGATAGACCTTATACTCAATGGATGTATGATTTATGGTCAAATCAATTTTTATTTTGGTCAGTTATTGCAGGTTTTATTACATTAATTCCAACAATTTACATTCCTGTTATTAATGATTATGTATTTTTACAAAAGGGTATGTCAACAGGTTGGGCATGGGCATTCCTTTGTACATTATTTTTCCTTGGTATGATTGAACTTTGGAAATGGGGTAAAAGATGGTATTTTAGAGGTAAAGAAAGAGCTCATAACCCTGAAGATGATTTAGAAAGACAAAATACTTCTCATTCTCAACATCATCCATTTAATCAATTCATCGAAGCTAAATTCGATGAAAAGCATGCACGTTAATTATACATTGACTAATATTTTATTTTTTTCTAATATTTGATTATTTTATACATATATATTTTATTCTAAAAAACTTAATTAATTAACGTACTTAGGTTTAATGTTATTTAATAGTACCTAAACGAACCTATTTAAATGTATCTTTTTTTTTCATTTTCACCAAAAAGGAAATAAAAGTTAAACTATAGATTTTTCATTTACTTATATTTTATACTAATATTAACGATATTCATAAGGTGTTAATCTCTAAATAATATAATAACAATAACAATAACAATAATAACAATTGGCTAAGCAAGCAAGCCGGCCAATTAATATTTATTAACAGAAGCAAAGGGTGGATGAGTTTGAATAACATCTTTGTACCTTTTATTAACTTGTTCTTGAGTAACTTTTTTAATTTGCATTATTTCAGCATCAGTAATAATTAAAGTTTTACAATAAGACCATTTGAAAACTGTCCACCAAGTTTGTAAAAATTTATAATCAGGCCAAAGTATATTAGGAAATTCAATAACTGAATCTTGATGACATTGCCAAAGCATATAATCTGATAATCTTGTATGACCAGAAGTACGAACAAGTATATCAACAGGTTCACATAATCCATCAAAATAAAAATTAGAATTAATTAAATCTTGATTAATTTCATCAGAAGTTATTTCTTCATTTGTAACTTTATCAATAATAATTTGAACAGAATGCATAATATCATCTCTTGAAGTATAAGGTAATGCAATAAATAAATTATGTTTTGTATTATTAGAAGTTTTATTCTCAACTAATTCAATATCATTTAATACATCTTTTGGTAAATAAGATTTATTACCAATAATTTTAATTCTAACTTGATGTAAATCACAAAGATTATTCTCACTTGAGATTAAAACAAGTTTACTTTTCAAAAGTGAAAAAATTGTATCAATTTCTTCAGGTTTTCTATTAAAATTCTCAATTGAAAATGCATACGTTGTAACTGATTTAACACCTAATCTAAAACAACAATCTAATACTTTAACAAGTGCTTCAGCACCTAATCTATGTCCTTCTTTCAAGGGGAGACTATTGTTCTTGGCAAACCTTCTATTCCCATCCATAACAAATGAAATATGTTGAGGAATTGGACCTGTTTTAAGAATTGAGATAAGTAACTGATGGAAAAGCGATTCAAGTAAAGTGTACCCTGGGATCCAAGTGATAAGTCTGATGAATAAAGACGTCAAAAAAGAAAACATAGCACACACACAGAAAGAGTAAAAAAGATAAGGTAGAAAAGAAAAGAAAAGAGTTTAAATTTGAGTTTGAATTAGTTGAGCATTTCAGTTGTGAACTAAGCAGCCAAATATTTGTCACGTGATCATGTGCTCAGGTGCTCAGCACGTCGTTTGGATGAATTGAAATTTTTTTTTTCTCTCTTCTTTTTATTGAACTAAGCAATTGGATGATTAATTAAACACTATTGTGACTACAAACAGTAAACGAAAATAAAATAAAATAACATCAAAATTAGATCAAAGCAGCAGCACCAATCAATAAACCGGCAATACCTGGGACCAAAACGTTGGCACCTGCAGTAGAGTGGGAGGAAGAGATAGATTGGGAAGTTGGGACAACGGAAGTAGAAGCTGGGACAACTGGGGCAGCAGAAGTGATTTCAACGGAGGAAGTGGCTTCAACGGAAGAAGAAGAAGCTTCAACAGAGGAAGAAGCTTCAGTAGAAGAGGAAGAAGCAACAGCAGAGGAAGAAGCAGTGGCAGAGGAGGAAGCAGCTGGGGTAGCTTCAGCGTTAATTTGAGATTCTAATCTTTCAGAGTACCATGGTAATTGAGTAACGAAGGCAGAAAGAGCAGAATATTCTTCAGGGGAAACCAAAGTGGTGTAAGAGTTGTCAGTGTAAGTTTGACCAGCAGCGTATAAGGAAAGTAAACCTTGAGCAGCGTCACCAGTTTGTTGTTGGACAACAGAAAGGTATTCGTTAACGTGGTCTTTGATATCGGAGTTAATGACAACGGCGATGTTTTCGGCTTGAGCAGCAGCTAATAAAGCGAGGACAGAGAGTTGGAATTGCATTTTTCTAAAGAAGAAGAGGAAGAAGATAGGTGTGGCGCAACAATTAAAGGGAATGCCCAATTTATATAAAAAATTTTATTCCGAGATGAGATGGGGTAATTCAGGTCATCATCGCCTGCAAGTGGGGCGTGAAAGAAGGGATGGCCGAGCAGACCAGAGCCGAGCCGAGCAGAAACTATCTGTGAAACACGGAGACAGATCTCCGCTCTGCAGATCCCTCTCATCTCACTCAACACGCAGTTTCAAATAACAGCTTTTTCCCATTTCCGGTACAAAAAAACGGTTTTCCGCAAGGTCTAGAACAAGACGCCAAGATTTTAGATTTAACCTTATAAGTGGCGGGGCAGGGCAGAACAAAGCATTCACTCAGTTGTATCAGCACCACCACTACTACTAGTAATTGTATCTATCTTATCCGTTGAAAGCTTCGATACAGGTTTCGTTCAACTGTTTTCCATCTCATTAAATGCACACTGGGCTATTATTTTGGGAAAAAATGTAATTTTGCAACAGGAAAATATGTCGTGCTACAAATAAAATTGTTGTTTTTTGTTGTTGTAGAAGTAAAGAAAAAATTAATGTGAAGTAAAATAATTCAGTGGCAAAATTAACTAATCTAATCAATCTAATATAACCCAATATCCACCATGTTCCTTACTAGAAGTGAATACGATAGAGGTGTGTCTACCTTTTCACCAGAAGGACGTCTTTTCCAAGTCGAGTATTCACTCGAAGCAATTAAACACGGTTCAACAGCTATTGGGATTTCAACATCTCAAGGTGTAATCCTGGCAATTGAAAAACGTGTTACTTCACCATTAGTTGAATCGGATTCAATTGAAAAGATAATGGAAGTTGAAAGACATATTGGTTGTGCAATGTCCGGTTTAACAGCTGATGCAAGGACAATGGTTGATCATGCACGTGTTGCTAGTGTTCAACATGATCTTTATTATAATGAACCAATTTCAGTTCAATCTTTAACACAATCAGTTTGTGATTTAGCTTTAAGATTCGGTGAAGGTGCAAATGGTGAAAAGAGACTTATGTCAAGACCTTTTGGTGTTGCTTTACTTATTGCCGGTTATGATGATCATGATGGACCTCAATTATTCCATGCTGAACCAAGTGGGACTTTTTATAAATATGATGCTAGAGCTATCGGTTCTGGTTCTGAAGGTGCTCAAGCTGAATTACAAAATGAATATCATAAATCACTTACATTAAAGGAAGCTGAATTACTTTCATTGAAAGTTTTAAAACAAGTTATGGAAGAAAAGTTAAATAGTAAAAATTCTCAATTGGCTTCTGTTACTAAAGACCAGGGGTTCAGGATTTACGATGATGATGAAGTTGCTAAATTAATCGATGAATTACAAGAACAGGGAGGTGATGATCAAGCGGAACAGCAAGATGTTGAAATGGGTGATCAGTAAAAAGCAAATTAGTAGTACAAGTATATATAAATTTTGTATTTGTAATTGTATATCCAGTATAAAATACGTGAGATTTAGGTAAGTAGATAACATCTAAATAATTTCTCATTCTAATTTAACTCTCTTAACTAGTGATTCATTTTTAATACTCATCTCCTTTACTAACTTAATCTTCACTTTCTCCTCTAATTTATAATAATCTTCTTCTTGATTAATCCCATTTTCTAATTTAACTTCACCAGCGAAAACAACAGCCTGAGCCCAACCTGCATTAATTCCCCAAAGATCCTTAAAAAATGATTTAACATCAGAATACAGTTTAACATCAACTGATTTATTATTTAAACTCCTTTTCAATTTCCCTGCAAGTGTCCTATCTTTAAGATTTTCAGTCCAAGAAATGAATTCTAATTTATAAATATTTTGAACCATTTTCCAAACGTGGGTATCAATTGGTACTAAATCTAATCTAGAACATCCCATTAAGGCAACACAATCAGCAACTTTTGGTCCAACACCTTTAAATTGTAATAAAAAATTAGTACATTCATCATCTGATAACCATTGACAATTTATAGATTTCAATTTTTTCCAATTACTTGCTTTTTCTAACATATCAGTTGCTGTATTAGCTATATAACTAGCACGATACCCAAATCCTAAAGATCGAAGTTCATTTTCAAGTTTATTGAATTGATTATCATTAATTTCAATATCTTCCAATTTTAAATCATCATCATCATCAAATCTTTTAAAATCAATTCTGAATAAATCTTCAGGTTTAGGGAATGTATAATATGGTAAACCATCAAAATCACAAATTTTTTTACCATATGCAATACATAAAGTTTCACATAATTGTGAAATTCTCTTAATATTATTATTAGAAGAAATAATAAATGAAATGAGTGTTTCCCATGGTTCTTGATTAAGAATACGTACACCATGACCAGGTATTAGTGTTTCCCCCGTTAATTCATTTGGTGTTGGGTATCTAAATTGAGGGAAACGTGGATCAACTCTTGTCCAATGAATATGAAATTCATTCATATCATGATGTAAATTAAGATATTTAGATACATTAATCCATGAAACTTCATCACCTAATTGTGATACTGAACCCTCACACTTAATAAATGATGCATGATTCAATTCCATATTAGATCCTTTAATTTCACCCTCTTTTAACAATACTAATATATCACCTAAAATACAACTCCAAATCCCATTTAAAAACCTCCATCTAAAAGCTTGACCTGCTCTTAAAATAGTCTTCAAATCACAAGCACGTGATGAAACTATTTGGGTACCCCACGATACATTTTTGGAAATCATCTTAATAAGGAAGAAGAAAAAATAAAAAAAATAAACCGTTAACGTGTGTCTCCCTTTATCATTTGATTTGTGTTGGTAAAGTAAGGTATATATATGCCATCAACAATACTTTCCAATATTAAATTATGGCTGACCCCACCTGAACAGCGGGAAATCCATGTTCAATGCGGAAACGCATTAAACACGTCTCAAATGGATAAAACATGTTTGTTGTTAGAACAACCACCACAATATGAAATCGGGATAGATATGGACCCGATTTTACACCATCATAGTGAATTATGTTTAGAAGAAGAATCACCCTTTGATAAATTTCTTACAAGGGCAGTTAGATTCACTGGTAGTATACGAATGTTCATTGGGATGTGGTTAGGTATTGCAATTTGGGGAATTTGGGGGGTTTTATCAGGGTTCCCAAATCATTGGCAAATATTCATGCAAGATGGTCAATCTATTCAAACTTATGTTTGGGATACATTGTTAATGAGACAACAATTGGATGATACTCATGGGTTTTTGGAAATTTATGGGAAATTAAAAAGTAGAAGTTTAACACATCAACGTTTATTAAATAAACTTAAACAACAAAGGAAAAATGGTTTAGATTTAAATATTAATTATAATGAAATGAAAATCCCTTATGATAATAATGATTTTTTAGTTAATATGAATTGGTTTGATAAATTATCAAATACAATGTCTGAACTTTTAGGGTCTTTACCATCAATTTTTATCTTTTGGTTAGGAATTTTAATTTGGTTATGGTATGGTCAATTCCCATTAGAAGGTGAAGATGGGATTTCAAGAAAATGGTCAGATAGATGGCAAATGTATATAAATACAATTGTGGCTGTTGAATTATTAATTACAAGTGTTTTCTTAGAGAACATTCGAACACATAATAATGATTATATGAGATTTGAAATGGATAAATTTGCAGAATTCGATGCTAATTTAGAATTATTATTACGTATTGAAACAGGGAATGATTTAGAGGATAATCCATTAGTTATGGTTGAACCATATCCAAAACCAGGATTTAAATTTATCATTAGTAAATATTCAGATATTATTGGTACAGGTATTGGATTAATTATTTCAACAATTGTATTTATTTGTTGGTTTTTATCAGGTCCTTCAATGAATTGGGATGATGATTGGTGGCTTTTTATTGGGACTTATACAGGTTTAGTATCATTCATTGATTCATTTGCTTTAAGATGTGTTTATTTTGATATTACTAAATATGAAGAGGATAAATTCATTGAACTTTTAAATGATTCTCAAGAGATGTTGATCATTCTTGGGAAATATGATGAAAGATTGAATTTACCAAAGAGACAAAATAGATTAATTGACAAGATAAGTGTTTTCATTAATGATATTTGTTCAAGTCAATGGTCAGTTTTATTTTCAATTTTAATAGTTGCTGGATTAATTACAATTGCAAGTGCCTTACATTGGTCTACAACAGGTCAATTATTGGCCAATACCCCAACTATGATCATTGAAGGGTTTTTCCATTTGATTTTAATCCAAGCACATAATTGGGCTGATAGAAGTAGAGGTGATACATTGAAAGAATTGGTTAGAAGCAGAGTGATTTTATATGAATCAATCACTGATAAATAAATAGATATACCACTATATTATATACCTTTTAATTTTTTTTTTTTGTTTCAACATTTTATAGCAGATCTTTAATCTTTATCAGCTTAATACCATTATTGCCATTACCATGTCTACTAGAAAAGAGAAGGCTAAAGCCCCCAACATGGTTCCACTTCAGCGTGAATATGTGAACAAATACGTACACGATAACCATCCAAATAACGATCCGCAACACTCGCCATTGGATTTCACAACATTCACAATGGAAGAATTAAGACAATATAGATTACGATATTTAAACCCATCGAATTTACTTTCACCGGATGTGCGTAGTTTTCAGGGATTTTTACTTGAAAATTCATTATTAGGTGAACGAACAGAATCTCAGATCATCAATAACCAACGTAGAGAAGAAGCCAATTATTACGATTTTCGTACAAAGGACGATTTGAAATTCAATGTTCAACAACATTTCGGAGAACAACTTAATGCTAAGGAGGGTGAAGTAATTATGCAATTAGCTTACAAAGTGAGAAATAACGATGACAAGTTCAGAGTGAAATTCGACCAGAAATGAATGATTTATTCATCTTACTTGCTAATAAGACATCCCATCATATTAGCAGTTACAATACCATCCAGAGAAAAAGTTTGCTTGTTATTTTTCACCATATCTGCTACATTTTGTTGGTCTTATCCATTAATGTCCAGCTACCGACACCTAATTTGGATTTTTATATCATTTACTTATTGTTATCTATATACATATATTTTATGAATTAATTAACACCCTGACTCGAGTCTGTCTATATTTAACTATATTCAATCATTTCATAGTATTATATTAATATAGGGCATAAACTAATTTATAAAGCATGGTTGGTATATAAAGGGCCATGTATTTTAATCGATCCAGACAATTTCCTTGTCCAATCTCTTTTCCATATTACGACGTCCCTTTTCCACCATTAGCCTTTTATTTTCTTCATATGACATCCCCGATTCGGGAACCAAAACACGCGTTTTATCATTGGAAGAAGAAGAAGAAGATGCTGTTGATGTTGTTGATGATGAATTCATTCTTTTCCCATGCTGTGACTTTCTAGAACCGTTTTCATCAACGAAAAAGTAGTTCAATACTACAATGATCACAAATATACACGCAATAACCGTCAAAGAAGGGAATTCCATAGTGATTAGAAATATGTTTTTTAGTTGGATAGAGGATTATCTTAATGACAATTGTACATTTTTTTTTTTGCTCGCCCAACTGATATATTAAAACATTACATGAAATGAAATATATTCCAGTGTTTTAAGTAACTGAACTAAAAGTTACATTTATATACTAAATGATGACCCTTTTTTTATTATAAAAATACAAAGATTTACTAACAAACAAACATTTGGAAAGTAAAGTATATCTTGAACATGGTTCTTAGTTGAATAAATCCATGTTAACATCATGATCGTTAATACCGTTAGGATTTTGATCATCGAATCCTAAATCATGCTCAAAATAGTCAAACCCATAAAATTGATTTGGTTGGTTCATATTGGTGGCATCCATTGATTCGTTACCATTATTGGCATCTACAACATTAAATCCATTATCATTAATATTGTTATTAGCATTATTATTATTATTCATATCATTATCATCATCACTGTTGTCATCACTATCACTTTCATCACTGTCTTCTTCAAAATCACTCTTGTAATATGGGAATGCATGCATTAATTTTTCTGGTAATGGACCTTTGATAAGAAAATCCGTATTGGCCTTTCTTTCACCTTGAACATATTTTTGTAAATCTTCAGGTATATAATCTGAAAGAACAGTATCCCTAAAAACACTTGGTTTACTCTCACTTAAACTATCAGCACCTCTAATTTTCAATTTTTGTGTCATAATATAATCAGTTATTTGATCACGAAGTAAAAATTGAATCCAATCATTATCTATAACAGAATTAGAATATTTCAAATCTTCCCCCTCATTACTAACATCATTACCATTACCAATGTTATTATTATTATTATTACTACTTGATGAAGTTAATGGCATCGTTGGATTAGCCATTTGTGCTTCTTTATTTTGTTCATCTAACATTCTAGTTAAATCATGCATTCGATAATTAACACCGTTCATTTTCCTTCTTGTTTCTCTTCTATGTTCTAATGACCCACCATCAGGTCTAGCAACCACTCTCATTTGATGATTTGAATCACTATTGAACCATCTTTCAAAATTTTGAATCCCTGATTCAGTACTCGGATGAACATCTAATGGGTCAAGTTTCTTATTGGGTGATATCACCTTCAGTTCTAAAAACACCTTTGTTATATCTTCAATACTAGGTTCTCGCCCATTTGTGTATTTAATTATTGTCCTTACTAATAATTGCATGTATCGTATGGCAATATCTGTGAGAATCTCAATGGCTCTACTGGATGAACGGGAAAACCCATGGGCCTTCAACATATGTGCTATGGTTGTCTGTAGAAGATGGAAGTAGAAACTCGACTTCGTCATATTCAATTAGACTTACCACTGTTTAATAAGTTAAGTTAAAATGAGTGTTTGTATACTTTTTTTCAACATTTGAACTATTTTTTTTATGTAAGTAATTGTAAATTATTAAATAACTTTGTATTAAATGCTGCTAATGATTTGAATATGTTTATCTTTATTTTAAAGTGTTAAATTACAATATTTTAGTCAAAAAAATGGTATTCATAAGATCTCATTTCATTTCATTATATTGATAAAATCTTTTTTTGTAAATATTATCATATGCATTTTTAATTATAATTATTTCAACATAATTAACGAAACCCTCATTTCCATATTTTTAGTAATTATACCACTTTTAAACTTCCCAGGTTGTTAGATCATTTTATATTTTAACTGTAAGTTAAATTTGAATATAAATTTTTTAATGAAAAAACCTCTACATATATTTTTGAAGACCCATTCAATATGGATAGATCAAAGACTATAGAACACTATCTCTTATCAAGATGTAAAACATGGTCCGAAGACAAGGATATTTACACATTACTTGAGCAGAGATATTCAAGTACAGGATCACAAAAACCATATTTAATTCTTGAAGGAACAGAACAGGAAGAGGGTATTTCACAAAACAAATCAGGAATTACGAAATCATCATCATCTTCGGGGCTTATACAACCAACAACAAAGAATAAATATGATCCATTACGTATAAAGAATCAATTCAAATCACAAATTAAATCACAAATGAAAACTCAAAATTCAATTGCACGTAAACTTCGAATGATTTCAAAGAGGAACCCTGATATTCTTAATCAAGATGTTATAAATTTACGTATATGTAAACCATTAATGAGATATGAAGATTATTTAGATATGAATGATTTATGGAGAAGTTATATTAGTGATTTAATTTCAGATAGTAATAATATTCAACTTATAACAGCTAAATTATCATCTGCTGAATATATAGGAGCTGAATTAACTATTAAACATAGTACAAGTCCTGAACAAATCGGTATGAAAGGTATAGTTTTATGGGAATCAAAAGATTATTATCTTATAATTGTACCAAGAAGATCAGGTTGGAAAAGTCAAATCCCTGATAAAAATGTTAAATATTCGGCTATGGAATGTATTGGTGGGTTAAGAAAAATCCCAAAGATACATTCAAGATTCCAATTTGATGTTGATGTTAATGTTGGTGGTGATAGTGAAAAAAGTGTGGAAATTTTAGAATTTCAAGTTATTGGTGATAGAATGAATATTAGAAGTGTTGATAGAGCTAATAAGAAATTTAAAGGTCATTCAGTTGATGATATAAAGCCTTAGTAATAAGTTAGCTAGCTAATAAATAAATATTATTTATATTTATAGACAGGATAAATTTATATATAATAGGTGTGTGGATATTTATTTATATGATAACTATTAACATTGACAACTGTTTGTACTTCTTGAAAAGGCAATCATATCTTTGATATTTTCAGAAACTGTTAAATATTGTAAAAGTCTTTCAAATCCCATACCGAAACCACCATGTGGAACTGTACCATTTCTTCTTTGATCTAAATACCATTCTAATGAATCAACATTCATATTTCTATTCTTAATTTCAGTTTCAAGTTTTTCTAAATCATGTTCTCTAATAGAACCACCAACTAATTCACCAACATCAGGGACTAACATATCGAAACAAGCAACTGTTCTTGGATCATCAATATTTCTCTTCATATAAAAAGCTTTAATATCAGCTGGGTAATCAGTGACAAAAACTGGATTTTTAAAATACACACCTGCAAGCCATTTTTCATGCTCGGATCTTAATGAATCACCCCATTGAGGAGCAACTGTGAATATTTTTGGATTTTTTTCAAATTCTTCTTGACATAATTCAACAGCTTTTGAATAAGTAATTGAATCCCATTGTTTAGCCATAAGCATTTCCCATCTCTTCTTCATAGATTCAACACGTTCAGTTTCTATTTGTGTAGTAAGTAAATTAGTGGCAATATTGTTAGAATCATCAACAAGTTTTTGAACAACTGATTTAACCATCCTTTCAACGAACCCAGTAACCTGAGCAACATCTTCAACAAATGCCAATTCTGCTTCTAACATCCAAAATTCAGCTAAATGTCTATTTGTATCACTTTCTTCAGCTCTGAAACATGGACTTAAAACCCAAACACGTGAAAGTGCCATACAAAGAACTTCTAAATGTAATTGAGTAGAAACAGTCATGAATGTTTCCTTACCGAAAAATAATTCCTTCTTCGCTAATTTAGAATCAGATTCAATTCTGAACAATTCACCAGCACCTTCACAATCCCCTGTGGTAATTAATGGTGGTTGGACTTTAGTGAAACTTTCACTATTGAAAAATTCCATCATAGAACTTTCAACTTGTGATCTAAATCTCATTATAGCAGCTGCTTGTGGTTGTCTCCATCTATATTGAGGAATAGTCCTTAAAAATGTCATTGTATGATCTTTTTTACTTAATGGATACTTTTCTTCAACAGAACCTAATAATTGTACTTTACCATTATTGTCTTCACGAATTTGGATTTCAAAAGGTTGTTTACCTTTTGATTCAGACCAAATACCCTGAAGTTTAACACTTGAACATGTACCAACTTGAGGTGGTAATAAACTAGGTGGTCTAATAATACATTTAATATCTTCATGTGTAGTACCATCTATCAGATCTAAAAATGCAACATTTTTTGAAACCCTAGATGCAGAAACCCAGCCAGTTAATTCAACAGGGGTTCCAAAAGGTGGCTGGTTTTGAAGAATCGCCTTAAAAGTCTTTGGTAAAGTCGTTAAAGGTTTCACCATTATCGATTATAAAATGAAAAATCATGTGAGTTAGGTTAGAAATCTGAAAAAAAAAAAATTGAGATTCTCAAAATTATCTAAAGCTATATATACACCTGAACAATCATATAATCCATCCACCTCTTACATTAAGAATAAAAATTAATCAATTAATCAATTAACCATGTATTAAAATATTATACACATGTCTTTATATAAATAGGAAAAAAAATCCAACTATAAACTTACTTAATAAGATCTACCGAACATAGTGTAGTTGATGGCCTTCTTTTCACATCTAATACACTTGGTACCTTCCTTTAATTCAGGTTGGTCGTATGGGATACATAAAGACTTAGCACCCATAGATGGAGCCTTTTCATCTTCTTCGAATTCTTCACCATCATCCTTCTTAGCACTAGAATCCTTGATATCTTCTTCACATTCCATGACACCACACCATGGAGCCAAAACAACGTTCTTTTGGTTAAGAGCGTGGACGAAATCCTTCCATTCATGTGCAATAACTCTATGAGTATCGAATTTAGCCTTGGCAGTTTCATAAAGGTTGGTTTGAATATTAGCTAATAATTCTGGTAATTTAGTGTCTAATTCAGCGATCTTAATAGAAACCTTTTCACCAGTATCTCTTCTAACAGCTAAAACGGATTCATTGGCCAAATCCTTTGGACCAACTTCAATTCTAACAGGGATACCCTTCAATTCCCAATTGGAGAATTTCCAACCTGGAGAATAGTTGTCTCTGTAATCAGAGGTAACTCTAACATCTTGAGATCTTAATTGAGCTTCAAGCTTCTTACAAGAATCATAAACGTTGTTTTCAACATCCTTAGTAGTCTTAGCAGTTAAACCAACTGGGATGATAACGACTTGGAATTGAGAAACCATTGGTGGGATAACAAGACCCTTATTATCAGAATGGATCATAACCATAACACCAATAACTCTAGTAGAAAGACCCCAAGAAGTTTGATGGGCGAAAATCTTTGGCTTATCAGAACCTTCTGGATTTTCAACGGAGATATTGAACATCTTGGAGAAATTTTGACCTAAATGATGGGATGTAGCACCTTGAATACCTCTACCAGTAGCTGGAATATAACCTTCAACAGTAGTAGTATAATGACCACCAGCGAATTTTTCCTTTTCAGTCTTGACACCCTTAACAACAGGTACAGCTAAGAGAGTTCTGTAAATTTCTTCATACCAATCTAAGATTCTGGAAACTTGGTTAGCAGCATCTTCATCAGTTAAATGAACAGTGTGACCTTCTTGCCATAAGAATTCTCTAGTTCTTAAAAATGGTTGAGGGTGTTTGAATTCCCATCTAACAACAGAGTTCCATTGGTTCATCTTGAATGGTAAATCTCTGTGAGATCTAATCCACTTGGCATAGTATGGGTACATAACGGTTTCAGAAGTTGGTCTAATAGCAATTGGTTCTTCTAAATCAGATGAACCAGCCTTGGTAACCCATGCGACTTCTGGAGCAAAACCTTCAATATGGTCCTTTTCCTTTTCTAAAACTCTTGAAGAAACAAACATTGGAAAATAAGCATTGGCAACACCATCAGATTTGATCTTGGCATCGAAAAACTTTTGAATTTGTTCCCAAATAGCATAAGAACCTGGTCTCATAATGTAACAACCTGAAACATCATAATAATCCAGCATTTCACCCTTAGTTAAAATTTGTTGATACCAGTTAGAGAAATCCTTTTCCTTGTCAACAGTAACACCAATCAGCTTGGCATCATCGAGTTTAGCATCGTTAGCAGAAGCTGGAGTCTTGGCAGCAGCAGCAGGTTTAGCTGGTGCGGCTGAAGCTTGGGCAGCGAAGTCAACAACAACAGGTTCGTATTGAGCTAAGAAACCTGATAATTGTTTACCGTTCAAGACCAGTTTTGCAGAAGCGTTAGCTAAAACGTATTGAGTTGATTCATCATCCCTGATTTCAGAAGAAACGACAATCTTAACAGCACCGTTTTGATGCTTGGCAGAAAGAGAAGCAATGGAGAATTCCTTGGCAGCAACACCAAAAAATTCCTGAGTTAAATCATCCTTGGCGAGTCTTGGTTCCTTAGCAGCAGCAGCTTGGGCAATAGCACCAGATGGGGTGTTGGTTGCAGTTGGGGCAACAACAACAATTGGCACTGGAACGGCGGTTTTGGCAGTCTTTGGCTTGAAAACAAGCGTCTTGACTTCGATGGCGCCTTCTGGTGTTGGCTCAGCAAGAGAAAGCAGAGAAAGGGTGGCTTCTAAGGACATACCGATTTGATTAAAGGAGAAGAAGATTCATCATCTTCATAAATGTTACGAATCATGGAAAAAATTTTGTATTCGCTCAGCACTGGATGTTCTATTTTTCTTAAAATTTAACTTTTGCTATATATTATTATTTTATAGTCTCTTTTTTTTGCTATTTGGGTTTTTTTCCTGTCTATAAATAAAATACACATTTGTAATTACTGGATGAATTGTGCTTCTGGATGGTAATACACTGGACATCTCCAGTAGGCTCTCTTAATAGAATTCCAAACAGATTCATCAGTTTCATCAGTAGTTTCAAGGGTCGACTGTGGGGCCTTGATTTCTTTGAAATTAACAACCAATCCATAGTTGGCCAAATCAATGTCAACAACCTTCTTGTAAACTTCGTAACACACTAATCTATCAGCACCAAGACCGTTGAAAAAGGAAAACACACCTTGTGGTTTAAGAAGACCAACAACAACATCAAATAAATCAGTGACCATATCTTGATAATGTTCACTGTATGTGTCATAATAGATACCATCAAAGAAAATACCAGTTGAAAGTAATTCTGGGAGAGTGTCTTGCCATTTACCTTCAAGGATGACAACATTTGGCTTTTCATACCAACCATCAGCCTTTAATTTAGCTAAAACATCTGGATGAGCTTCTGAAATATAATGTTTAGTTGGTTCCTTTCCTTGAATCATAGTATCAATGATACCCATACCAAACCCAATGTTAAGAACATTGACATCTTCTGGGTCTTCAATTGATTTGAAAAGTGATTCACAACCAGCTTCCATAAGCACATCTTCCCATTGCATCATCACACCATCGGCTCTGTCTTCAGTGATTAAGGCACCATCCTTGTATTCTAACTTAGTCTTTAAATAAGCTGAAGTTGTAACAGATGGATCATTTTCTTTTTCCACCAACATCTTCTTAACCTTCTCAATGGCTTCCTCTTCAACCAATTCTGGAATTTGTTCTACTTCTTCCTCCTCTTCTTTTTCAACTGATTGTTCAATACTAACTTCAGGTTCAACAATGCCAACTTGCTCAGGAACATCAATGAATTCAACATTAGATTCTTCAATTTTTCTTAATAAAATTTCAGCTCTGACACCTGAATCAACACAACTTTCCCAATATTTAGACCCATGTAACCCCCTCCTTAATAAAACACAACCTGGTGTTTCATCCTTATCATTAGTTAAACACCAACCGGCACCAAAAAGCCATAACTGTTCCATCATCTCAAGAATAACATTTTCTTCTTCCTCATTAACATCTTCTGGGATAGACTCACAGATCAAGTGCATTGGAGTAGTAGTAGATGTTAATTCAGTATTTTCTACACCATTTTCAAAATTGGCAACTTCTTCTAAAGTATAGGTAGATGGTATACCTGCTTTTAATAATTTCACCATAGGAACAACATATTCCTCCCTAGTAATAGGTCTAGTCTTTAAGTAACAGAGATCGTGTAAATCTGACATTGTACAATCAACGTTTAAAGCAAGAACTTTTTAAAAAAAAATAATAGTGAAAAAAAAAATCCCAAAATGGATCTTTTCATATAGTAATACCCCCTAATGATGTTTTAGATATAAAATGATAATGATTATATAATACAAATATTATGCTAAAATGTGGTTAAAATGGAACATCTTTCCCTAATGCCATTGAGAATAACAACCAGAAATTCAAAATGGAAATTAATGCCCATACAAAAATAGCTGAAATCACTGTAATTTTATTATTGGACATATCTTTATAAGCAATACCATCACTTAGTATAATATCATTTGGTATTTCTAAATATTCTGACCCTGTTTCCGTATCTAATTCCCCCAATTCAACTCCAGTATTGGAACCATCTTGATAAATTTGGACTTTCATGATATCCTTACTACTTGTGAAATAAATTAAAGGTGCTGAAACAAATGGAAGCATAAAACTTAAAACAACTTGTGAAGCGTTTAAAACCATTGAAAGACCTTCACGTCCACTAACAAGAACAACAATAATACATGGAATAATTGCAACTGTTCTAGTTAAAATTCTCTTTAAACCAGGTGGAATAGAAACTTTAACATGTCCCTCCATAATCATTTGACCTGCAATTGTAACAACTGTACCACCACAAAGACCTGAAAATAAAAGTGCAAAGGCAAAAACTGCACCTGCTGTCTTTGATAAATGTGTATTCAATAATTGATGAAGTGTGAATAAATCAGCTGTTTCCAATGCCCCATCACCATCATCATCTGATGGTTTAGAAAGTGCCGAACCTGCAACAATTAAAATAGCAGCATTGACAAATAATGCAACGAAGATTAATGAAACAATCAATTCTGCAACGGTAAATGACATAGTTTCATTTATAGCCTGGATTGAAGGTTTATAATGGGTATTTTCTTCCAGTTCAAAATCAGTTGCATCTTCATTTTCATCATCATCATCATTGACAATTGATTCATCATTCTTATTAAAGAAAAACAAATTCCCAGTCTTTTTATTATCAGGTGGAACATAATGACCTAATTTAGCATCAAATGATTTCATTCTTGCTTGCACAACACCCGATCCAAGATATAATGAATGAGGCATTAAATTACTACCTAAAAGAGCAGCCGATAGATAAATACCATTTAAACTACTGAACACTTCACTATTTGGTAAAAACCCCTTTGCAACATCACCCCAATTAGTTGTTGGTGAAACATTTGCTAATTCAATAGCAAAACAAATGACAGTACCTAAAACCAATAAACTAACAAAACCTTCAAAAATTCTTAATAGTAACATTGGACCATTCGGTCTATAAGCCATAATCACGAACAATACATCAATAACAGTTAAAATAACACCCCAAATTAATGGAATGTCAAAGAGAATATTAAAAGCAATAGCTGTCCCAATGATTTCGGCAACATCTGTAGCTATAACTGAAATTTCAGCAAAAACGTATATCATATAGTTCAATCTAGGTCCTAAATGTTTACGGCAATTAGTTGCCAAATCTTGACCAGTACATATTCCCAATTTACCAGCGAGAATTTGAAGAAACCCAGCCATTATATTTGATACAACAAGTGAGAATAGTAATTTGTATTGAAATTGTGCTGATGCGATACTACTACTAAAATTACCAGGGTCCATATACGCAACACTAACCATTAACCCAGGCCCGACGTATTTCATGAACTTTTTAACTGTTAGCAAAAGCGTTATAATGCCCTGTTTTCGCCCATCAATGTATATGTTATCATTATCACCATCATAATGGACATTTGCTGACAGTGAACTTGTGCTAGGTCGCTGTGGAAACGACGACATCTTATTTATATCCCAAAAAAAACAACATGTTATATAGACCCCCTCCAAAAAAAATATATACACCATACAGAGAAATTTAACACCGATAGGATTTTTCTCTTAGTAATTAAACTAAATGCTTAGCTTCAAAGGTGTTAGAAGTGCCCTCCCGGTCAAAAAACTTTACCAACCAATCTCTAGACCAGTTTTTAGTAGAAATGTTATTTTAGGCGCTGATGGGAAGCCTGTTACTCCTGGTACTAACAAGAACATTCTTGATGGCCATTCGAAACCTATTGATTATACTGTTGTTCAAAGAACTGAAAAGTTGAATGATAAACTGACTAATTCTCAAAACTTGGAAATCATTATTAAAAATATGATTAAAACAGCAGGTCCAATTCCAATTTCAAGTTTTATGAAGCAATGTTTAATTAATCCTGAATATGGTTATTATACTACTAGAAATCCATTAGATGTTAAAACTGGGGATTTCATTACATCACCTGAAATTAGTTCAACTTTTGGTGAAATTTGTGGAATGTGGTTCTTTTCAACTTTCTTAAATCAATTGAAATTCCAAGCTATGAATAATAGAGAAAAATTTATAATCAATGAAAAGACATTTAGAATTATTGAATTCGGTCCTGGTAAGGGTACTTTAATGTTCGATATGGTTAGAACTTTGAATAAATTTATTAAAGATAAAAACCCAATTGAAGTTGTCTTTGTTGAAAAGTCTGAAGTTTTAATTTATGAACAATATAAAAAAATGTGTGATCCTGAAGCTTCTAAATTAGAAAAAGTTGATAATTACACATACACAGCTACATCACGTTGGGGGAATAAAATTGTTTGGATGATGGATGATAAACCTAATTTTGGTGTTGATCCTAAATACATGAATTTTGTAATGGCTCATGAATTCTATGATGCATTAACTATGAATAAATTTGTCAAGACTGAAAATGGTTGGAGGGAATATCTCATTGATATGAAACCTGCTGCTAAAAATGGGGTTTTACCAAATGTTGAAACAACTACAAGTGTTGATTTAGGTCAAATTAACAAATCCGAATTTATGGTTATTAAAGCTCCATATGCTACTGCAAGTGCAGCTATTCCAAAGACTAACCCAAGATATGATAATTTACCTTTGGAATCAGAAGTTGAGATTTCAGCTGAATCACATTCTTACATGTATGAAATGTCTGATGTTGTTAAATCATCTGATATTGGTGCTGGGTTGATTATTGATTATGGTACAACTACTATCCCTATTAATACATTAAGAGGAATCAAGGATCATAAATTTGTCAACCCATTAGGTGAACCAGGTGAAGTTGATTTATCCATCGATGTTGATTTTGGTGCACTTTCAGAAATTTTGAAAGACCGTGGTTTAACTTCTTATACTACAGAACAAGGTGATTTCCTTAATAATATGGGTTTAGGGTATAGAATTGATCAATTAATGTCGAAACATGTTGATGATGAAGAATTAAAGAAAAAATTAATTGGCTCTTATAAGAGATTAACTGGTAAAGGATTGAAGGAAATGGGTAAGATTTACAAAGTTTTAGGGTTCTTTGATGGTAAATATGAAGGTCCAAACAAACCATCAGGTTTCAACTCCATTGAAGGTGAAACCAGCGAAGAATCCAAACAGGATTGAATCTAAATGATTAATTTATAAAAAAACAAAAGACTGTATATAATAATGAACTAGTATAGAATAATATCTCTCCATATGTGGTATCCCACTATATAGATGATTATTTAGACCTTGATTCTCTTATCATCATGGTCAAAAGTATCGACTTCTTCTTCGGTCACCCTTTTTTTATTAATAGGTTCAACGTTTTCCTTAAGTTCGGCCTTACCCTCAACTTCCACTTTAACTTCAGCTCCGACAAATTCAGTTTCAGTTTCAATGAACTTCCCTTCGTCATCCATCTTTTCTAATAGCAATTCACTAACAGTCTCAGGGGTTCTAGCCTTTTGAAGCAATTGGTAAATTTTATTTTGGTTCTTGGTATTTGGTATCATTCTGTTCAAACAATATTTGGTATTAGATATGTGATTGTTGAATTTATTAGCATAATGCATAAATTCCTTAGCGGTTTTCCACCATGGTAATTCACCATCTTTATTAAAACATGTAGGGTTGATTTCAGCAGCAGAGGCAATCATAGCGCCTACTTCTGGACCAAATTGTTTTTGTAAATCCAGGTAATCTTGATGACAAGTAACAGACCCATTGATAATAAAAGAAACCCCATTTTCATGACAAATGTCTCTAATTTCATGAACATAGTCTCTAATTGGGGCTTCTCTGTTTCTCATTTCACGTGTACGACAATGCAATGTCAAATTGGTAATACCTGTTCTAACTAATCTATTAACAAGAGTTAAACTCTCCTCCTTAGTAGGCATTAATCTGATCTTTACACTGATAGGTTTGTTATTAGGTTTCCCCACTTGTTCTACCAAACTAGTTAAAATTTCACATAGTAAATCTGGTGTGGACAACAAAGCAGCACCCATCCCTGAATGGATCGAAAAATGTTTTGGACAACCAGCATTAATATCAATTGCACCAACATCTTTAACAATTAATTGAGCAGCTTTCACTGCAAGCTCAGCATTGGCCGTCCCCATTTGAAACACAACACGATCCTTTTCCATTTCTGGGTAAGTCCTGAAAACCACATCAGTGGTCCCTGGGATCTTCTTGTTCCCCGAACGTGAAATGAAATCAATCGAATTCAATGCTGTGTTTTCCTTTCTTTCACAGGTCAAAAGCTTCTTATCAATGATTTCAGGGCCCCAAACCAAATCAGCACCATGTTGCAGCGCCAAAAGCCTCGTAGGAAGCTCTCCGATTCGCACCATTGGCGCCAACACGCATTTTGCTCTATAATCTAGCATGTTATACTCAAAAAAAGGAAGGTTAAGTGAAAAATAAAATAAAAAAAAAATTCAATGCTCATCTGATTAACTTTTTAACATGAAAATACGCAAGTCACGTGACCGTAAAGGGATGTCTTTGCCAATGCTCATTTAAGACTTTGGACTTTTTATTGCCACTTTTTCTTTACAAGTTTAACTGTTTCTAGAGGAAATGTATGTTTTTTACGCGTTTCTAATATTAATGAGATGTCACACTCACTAGATGGATCGTTAACTCAGTTACTAACATCAATGCAGTCAAATATTCAAAAGCTCAACACAACTCAAATTCAATTTAACTTAACTTATATCTTTACTTTTCATGTCAACCGTTGCTTCTTTTGCTGAAGAGGGAACCACAAATCTTGCCATTAAGGAAGAGTTACAACCGATCGATGCTACTTTGGAAAGATTTCACATCACTACCGACAATATCAATTCAATTAGCTCCAATTGTTCATCTGAAGACGACGAGGGTGATTATGACAATGAAAATCAAAGTAACCATGAGGATGGTAATGTCTCAACAAATGCTACTACTGTTACTGCTCCAACTACAGTTTCTTTCGTTGCCAATGAAAATGATACTGAAATGAGAGGTAGACCATCTGCTTGTGTTTTTGTTGCCAGTTTATCCTCCAATTTAACAGATGATATCCTTTGTGAATCTGTAACCGCACATTTTAAACAATGGGGGGAAGTTTCAATTGTCAAAGTTTTACGTGATCCCGCCAACCGTCCTTATGCATTCGTCCAATATACTTGTGATGAAGATGCTAATAAAGCAATTTTAGAAGGTCAACATTCCATTTTAAACGGTAGAACAGTCAGGTGTGAAAAAGCTAGAGTGAACCGTACTCTTTACTTGCAAATTCCAAGACCTGGTATTACCAAAAATGAAATCCAAGATTTATTGAATTCCTTCGGTGAAGTTGAAAGAATTGTCAGTGTCAACGATAATTTTAATATTATTGAATCGGGTGATAACACACATACAACTTGGTTTGCTAAATTTGTATATCGTCAAGATGCTATCAGTGCTTTTGCAAATTTGAAAACTAAACCTAGATGGTCAATTGAATGGGCTCAAAATTTGGAAGACGAATATTCAAACATACCTGAAATTTCAATTGATAAGTTCTCCATTTTTGTTGGTCATTTAGATGCACGTATTACTAAGGATGAATTAATTGAAAGATTTCAATCACATGGTAAAATTAAAGAAGCAATTTTAGTCAATAGATCATTATCAAACTTTGCATTTATTAAATTTGAAACTAAAAAAGCTGCAGCTTCTGCTGTAGAAAGAGAAAATCATTCAATGTTTAAATTTCAAACTATTCATGTTCAATACAGAGAAATGTACAACAATTATAAGAAAAAACTTAATGATAATGGTTTCAAATTAAATTTAGCACCTCCTCCTGTTAATTTCAAAAGACGTAACAGTTACAATTCATCAGGTATGAAATCAGTCAATTTTGACGTTTTTAACAATAGCTCCAAATTTCAACAATCTAGAAAGTTCAACTATTCTGGTTATTCAGCTAATAATATTAATCCTAGTAAGAAATTCAAAGATAGGTTTAGTCATCTTACATCTAACGAAATGGACAAATCTATCATTGCCGATGATAAAGATGTTGAGCATTCTCATAACCATGATTTTAATGATGAACAAAAGGCTGAAGATGAAAAAATCAGTTTAGATACTGATTTATTAAAAGATGAAGATGACATTCAATCACAAGTTTCAAGTTCTAAAAGTGTCGATCATGATCATGAACGCGGTTCAACTAGAAACAATGTTTATTCTGCAATGCCAAAATCTGGTTATACTTATACCACAGTAGATGGTGGTGAAGGTAATGAATATTACCCTCCATCAACCCCAAGTTTCCAGAATCCTTATTATTATTATTATGTTCCTCAAGGTGGTAAATGTATCATGAATGTCCCAAATTCATTGCCTCCTCAAATGGCTCACCCTGGACCACCACCTCTATCACATACCAACGGTCCATATTATTACCCATATCCAAACTATACACCACATGCAAATGGTAACAGTTACCAACCTGCAATGTATCCATATTACTTTTATTGTAATCCAATGGATGGTGCAGTTCCTAATGCAACTGGCTCTGGTGCACCACCCGTACCAATGACAGCTATGATTCCACCAAATGGTGACTTTGCTAATTATCCATCATTCTTACCTGAAAATGTTATGAGAGCACCACCACCACCACCATTACCACTTGCAAGTCAATTGGTTGGTGAAGAATAAATTATTTGAAATTACCATTTTTTGTTACCGTTAAGTCAGTTTTTGGTGTTTTTTTGTCATTTCTGCTTTGAGTTCATTTGCTTTGTCTTTCAAAAAGAAGCCTATAAAAGTTTTTTATATTATACCTGATATTAGTTGAGTTATATAATAATAATTTAATGAAAATAATAATTTGTAAACGAATGAGCATCAAAAAAATGAAGTGTACACAAATTATGTGAAACTCATTTGCAAGCACAATTGCACCCCATAAAATGATTCATTCTATGGTATTTGGGGTAGGAAATGCTAAGAAGAAACATTATACAAAGTTATATAAGATAGGTTTGAGACCATTGAACGCTAAACAAGTTGATTTAACGCGTCTACCTAGCGAGAATAAGATATATAATCCAATCGAAAACTTGAAACAGATATTAAAAGCATATGATGTCAATATCGATGAGGAAAACATACATAAAGAGGGGAAACAATATTTAGATAGCGTTAATTTTATTGAGGGAGAACATATTAATCATGATCTAAAAGCACAAAGATTTATTCAAATTACAGAATTTAATGATAAGATAAAAGATGATCTTCTTGCCAGTAACCTTATTGGGTGTATTGAAGGCATACCCTCTAATTTAGTAGCGAAAGAATCATTAATGGAGAATTTAATTAGTTATGTTGTTTTTACGTTGTTTCGAGAAATTAAAATTAATGTTGTTAATCATGACGCTCAAGATGAATCACCACAACATGAACTGAATATTGATTATAATTACCAATGGAGTTCTGTTAGTAATGAAGAACGTCTTACAGATGCCAAATATGTTTTTGTGAATTTTGATGATATTCTAGTTTCATTTTTATTTTATCAAGTATTTCATGAATTAAAATTATCAATGAGTGGCAAAAGTATAAAATACAAGGTTAATAAGATTATAAAGGATTCAATGTTTCCTCAAATTGAGAAAAAGTTCAGTTTCGAAAATTTCAATTTAGAAATTATAAGATTGAAAACACTGGATAGAATAGAAGAGATTTGTAAAATTATTGATAATACCCAAGATAACTCAGATTTAGATGAATATACTAGGTTGTATAATAATTATACCATTGATTCCAAGGATATATCACATATACCTGATGAAATGGTTGAACAGGTGAAAAAATCACTGATTGAATTTAGATTACAATCTTTGAAAACAGCTAAAGAAAAGAAAGAAGAAGAATTGCTAAAAGAGAAAATTAATGCAGATAAAAAGCTTGAATCTTCTGCTGCTAATTTAGAACATGATGGTGATCAAGTAATGGAAGAACAACGCGTATATGATCAACTTGAAAATGATTTGGATTGGAAACATGAACTTAAACGTATGAAATTGAGACAAGTAGATGAGAAGAATAGTATGGCTGTTGTAATAACTGAATATCAGCAAAAGGAAAATGTTAGATTGAAAAAATTGAAAAAATTCAATGAAGAATTTAAACATGATGTTTATGTTAAAGAATTCATTCCTAAATCAAGAAAAGAATTCATGAGGCAGTTTGTGGATGATGTGAAAGATACAAATAATAGAATTGATAAAAGTTTCAACTATTATACAATCCATGGTAATTATGTCAAACATAGACAAAAGAGAAAGCTAAATGAAGAAGCTAGAGATGATGAAGATCGCAAACAAACAATTGATACGGTTACTTAATTAATAATATTTTTTATACCTTTATAATAGTTTAATATCCGTAAAAACTAATGTTAGGTTATATTTAGGTTATATTTTTTTTTTCTAGTTGAAATTTTACAACTGAGCATTTTTTTCAATTTTTCAATTCCATATACACAAAAGATATATCTCATTATTTAATGACAGATAACGACACATATTGGATACGAGAGGAGGTTATTCCCTCCCAATTGGTTACAAATATTTTTTGTGATGTAAAGGTACGCGTTTGTCGAAATTCTCAAGATGAATCTATTAATTTAGACAGATATTCTAATCTTTCACAAGAAAAGCAGTTAAAATCAGTAATGGACAATGATACTTTTTTTTATTACGATGAAGATTGTCAGTTCGCTGAAGATATACAAGAATACTTTAAATTTGTTGATGTTGTTGTTTATCTTGATTCCATCTCTATTAATGGTGGACGAAATATACCCATGGGTGAAATGATCAAAACATGTTGTATTATCCCATCCAATTCTAAATCACATGAAGATTCAATGATTTTAAGTATAGATAACAATAAGACTATTGTTATAAGATTTGTGTATGATGAGAATGATGAATACAGTATAATAGTTTTGGATTCATTTGATTTTACATTTCAAAATATTCTATGTAATAGTTCAGGGACTAAAGTTATTGGTATGGGTTTTTTCAAAAGGATTGCTACTTTTGATATCAAATATTCAAGGCATGGTTCACCTTTATTAGACCTTAAGACAAATGTCGTCCTTCCGGTGAATAACATTCAAGGATGTATGTTAGATAATTCATTTGTTAATATCACTCATACATTTGACAAAGTAACCAAGATATATTGTTACACAAACATTAATAATTTAAATGAAGTAAAAGAACACATGATGAATAATATATTTGAAATGCCCATGTTTACCGTTCCATTAAAAAATACTAAATCAATAATGTTTTTGCAATCTAACCATTTAATAGTAAAGGGGATGTGTTTCCTAACAACAGGTTCAGGGAATGATCAAATAAAGGTTGATTATCCAAAAAATCAAGAAATTGATAATTTTTATATATTATCAAAAGATGAAATGATAAAAATACCAAACAATACAAATGAAGAACCTGGATGGGACCATGATCAAATATTAGTTTCATTTTCAGCCCCATCCTCTAAATTTAGCATTCAATTAATTGACATTAAGTTTAATAAAATAAAATGTGAATTTAAATCAAAGATTACCAAATTGTTTTCATACTCAATCCCATTAACCATATTTACTTTAAAGAAATTAATTCATAGCCAATATAAATTTACATTTTTTAGTTCTTTTGGTGTGATGGAGTCTAGGATCATTGAGTTGAAACCTAAATCAGTGGTTTCCTTATCTTCGAACAATTCAGTGTTTTCATTAAAATTAATTTCAACTTTATTCAGTAAAGATTCTATATTACCCGTGATGGATTACAAGTTGATTCAAAATCCAAATACTAGAATTCATAATGAAATGTCACATATGGAGTTATGGGCAATTGGTCGTCAAGGTGACAAAAATAGATTATTAAACATTAAAAAAGGTTATGTTTCTCAAGCTAAAAAGCTTAAAACACAGGTTAATTACTTTCAAGATATAAATAATATGCAATATTTTAAAATAGCAAATGTAACTGGTGATGAATATTTGATTGTATCTGATGAAGAAGGATCTTTTATTTCATCAATTCCTAATTCTAACAATGATGGGAAAGAAATTGTTTCTAGATATGCTAAACGTGATGAGCCCACCATATATTTTAGTGTTATTAACCATACTAATTATTATTTCAGAATTTTAACAAATAGTATTATTTTAGGAAAGGCGCCTAATTTTACCATGGAGGATAAAATTGAAATAGATGGAGATGATGAAATTTTGTATGCTACTAGTTATGAAAATAGTATTGTTATTTGTTCATATGAAGGATTAAGTGGTTTTGAAATTAATGAAAATAATGAAATCATTAAAAGGGATATATTTACCGAATTGAAATTAGACGCAAGTTTAATAACTATGGTTCATTTGGAAAAAATCATAAATCAAATGTATTTATTTGTTGGTACCATTGGATCATTGATAATATTTAAATTTGGAATTAATGGTTTATTAACATTAGAAACTACAATTAAATTTGAAAATATTCAAATGGTTGGGGAGATGAAAATGTTACAATTTGATCATATATATGGATTTAATTATCTTGTAACTTCTATTGATGGTTATTATACATTTTTGAATTTCGAAGATGGTAGATGGGATAAATTTGATGAACTAAAATTAAGTAATAAATCACCACTTCATATTATTGATGTGTCATTTAATCAAATAATTTTAGTGGGGGAACAACTTTGGAAGATTGATTTAAAAAATTCATTTTATGTAAAGCCAATTGTTGTCAATGGATTATTAAATAAGACATTATTATCATCATGTATGGTTCCTGGAAGAGGAATATTTATTAATATGTTCAATGGACTGGTTGTTGTCAACATTCCAAAATATGAAGATATGATGCTAAAATCATACAAGTTGGATTGGGAAATTGGTGAAATTTACTATTTAGAGCATTTGAAACTGTTCTTATTAATATCAAATACACCAAAGGCACCAAAATTAATTTTCTTTGATGCTAAAAACAGAAGCATTGTTAAATGGACACATGAAAATGAAGAAGAAGTTTTTGATCCTAAAGAGTTTGTTCAAAACGTTGAAGTTATGGTTATTGAGACAGAAAGTGGGAATGATGATATGAGATTATTAATCGTTTGCAAAAAATCATTTAAATGCACAATAAAATTATGTTCAATCAAAATTGATGAAATGGTTAACATCCAAGTGTTATATGAATGGACTAATAATGGTACTGTAAAATGTATTTTATCACCATCAAAAAATCGTATTATGTACAGTTCTGATAACACAATCTTAGAAAGGGTGTATATACCCTCAATGAAAAAACTTCAGTCGCCTTCACAGTTATTCCAATTCAATTCAACAGTAAAGAGATTCGAAGTTATTGATAACCGATTAGTTGCTATTACAATTAATGATTCCTACGATTTTTGTGATTTAAATAAACATGATCTTGTTTTTCATGGAGATGACAGGCGTTATTTGGCACATAGTGTCACTAAGAAAACAATAAATGATTCATATGAAATTGGGTTGGGATCATCAGAAAACGTTGGAAATTCCGTATCCATAATTGATGAACAAAGGAAATGTTTGACATATAAAATGAACACTATGCCCATTGTATCCAAAAGTGTCAATCCATCCGTTTGGATGAGTTTTAAGGACAGAGTTGAAAGATATTCACATTTGAGTTTTGCAACTCTAGGTATATCTGGGCAATTAGATGTTTTTTACCCCGTTTCTTCTGATGCATTTAAGAAATTACAAGAAACACGTTTATCCATGCTGAGCATGCGTGGTAACTTGGAGAAAGTATCAATGAATTGGGTTAGAAACACAAACAGAATTGTGGATATTACTCAGTTCAAATTGTGGGAGAGAGATGAAAAGATAGATTCTATAATAAATGGATTTATGCTCTGATTAATTAGGAATTTATTCTATATAAAGTTGAAAAATTTAGAGACCCTTGTCTGCCTTAATTTTATCCAAAAGGGACCCAATACGAGGTCCCATAAGCGGTTGGCCTTTCTTAGTCTTTGCGTTTTTCATAATTTCTGTACGCTTTTCACGCTGTTGGGCTTTCTGACGCATTTCAGCGAGCTTTTGCTTGTTTCTTTCCAAACGGTCTGTTTTTTCTTTCATTTTACGCTCTTTTTTAATCTGCAGACGTTCCTGGAATAGCTTAGTCTTCTCCTTCTTCGTGAGCTCACGTCGAGGCGGCCTCACTGCGTTTTCGCTGTCATTTGAACCATCTTTCGCTGGTTTTGATCCTGGTTTTTCAGGCACTGTCATGCCTTCAGCTTTGAGCATTTTGAAGTAGGCTATTCTCCTTCTGGCTCTCGTTGTAAGTGCTCTTTCGATATCCTTGATCTTCTTGTCCTTCCCTCTGAAATACTTGTCGTCTTTAGCCATTCTTTACTGGTTAAGCAGAATTATTATACTATAGAAAATTTTTTGATACATATATTTTTTTTTATTCTTAGCTCTTTTCTCCATATAAAAACCACTTGGGAATTTAAAATCCAATTATCTGGCATTTGATTCATTCCCTTTGGTACTTCTCTTGCATAGACACCCTCTTTACTCCTATTTATTTTACAAGTCACCTTTTTCTTGCATGCAAAACGCTAAAAAGGCTTTTGAACGTACGATCGACGCGAAGACATTGAATAGGCGACAATCGCTTCTTAATTGGTCAATTGATTCGTCCAATCAGCCGCACTTTGCTCCATTATACACTAGAAATGAGCACGATATTGTGGAAACACAAAAGGCTGCTATATTCAATGTCACATCATTGATGCATAAAGATGCAAATTCACTCAAGTCAGTGCGACGTCAAGTTAACGAGTTTACTAGAAACATATCCAGTACAGATACGAGATTCTTTGAAAATAATTATAACGCAATAGAGAATGAAGCATTTCAATCATCAGAACTGGTCCATGATGCTACTAAGATAGTACGATTGTTGTTAAATGATTTAAGTCAATATGATGAACCAAATCCCGTATATTCACAAGAAATTATCAATAAAGTTCAAAGTCAATTTAAATGGCTTATGGATAATAGATTACAACAATTTGCATTTCAATTAGTTGAAAAGATACTGCCAGATTTGAATGTTTTCCTCAATTTCCAACAATTATCTCGGGTTTTGGTTTTGATAGATAAATTTGGTACTGAACAAGATCTTTTAGAATTCATTCATGTATATAAAACGAGGAATACTCCTGATATCCTTAAAAGATCCATTAGGTTACAGTCATCATTAACTATCACCACATTGAAAAAATACAGTGAAGCTTTAAAATTAGGTCATTATGATGAACTAATATCAATAATAAAAGGGGTTGATCCTTCAATATATCCAATAAAATTCATAATGTTTAAAAATATTCAAAATCTTGATTTTGAATCAATCCCTGATTCATTTAAGGAATATTTAAAAGATTCCACTACAAATTATCAATTTTATCCACCAAAATTAATTACATCAATTTATCAAATTAAAAAATTGGATTCTGTTGAACAGGAGATTGAATTTCTTTCCTCTTTCATCATTCAATCTAATGAAGGTAATGTGTTTGAATATAACTTATTGAAATCATTGATTAATTCTAAACAAAAATTCATTGCATTTAAAGTTTGGTTTGATATTCATTATAAATCACCTGCTATATTTGGTACTGAATTGAAAATTGAAGATGCTAATGAAGATTCATATAATCATTTGAAATTATTACATGAATCAAAATTGGATGTTTTATCAAATGTTTTTATTGATCAATTGAATAAATATTATCCAAAGGAACAATTTGCTTATATTTTAAGTTTATTAATATATTCACAATCTCAATATGGTAAAGATTATATTAGAGTGAAATCTTTACATTCTATTAAAAATAGATATGATTTACCAATTAATGAAATTGATCAATTATCTTATGTTTCTGCATTAATTAATTCGGGTGATTATCAAAAAGTAATTGATAATTATGAATTAGTTATGAATTCAGCAATTAATGTTCCAAAATTAATGGATGATTTAATGGTTGGGTTTGCACGTTCACATCAATGGAAAGAAATGGAACGTATATACATTCAAATGTTTCTTAAAAATAATAAAGTTACAATGCAACAATATTCAGCACTTTTCATTTCACTTTCAATGAGATCTGGTTCAACTAATTTTATTTTAAAACTTTGGGAAACATTTTTAAAAGCTGGTCATTTACCCAATGATCATATTATTTGTTGTATCATTTTATCATTTTTAAAATCAACTGCTTATAGAGATGCATTACAATGGTTTTCAGCTTATTCTAAATATAATATTGAATTAAGTGCTAGATCATATGGGTTATTATTGAATGTTTTAGCTTCAACAAGGGATTCACAATCAGTTTTTCAAATTATGGATTCTTTATTATCACAAAATAAGGATACAGCACTTAGAGCTAAATTCATGGGATCAGTTTTAAAACAATTTGCTAAAATTGGTGATTATAAATCAATTGAAAGGATTTTATTGGAATATTACCCAAAATTTCATATTAAAATTACACAAGATCATTCAAAATGGATTTTAAAATCACATTTCTTCGCCAATAGATTTTCAATTATTTTAAAACATTTTTGGTCATTAGAAACATCAGATTTAGATTCTGAATTGTGTCATTTAGTTTTAGATACTGGTATCAAATTAAATAACCCACATGAATTTAGAGCTATTTGGGAAAGAGTTTACCCAGTTTTAAAATCACAGGATAAATTAAATAAAAGAGCTTATGCACATTATATGTCATATTGGATTAAAATTTATGGTACATTTGGTATAAAGGATAAAATAAATCAAATTAAATCAGTTTTAAAAGTTGATCAATTACCAATTGAAATTTATAATCAAATGTTATTTTATTGTGTTAGAAGTGGGAAACCATGGTTAGTTGAAAGAGTTTTACAAGTTATGAAGGAAGATGGGAATGTTAATTATTCACCAAAAACATATTCACTTATTATTTATAAAAATATTTCATCTCGTTGGTTTTTACCTGAAAAGACACTTGATAAATCAGTTGAATTAGTTGATAGTTTATTAGAAATGAAAAAATCTGATAAATTTGGTAAAATTGATTTAGATTTAAACCCAATTGTATTTAAAAATCTTATTAAATCATTAGTTAAAATGAATGAAATTTATGATGCTAGAAGATTATTTGAATTATATTTAGAAACTTCAACTACTAACCTTTTAGATAATATTCATGTTTTAGATATGGAATTGATTTTATTAGGTGAAGAAGAAAGATGGATTGAATTTGAAGATTGTTATAGAAAATACATTGAAATTCTTGAAAGAAATATGAAGGAATCAATGATGATAAGTGAATCACATGAAAAATTTAGTTCATTAAATGTTCAAAGATCTGAAGTTTTCCTTTCAAAGGAATTTGATATTCAACTTGGTGAATCAAATATTCAACAATTGAATCCAAAAGCCAAAATTCCAAAATGGATTAAATTTGGTCATTATGATATTTGGAAATATAGATTACGTCAATTGGATTTAACTAATTCTTTACCAACAATTAATGAAACTGTTGATACTTTAGTTTATGAAAATAAAATTATTATGTCAAAGAAGAATTTGAATGAAACTGCATTAACATTATCATATAAACCAGAATTATTTGATGAGACAATTAGTTTTATCAATAAATGGCTTTTACCAGGTCATATACAAACTAAATCTTATGATAAAATGAGATTAAGACATGGTTGGGGTTCTGCTGAATTAATTGGTATTTCTAAACCAGTTTATGGATTTATCCCTGAATATTATTTTAAAGTTATTGATAATTTGAATCATACTTTGAATGATGAAATGACACATGAACAAAAGGAAATGTTTATATCTAATGTTAAGATGACATCTGAATTTAACATTTTGAATAATTTGATTACTATTGAATCAACAAGGGATGAAGGTAGACGTAGATCTTATCAATATCTTTCTAAGAAGAATGCTTATTATAGATATCTGTTGAAAAAGAAAAGGCATTTCAACAAATGGAATTTGAAATATCAACATTTATGGTTACAATTTGATGAATCACAAAAATTTGATCAAGATGCTTTGAAGATTAGAGAAAAAATGCACAAATTAGGTGCTGATTTAACCAATGCTATTATTAGTGGGAAACCAAGATATCAAATAGAAGATATCAAAAAGGAACGTCATGTTGCCAAATTGGAATTGTTCGAATTAATGAAAAAAGAAAAACTTGAAAAGTTACAGTTGATTAAAAAGGCGGCTAATATAACTACTAGCGATTAATACTAGTAATTACATTTCTGTATATATGTATAATTATACAAAAAAAATGATAATTAAAGCAATATCGTAAAAAAAAAAAAATGTGACGGATGAATTATATAAATATTCGCTGCTGAGCAGGGCGGGGGTGTGATGTTTATCATATATTATCTTATTTTAAATCACAATATCATAAGTAAGTATTATGATTATTAATGTCACTAGAGTATCAGCAAAGGAGGAGCCTAAACTAACTGTTATTATGTTACATGGATTAGGACATTCCAGTTTGTCATTCAGAAAACTCCCGGATCTCATTGGTAATCCACATGTGAATTATATTTTCCCAGATTCCAATATCAAACCTGTTTCAATTCACCCATTGGCATTAAAATCAATGTGGTTTGATATTTTAGACCCAGGAATGGGTGAAAGATTGGCAATACATGATGAGAATATGTTTTGGGAAGGTGTTGAAGAAGTTGAAAAATTAATTGAGATTGAAATTTCCAATGGTACCCCAAGTGAAAGAATTATTGTTGGTGGGTTTTCACAAGGTGGATCGATATCACTTGGTGTTGCTATTAATTCCAAATATAAATTAGCAGGTTTTGTTAATTTAAGAGGATTTATAACAACTAGGAAACAAGTTGATAAAAGATTAAAAGATGTTAATTTTGACACTGAAATTTATCATTTAATAGGAAATAATGATCCAATGATTCATCATGGTTATGGAATGTCAACGACTACTTTTATGAGACTTATTGGGTTCAAACGGTATGAATTGCTAGAATTTGAATCTGAAATTCATGGAATTGAAAAGGAAGAATGGTCTTGGTTAAAAGATTTTCTTCAATCCAAAATTTGAAATGTAAACTTAATTTGTGCATATTATTAGTATTATTATTTGTTATTATTATTATGCAATATTTGTATCTAATAATTCATCCTTAGTTAATTGTTTGAAACCTTTTAATGAATTTCTTAAAAATTCAGGGACTAAATCATTAAATAATTCAGCACCCATTGATAATTCACGTGGTGAAAAATCAAATAATTCAGGGACTTGAACTTCACCTTCCTTTTCTTGCCTATAATTTGGGAATATGCTTTTTGTAAAATTTTCATTTTTAAATTCATCGAAACATGGATGTGTTAAACATTGAATACCTGA
Source organism: Saturnispora sanitii (assembly GCA_030563185.1). Classification (NCBI taxonomy): domain Eukaryota; kingdom Fungi; phylum Ascomycota; class Pichiomycetes; order Pichiales; family Pichiaceae; genus Saturnispora; species Saturnispora sanitii. Next base: position 130,779 of record JAKUBF010000009.1, on the reverse strand, counting down.
TAATCTTTTATCTGGTGAATATTCAAATATTTTATGGAATAAATCAATTAAATCATCTTGAATTCCTTTACCTTGGAAAACTTTTCCTAAAGGAATTGGTTTAATTGATGGGAATTTATGTTCCATATAATTTGGATTCATTGCTTTAATTTGTTCTCTTGAGGGGGTACCAATAATTTTAATGATTTCAACCAGCTGATCTATACCAGATTGACCAGGGAAAATTGGTTGACCAATTACCATTTCGGCAATGACGCAACCTGTTGACCAAACATCAATTTTAGTTGTGTAATTCCTAGCACCGAAAATTAATTCAGGAGCTCTATAATATCTTGAACAAATGTATGAAATATTTGGTTCATGTGGATTAAGGATTTTTGCAGAACCAAAATCACAAAGTTTTAAAACACCCCTCTTTGGGTCAATTAATAAATTTTGTGGTTTAATATCTCTATGACAAATACCAAATGAATGAATATAATTCAAGGATCTGAACAGTTGATAAGAGTATAATTTAACAGCTAAATCAGGCATATGACGACCATGAGAATGAAACCAATTAGTTGCAGAGTATAAAGTTTCAGGTAAAAATTCCAACACTAAATGAAGGTAAACTTCATTACTTTCATTAGAATTGAAGAAATAAGCTTTAAGATCGACGATATTTCTATGTTTCAAAACTTTCATTATTTCCAATTCCCTATTTTTAAATCTTTTATCCTGTAAAACGGATTTAATTGCTGCCCTTTCACCATTTGCAAATTGCACCTCATAGACCTGTCCAAAAGATCCACGGCCAACCATTGATTTTTGAGTGTATACCAATTCGATGTCCTTATCTGTGTGGCCGTCTTTGGCTTCTCTTTCGACAATTTCCATGATCTTTGTATATATATCGATAATTATTAAAAATGGTAATCAAAGAAGATTGGATTGGTTGTTATAATTTTTCATGGTGTGAACTGTTACAAGAATTCAATTGAAATGTGCTCAGCATTTTATTTTCATTTTATTTATTTATTTTAAATACAAACGCCTTTAAATACATTCTGTAACTAACTGGTATAAAACAAAAACATAATAGAATTTCCACACTAGGTTATGTAATGGTATTATTATTATAATATTATGTAAAAAAAAAATCAAGTCTGTGACGACATTATTAACAATAACAGTAACAGTACCATTTATCTTGGAAATTCATTGAGATCCACTTTAATTAAATCCTTTAAACGCGCAACTGTTGTTGGAACTGGTAACAATGGATCATTCAATATTAAATCACTTGGTCTGTATCAAAAAAACTGAAAACTAAGAGTGATTTATTAATGCGGTTGAGATACAAAGGGTCAATACCATTCATTAGTCATATAGCATTCTACTCCAGTTTGAAGTCAAAATCCCCGGGTGCTTTAAATGGACGATAGGCCTCCATATTATTTTACAAAATAACTCAGCAATTGAAAATGAATACTATAGGAATTGAATTTAAAATAAATAAATATCATGATATATGTATGTTATAAACGGTAAGTCAAGCAACGGTGTTAGTCAACTCTAGAAGTTAACTGGCTTGTCGAAAACGGCCATGGCAGCTTCCTTAAAGGCTTCAGATAAAGTTGGGTGAGCGTGACAAACTCTGTAAATATCTTCACAGGAAGCACCGTATTCTAAGGCTAAACCAGCTTCGGCAATCATTTCACCAGCATTTGGACCAATGATATGGACACCTAAGACTCTTTGGGTTTCAGCATCAGCAATGAACTTAACGAAACCTTCAGTGTCCATGTTAGTCTTAGCTCTGGAGTTAGCAATGAATGGGAACTTACCAGTCTTGTACTTGATACCAGCTTCCTTTAATTCTTGTTCGTTTCTACCGACCCAAGCAACTTCTGGGTGAGAGTACATAACAGCAGGAATGTTACCATAGTTAACGTGACCGTGACCAGTCTTTAAATATTCAACAGCTGCAATACCTTCTTCTTCAGCCTTGTGAGCAAGCATAGCACCAAAAGTAGCATCACCAATACATTGAATGTGGGAATGCTTAGTCTTGAATTCAGAATCAATGATAACTCTACCTCTCTTGTCGAAATCTAAACCAATAGATTCAGCGTTCAGACCAGCAGAGTATGGTCTTCTACCAACGGCAACTAATAAGACATCAGCATCTAAAGTTTCAGTCTTACCAGATTTGGAGTCTTCATATTCGATTTCAACAGTTTCACCGTTTCTAACACCCTTGGTGACCTTAGCACCAAGTTTAAATTTGAGACCTTGCTTAGTTAAGAATTTTTGAGTAGCCTTTGAAACTTCAGCATCCATACCGGCACCACCAATAGATGGTAAGAATTCTAAAACGGTAACTTCAGAACCTAATCTAGACCAAACGGAACCCATTTCTAAACCAATGATACCACCACCAATGATGACCATCTTCTTTGGGATTTCCTTTAATGCAAGAGCACCAGTAGAAGAAACAATTCTTTCTTCATCAACTTCAATACCTGGGAATGGGGTTGGTTCAGACCCAGTAGCAATGATGATGTTCTTTGCTTCTAAAGTAGCTTCTTCACCACCTTCAATTGGATCAACCTTAATAGTGTGTTCATCAACGAAAGAACCATTACCCTTGTAGTAAGTAACACCATTTTTCTTGAAAAGCATTTCAATACCACCGGTTAATTGTTTAACAGCGGTTTCCTTAGCCTTCATTAAATTACCCAAGTTAGGCTTAACTTCACCAGTAATATCGATACCTCTAACTTCAGCTTCAGTTTTAATTTCATGGTAAAGATGAGAGTTGTTAAGTAAGGCCTTGGAAGGAATACACCCGACATTCAAACAAGTCCCACCAAGAGCACCTCTCTTTTCAACACAAGCAGTGTTGAACCCTAATTGTGCGGCCTTAATAGCGGCAACGTAACCACCAGGCCCACCACCAATGACAACAACATCGTGCTTGGCTTCAAGTAAAGCTCTGGCGGTTTGTGAAAAGGCTCTTTTGTTGGCAATTCTTAACATGTTAATTAGCTAACTATGAGGAGAAAGTTGAAGTTAAAGTTAAAGTTTATAAATTAAATGGAGAGAAATAGTCCGAGTCGGTAAAGGCTGCTCATGTGCTCAGCAACACTTGCTTGATTCAATTGATTTATAAATCATCTTCTAATTTATCGATGAACCTCCCAGCTGCGGCAAGAAACTCATGAGGCTTTTCGCTCGTCACCCAATGTCCACATGCAATGCTTTCCAGTTCAAATCGTGGGAAAAATAACCCAATTTGTGCAATGTATTCATCTGCAATGTACCCAGATTCAGTCCCACGTATAAAAAGTGAATCCCCAGGGAATCTAGTTTGTTGATAATTAAATGGCCATGCAGACACATTGTCTAATTGTGATTTCATAATTTTAAGTGGGACTCTACATTGATATCCTTCATTATTATCCATTTTTTTCATATTAGTTAATAGAAATTGACGAATTGGGAGTTCTGGTTCAACTATGGATAAAATCTTATCACAATCTTTAAGAGATTTCATTTTATCACCCATTTTTTCAATTAATTGTAATTGTTGAATATATTTCCCAAATTTACTGAAACCAGTACCTCTACCAAATGTGAAATCAACAGGTGCATTATCAATTGCAATTAATCCACTACATAAATCAGTATTTCTTAATGTTACGGCCATAGCAGCTTTTGCACCCATAGAATGTCCAATTATTATTGGTTTTTCAATTTTTTGTTCATTAATGAATCTTTCAACATCTGCTGCCATTGATGGATAATCATGTCTTTCATTATGTGGTGAATCACCATGATTTCTCAAATCTAAACAATAAACATCTCTACCTGTTAATTTACTAAGTTGACGTGAAATCCCCCTATTATTAGCCTTTGATCCAAATAACCCATGTAAAAATATCATTGGTGAAAGACCTCTTGGTGAAGAAGCTGTATGTTTATCAAATACCAAAGATACAGTTGGGATATCCTTCTTAAGAGCATCCTTACCCAAATCAGCGTATGCTAATGATTGGTCATAGAATGTCTGAAACGACCTCCTGATCACTTGAAATCTATTCATATTCTATGTTAAATAAACAAATGGTGAAAAATTGTATTCACTGTATAGTACATATATTGTTTTATTATTTTGTTACAATATGATGATTTCAGTGGGGGTGTTTATTAGTGATATATGATAATGTATATAACTAATTGATTGAATTGTGTATATAAAACCCCTCAAGTCGATTCCAATTTTACTTATTTGCAAAAGTTAATTATTATCGATGTTTCAGATAATTTGAAATAATTAATTCACCATAATTCATAAATACACTCCTTTCTAGCATCATCCATTTCGTATTCATTGATATTGTCCTTATGATAATGTACGAATACTCATTCTTTTTGCTCTTGCGAATATTATATCAATTTCCAATATCTGATTTAAATTATTGGGCTCAGCAAACATGAAACCAATATCAATTATCACATTTTCTTCATTTGAAAATTGTACAGTGGGGGGGGAAGGGGGGACACTACACTATAAAATGATGATTATTATTCAATTTCACTAGCATTACTGCACACTATGCACTTTTTTCTTTTTCCATTTTCAAAGAAGCAAGCAAACTGATCTAATCAGATCTCTTGTTTTTCATAATCATCATCGACTACTTCCTGTCCATCGAACCAGTCCAATTTTTAACTAATTGTCTTTCACTTATTCTTTCATGAAACGGACAATGAAGATATACAAATCAATTTTAATACTTTTACTTTTTACTCTGGGTGGTGTGTTTTCAATTATTGAAGAACCAATTCACCCAAGAATCCCACATCAGCAATCACAACATGGGCATCATAAACATGAACATCATGAACATCATAAACATAAACGTGAACCAGAACCAGAACCAATTCCCCAACCAGAACCAATTCCACAACCACAAGTGGAATTAACTTATCAATTAACTTCGTTAACTCCTGCTGCTCCAACTCCAACAGGTACTCCAACTCCTGATATTACTCATAATGCTCAAAAGGAAACTTCTTCCATTTTTGCTGCTGCTACTGCTCCTATGTTTAATCTTAAAGAGGGGATTCAAAAGTTAATTGGTAGAGCTAGAGTTACTAGCAATGAAAAGTCTAGTACATCTAAATCTAGCTCTAGCTCAAGTTCTAGCTCAAGTTCAACTTCAACTTCAACTTCAACTAGTTCTGCAGATTCTGATTCAGTTGCTTCTTATGCCAATATGGGTAAAGGTATTACATATTCACCATATCATGATAATTTCCAATGTAAATCACATGATGATATAAAATCAGATTTAGAAAAACTTACATCATTTGATATAATTAGACTTTATGCACCTGATTGTGATTGTATTAATGGTGTTTTAAAAGTTTTACAATCACATCAAAAAATCTTTGCAGGGTTATTTTATATGAATACAATTGATTCTGATGTTAAACTTTTAGTTGATCAAGTTAATGAAAATTCAAGAGGTTGGGATGCTATTTATGCTGTTAGTATTGGTAATGAATGGATTAATAGTGGTGAATATCAAATTAATGATGTTGTAAATGCAATTAACAAGACAAAAGATTTAATGAAAAAAAATGGTTATAATGGTCCAATTGTTAACGTTGATACAGTCCCTGCTTATAAAGCAAATAAAGAATTATGTGATGCAAGTGATATGATAACTGTTAATGCACATGCTTATTGGGATGGGAATATTAAACCTGAAGATTCAGGTCAATTCCTTCAATCACAAATTGAAGATTTAAAAGATTTATGTGATAATAATAAACAAATCTTAATAACAGAAACTGGTTGGCCAACTAAAGGTCAAAATTTCGGACCTGAAGGTATTCCTGGTACTGATGAACAATTCAAATGTATTAAATCAATTGCTCAAACTGTTGCTGATAAAGTTATTATGTTTACAGTTTATAACGATTTTTGGAAACAACCAGGTCCATATGGAGTTGAACAATATTGGGGGTTGTATGGTAATTAAAGGGGAAACTAATTTGATTTATAGCTAATTTAATTTATCTTAATTTATCTTAATATATATATACTATTTAAAAACGATGATAATTTTATTTATAAATTTACATATCTTGTCTTTCTGAGCAAATGAGCCATATATTATAATTTTGGAAAAACCACAATATTTAAAAAAAATTTTTAATTTGTTCAAAAATTCCTTTTCTTTCTTGATCAATTGATTTTCATTGCTTTAAAATGGATGTGACTGCACTTCATGTATGTTTCCAAGCCACTTTACAGGCTGATATGAATATTAGAACACAGGCTGAATCCCAATTAGCCATTGCTTCTAAGCAAATTGGATTTTTAGGGGCTTGTTTGGATATTTTAGACAATCATCAAGTTGAACCAATTGTTAAACAAGCTTGTTCTATTTATTTTAAAAATAAAATTATGAAACAATGGAATACAGAAGGTATTGATAAAGATGAAAAACCAGTTATTAGAGAAAGAATTATGTTCGTTATGGTTAAATTAGAAAGACAATTATGTAATCAATTAATTCCTGCTTTAGCAATTATCGTTTCTTATGATTACCCAGATCAATGGACAAATTTCTTAGAAATTATCTTAAAACTTTTAAATAATTCAAATGATTTAAGATCAATTTATGTTGGTATTTTAGGTTTCAGTGAATTATGTAGATCTTATAGATGGAAAAAGAATGACTCAAGATCTTCTAAATTAGACCCAATTATTCAACAATATTTCCCAAGTTTATTACAATTAGCAAAATCAATTATGTCAAATCCAACTGAAAATTATGAATGTGGTGAAATTGTTAAATTAGTTTTAAAATGTTATAAATTTGTTACATATTTAGATTTACCATTAATTTTACAAGAACATCAAATGGTTATTGATTGGATTACATTTCATGTTGATGTTGTTAATATGCAATTACCAAATACAGTTTTTAAATTACCATTAGATGAAAGATCAAATAATTCATGGGTTAAATGTCAAAAATGGTCATGTCATAATTTATCAAGAATTTATGAAAGATATGGTTCAAAAACTTTATCAAGTAGATTTGAATATACTAATTTTTTACAATTATTTAATTCAAATGTTTTACCAGGTTTATTTCAAGTTTATATGGAAAAATTACAATTATGGAATTCAAATAAACAATGGATTTCAAATCAATCATTATATTATATGATTGGTTTAATTGAACATTGTTGTGTTAAGAAAGAATCATGGGAAATGGTTTTACCAAATTTAGAATTTTTAATTTCATGTGTTACATTTAATGTTTTTAGACCAAGTGATGAAACTTTAGAATTATTTGAAAATGAACCTGAAGAATATATTCATACAATTTTAGATCAATTTGAAGATATTTCAAGTCCTGAAAATGCAATTATTTCATTTTTATTTACATTAGTTGAAAAGAGAGGTAAAATAACTTTAAAACCATTAATGACTTTTATTTATGATAAATTAAATGAATGTAATCAAAAACAAGATTCAATTGAAAATGCCAAGGATAAAGAATCAGCAATGAGAATTTTAGGTCCAATTGCACATAAATTAATTAACCCAAAATTTGAATTAAATAATCAAATTGAAGATTTTTTAAAAACTTTTATCTTCCCAAATTTTCAATCATCATACCCATTCCTTAGAGCAAGAGCTTGTAATGTTTCAAGTAAATTTGATGATTTAGAATTTAAAGATCCAAATTATATTAAAATGATTTTTAATGGTGTAATGTCATGTTTTAATGAAAATGATCAATTACCAGTTCAAATTGAAGCAGCTTTAGCAATGCAATCATTTTTAAAATTTGATGAATTTAAATATTTATTAAGTGGGATAATTGTACCAACAATGGAACAATTATTAGAATTATCAAATAAATTTGATTCTGATATGATCCCAATGGTAATGCAAGAATGTGTTGAATCATTTTCAGATCAATTAGAACCATTCGCTGAAAATTTAATGGCTAAATTAAGTGAACAAGTTTTAAGATTATTAGAAGAAATGAGAGATGCATCAAATCAAGATATTGAAGATTTTACTAGTAGTGGTGGTGGATTTGATGATTTAAGTGATAAACAAACTGCAATTTTAGGTATTATAAATACAATGATTACAGTTTTATTATATTTTGAAAAATCATCAGATGCAATTGTTACATTAGAACCATATTATTCACCAGTTATTCAATATATATTTGAAAATCAAATTGATGATTTTTATGCTGAAGCAAGTGAATTGATTGAAAATACATTATTTTTAACTAGGAAAGTTTCACAAAATATGTGGAGATTATTTGGTTCATTTATTAAAATGTTAATTAATGAAGATACAACATTATTCTTAGAAGATGCATTACCAGCATTGAAAAATTATTTAGTTTATGGTAATGAAATGATTAAATCAAATGAAGAAGTACAAAATATTATGATTCGATTAATTATGAAAATTTTAGCTGCTAATAGTGGTCAAAATGGTCAAGATGATGATGACTTCGATGATGAAGAAATTGGATCTAATGATATTTGTCAAATGAGTGAATTAGCAACATATTTCATTCTTGCATTAGATTCAACATCAGCTTCAAAATTCATTCCACATTTAATTGAAGTTACAATTAAACATTTAAAAACTGATGATATTGCTTATAAAAGTAATAATATTAAAATTCAAATAATTAATGTTATACTTTCATCATTAGTTATTGAACCAAGTTCAACATTGAATAAATTAATTGAAATTTCTGAATTTGAACAATTTTTAACAATTTGGTTTAATTTAACTGAACATTTAACAAGAGTTTTTGATATTAAATTGAATACATTAGCTAATATTTCAATAATGCATATCCCAATTGATGGTTTAACTCAATTAGGTATTAATACAATTATTGATAAATTTGGATTAAATTTAGCACAATTAGTTATTAAATTACCTGAAGCTATTAGTAATTTGGAAAAGAAACGTAGAGAATATGAACCAGGATTTGAAACTGGTGCTGATGGTAAATGGGGAAATGAAGAAACTTATGATATTAATGATGATATTATTGGTGGTACAGAAGATTTCAATGGTGGTGATGATGGTGTTGATGTTGTTGATGATTTTGATGATTTTAAATTTACTGAAAGTGGTCAATATAAATTTTATGATGATTTGGATGAATTAGACGAAGATCCATATTCACAAAGTGCATTAGAAAATATTAATGTATTTGAAGCATTTAAGAGTTTTTGTTATGGTGTTCAAACTAATGAATCTTCTAAATACCAATCTATGTTTGGTAGTTTAAATCAAGAACAACAAGATGCATTAAAGAGAGTTTTAGAAGCTTCTCAATAATGCTGCTACCACTACCGCTACTGCTTGCTACTGCTATTTAACTGCTATTTAACTGCTATTTAAAAATTAAATAACTATTGATACACTAAATCATATATACTATATATAAATAGACTTGTATGTACATACATAATTGATTTGTTAAGATATCGTTTATCATATTAAATTGAATTGGTGCTATATAAAGCTATACAAAAGAAACAAGAAGTACGTGGGGGGGGGGGATATTTTTATTTTATAATATTGTTATTTATGATTGAAGTGCTAATAAGTTGTTTGTGGATGAGTAGATGAATGATGCAAGCAGTTTGACAAACATTGCAACATATGGATAAAGACCCATTGACAACAGAATGACTAAAGGTGGTAAAATGAAACAACCGATTGTTTTTTCGCTGAAAGTCAAACAAGCCACGGGCCATGAACGGTAAAAGACCCCTGAGAGAGTTTTAAAGAATAGTACAGTCTTTGATGGAGATTTCCATGGGACTGGTGTTATTTCATGATCAATAAGTTTCATTGGATAGATAAATAGAAGTGAAGTGAAGTGAAGTGAAGTGAAGTGAAGTGAAGTGAATTGTAAACAAAAATGTATTGAGATTGAATTTTTTCACTACTTGTTTAAATAAAAATTCGTTAGAAATATTTATAAAAGTATTAAAAACAGTAAAAAGTGTATGTGAAATACTAGGGTGTTACTCTAACTGAACTCTAACAATTTGCTTTAATATATTCACCTTTTTTTTCAAATTCACACTCACTTTTAAAACCAATACCAACAATGCTCAGCAACACACATTTTAAAAATCACTTAATTTCCCCCTAATTTTAAAACCATCATAATTCTACTATTTTCAATTTATCATAATACCAATTTTTCACTTCAAATACTTTAATAAATGCTAATTTAATTAACTAATTATTCAAAAAGTGAAATTTGTGAGTCAAATAATAATTTTTCAAACACTAACTAACTAACTAAACTTTTATTATACACATACATTGATTGATCGTTCTTTATAAAAGGATGTCGAATGAAGAGGAAAATCAGTTAACGATTGTTATCAAAGTTGGGTCTAGTTCAGTAGTGGATGACACGACGCAACATGCTAAAATAGCCATAATGTCACAATTAGTTGAAACTATATTTAATTTAAAATCACAAGGTCATAAAATAGTTTTAGTTTCATCTGGTGCAATTGCTATGGGTATGATTGAAACAAAAACACCTATTAAACCTAAAAAATTAGCGGCAAAACAAGCATTAGCTGCAATTGGTCAAGGGAAATTAATGTCATTATGGGATAATATGTTTAAATATTATGGTTTATTAACATCACAAATTTTAATTACAAGGAATGATATTATAAATTTTACACAATTTCAAAATGCTCAAAATACATTATTAGAATTATTAGATATGGGTGTTATACCAATTGTTAATGAAAATGATACAATTTCAACTCAAGAAATTAAATTTGGTGATAATGATACACTTTCAGCAATTACATCAGGTATGGTTAGTGCAACACATTTAATTTTATTAACTGATGTTGATTGTCTTTATTCTGATGATCCAAGATCGAATCCAAATGCAAAAAAAGTTGCCATTGTTGATAATATGAATGATTTAAATGTTAATACAAAATCAGGTGCAGGATCAAAAATTGGTACAGGTGGTATGGAAACTAAATTAATTGCAGCAGATTTAGCTACAAATGGTGGTGTTTCAACAATTATTTGTAATTCACAAGCACCAAATTCAATTATGAAAATTCTTAAATATGAAAATTCTTCAAGGGGTGATCTTTCATTTGATAAATGGAATGAATTAGAATTTGAAAAGATGCTAAAAGAAAATATCCCAATTCATACAAAATTCATGGGTCAATCATGGAATCATGTTAAAAATAAACAATTTTGGTTATTACATGGTTTAAAACCTAAAGGTTCAATAATTGTTGATTATGGATGTTTCTTAGCAATTACAAGAAGTAATAGAGCAGGTTTATTACCTGTTGGTATAATTGGTATTGATGGAACATTTGATCAATTATCATGTGTTGAATTAAAATTGGGGTTTAAAGGTAAAACTGATAAAACAGTTAATTTCGGTAGAGGTAGACCAAATTATTCAAGTAATGAAATTGATACAATTAAAGGTTTACATAGTGATGAAATTAGAAATGTTTTAGAATATTGTGATAGTGAATATGTTGTTTTAAGAGATAATCTGGCATTCCCATTACATTGGGATAAAGAATTATTAGAATTCATTGAAGAATTTAAATGATGTTACACACAATGCTAACTTATTTATCTAATTTAGTGGATATTTCATATAAAATTTTTGCCTGTTTATAACCTATTTCTCTAATAAATTTAATATATTGATCAGTTGTAATTTTATTATTGAAAAACAATGATTCTAATAATTTGATTAAATCATTTTGGGAATTATGCTGAGCGTTGAGTTGATGTTGATTATTATTATCATTATCATTATTTAAATTTTGAATTAATGAAGAAGCAGGTAATGATAATTTTTCATCTAAATTAATAATTAATTGATTAACTTTATCCTTTTCAATTATAATGTCTTTATGATTAGATTCTAATAATTTTGATTTTACCTTAATATCATTTAAATCATTTTTCAAAATTAATTGAAAATCTTCAACTTTTGATTGATTGTTCAATACTTTTGTATTAATATCAGTCAATTGGGTATATAAAATCATATTTAATTCCATTTGTACTTGATTTAAAACATGTGATTGAGGTTTAATTAAACCAGGTTTAATTGGTAATGGTGGTATAGGTAATACCAATGAATCATTATCATTATTATCAATATAGTGTTTTATTTCAATTAATAAACGTAATAAACGATTATCCCTTGGTAAAACATTTGAATTATCCCTTTCATTTGAATATGGCCAATTTTCTAATAATGGTATTATTAATTGACCATTTGAAGAAATTTTAGTATTTAAAATAAATCCAGGTGATGGTGAAATGTAAATTATTGGAGGTATTTGAGGGTATTCTTGAGGTATATGAATTTTCAAAGTGTATTGCTTGGATTTAACTAAAACTCTATTTGATGGTATCGGATTAGAAAATAATTGTAATAATAGTTGTTGTTTACCATTTGAATAAGTGAAAATGTCAGTTTTAGGTTTCAAATCCGGGAAACTTTGTAAAACTAAAACTGTATCTTGATAAACCAAGTCTGGGTAATTATATGATGGTTTTAAAACAGAGTATAGCCAACTCAACGTTGATTGTGGGATTGACATGATATTTTAAATAGACAGAGAGTGGTAAATTTAATTTTACTTTTAATTTTACTTTCAACTTTATTAACTTCTTTAATAAATAACTTATAATAAAAATGTCAGGGTATATCGTTCTTGTTGTGATGGCTATTGTTGGTGCCATTGGTACGGGGTTCTGGAAGTTTGCACCAAAGGAAAACAGAACTGTTTGGAGATCCACCGTTAGTTTATCCCTTGCTATGATGTTCCTCATGTGGGCCTTTACTTATTTATGCCAATTACACCCATTAGTAGCCCCAAAGAGATCAGATTTAAGACCAGAGTAGGTTAGTGGTGTGGCCTGGCGTGGTGACAGGGAAGAGTGAAGAGGATATGACCCTATTAAGCATTTATTTTATAAAATAAATACCGTGTACTATAACAATAAAAAACCGTTTGTTTGTATTTACTACTAGTATTACAATTACTATTACTATTACTATTACTATTACTATTAGCTTGTGAGCGCAAGTATATATTCAACATTTAACAAATCCAATTAACACTCAATAGTTAGCAGACAGTGGAAGTTGAAGACCGCGGGAAGTATCAAATCTCGCGGGAGGCGTTTCTCTAGGCAACAAGAAAAGGACCCGGTACTCCATTATGTGAAGCCCGAGGCAGTAAGTGCCCTATTTTTTGAAGTTAAAGAAAGAGAAAGTGTAAAGTAAAAGGAAAAAAATTATTTATTACTGGGTTTTTATATGCTATGGATAAGGGTTTGGTAATAGAGGCGATACTAGTGTTAATCTGGCCATTGTGCAAGTCTGTGTTGCTAGGGTTGGCACTGGGATTTGTTATTTACAAAGTGTATTCTTGGGTTTATTATCTAACAACAGGAGGAAAACGGGAATCGAGGGATATCAATATTGTACAACCAGTTCGTATAGACCCATTTGGTGGACCCCCGGAGACAGAGGTAGAGCTAGAGCTGGAGACAGATAACGAAACAATGGCTACGAGTTTACCTGGGTTTGAGAAAGAGCTTAAAAAGGACATTTAGCTGGTCTAAATGGAAAACTAGTGATGTTTAGTATCGTTTTAATGCTTATTGTTATGAGAATACGTTAAACGTATTTATAAAGGTATATTAATTAATATGAGATTCAATTCAAAATTCCCAATATAATTCGCTAATGGTTTATTGATAATGTATGTAATGAGGAAAAACAAAAAAAAAATTATTCAAATGTAAAATTTTTCACTTTTACTTTAACTTTAAACCTTTAAACACAATGAGTGATTTCACCATCAAGCCAAGTAGTGAAGGTGCCAAGTTAGATGCAAGCGAATGGCCGCTTTTATTAAAAGATTATGATAAGCTTCTTGTACGTTCTCAACATTATACACCAATTCCAGCAGGTTGTGCCCCATTATCAAGACCAATTGATCAATATGTTAAATCTGGTATTATTAATTTAGATAAACCATCAAATCCATCATCTCATGAAGTTGTTGCATGGATTAAAAGAATTTTAAGAGTTGAAAAAACTGGTCATTCAGGTACTTTAGATCCAAAAGTTACAGGTTGTTTAATTGTTTGTATTGATAGAGCAACTAGATTAGTTAAATCACAACAAGGTGCAGGTAAAGAATATGTTTGTATTGTTAGATTACATTCAGCTTTAGAAAATTCAGAAGATATGTCAAGATCTTTAGAAAATTTAACAGGTGCACTCTTCCAAAGACCACCATTAATTTCTGCTGTTAAGAGACAATTAAGAGTTAGAACAATTTATGATTCAAAATTATTTGAATTCGATAATGAAAGGGGTTTAGGTGTCTTTTGGGCTTCATGTGAAGCTGGTACTTATATGAGAACTCTTTGTGTTCATTTAGGTATGATTTTAGGTGTTGGTGGTCATATGCAAGAATTAAGAAGAGTTAGATCTGGTGCTTTAGCTGAAAATGATAATTTAGTTACCCTTCATGATGTATTAGATGCTCAATGGGTTTATGATAATTCAAGGGATGAATCTTATTTAAGAAAAATTATTATGCCATTAGAAACTTTATTAGTTGGTTATAAAAGAATTGTTGTTAAAGATTCTGCTGTTAATGCAGTTTGTTATGGTGCAAAATTAATGATTCCTGGTTTATTAAGATATGAAAATGGTATTGAATTATATGATGAAGTTGTTTTAATTACAACAAAGGGTGAAGCAATTGCAATTGGTATTGCTCAAATGTCCACTGTTGATTTAACTTCATGTGATCATGGGATTGTCGCAAATGTTAAAAGATGTATAATGGAAAGAGATACTTACCCAAGAAGATGGGGTATGGGACCAATTGCCATGAAAAAGAAACAAATGAAATCTGATGGGAAATTAGATCAATTCGGTAGAGTTAATGAAAAGACCCCTGAAGATTGGAAGAAGGAATACATTGCAAATGAAGATGTTAAACCACCTCAAGTCCCTGCTGAAAAATTAAAGGACCCAGAAGTTCAAAAATCAAAGGGTTCATTATTCAACAAGGATGAGGATAAGGATGAAAAGAAGGAAAAGAAGGAAAAGAAGAGAAAGGCTCAAGATGATGGTGATGAAGAAAAGAAGGAAAAGAAGTCTAAGAAGGAAAAGAAGGAAAAGAAGGAAAAGAAAGAAAAGAAAGAAAAGAAGGAAAAGAAAAACAAGGATTAAAGAGATTTTTTGTTGTTGTTTAACCCCTTCATAGTATTAGTGTTAGTTAATATTAGTATTTGTATTTCCCCCTTCCCACCCCCTGTTTATTTAATAAAGAACCCCCAAAAATAAGTGAGTGAATTTATCTGCTGAGCAAGTGTGCTTGATGCTGAGCATTTTTTCTGCCTCCTTTTCGTTGGCACTAATAAAAAAAAAACTCCCCAAGTGTTTATTAATACAATATACTAATAAAACACCTTTAAAGTTAAAATGTCCTGGGAAGGGTTCAAAAAGGCAGTTAATAGAGCAGGTGGTGCCGTTTTGGTTAAATCAGCAGATAAAGTTACAGATAAAGAATATGATATTGAAGAAAGAAGGTATAAAGTTTTAGAAAAGGCAGGTAAAGAATTACAAAAGGAAACTAAAGGTTATTTAGATTCACTTCGTGCAGTTACAGCAGCACAAGTTAGTATGGGTGAAACAGTTAATAATTTATATGAAGATGCAAGATTATTAGGTGGTGTTAATGTTGGTGGTATGTATTTACAAGCAGTTCAAGAATATGATAGTGAAACTGTTAAACAATTAGATGGACCATTTAGGGAAACTGTTCTTGACCCAATTACTAAATTTGCAACATATTTTAATGAAATTAATGAAGCAATTAAAAAGAGATCACATAAAAAACAAGATTATGAACAGGCAAAATCAAAAGTTAGGAGATTAGTTGATAAACCTGCCAAAGATGCAAGTAAATTACCAAGAGCTGAAAGGGAATTACAATTAGCAAAAGAAGTTTTTGATGATTTAAATATTCAACTGAAAACAGAAATCCCTCAATTAATTGATTTACGTGTACCTTATTTCGATCCATCATTTGAAGCTCTTGTTAAAATTCAAATGAGATTTTGTACTGAAGGTTATGCTAGATTAGCACAAGTTCAACAATATTTAGATCCGGCAACTAGAGATAGTTATGCAAATGGGCAATTAGATATGGAAATTGACCAATTATTGGCTCAAATGAGACAATTGAATATTTGTGCTTTAGGTGTGAAGTAGTATTTATAAAGTATAGGTCACGTGAAGATAGTATATATATATATATATTTTTTTTTTCTTCCCTGATAACCATTGAAATTTCTAGAATCTTCTAGAAATGATATGACAATATATATATATATAAATATTTCAAATTGGTATGGTTATGTCCAATTATAACCTTATTATCCTTATTATATATTAATAAATGGTTAGAGAAACTAAATTATACGATCTCTTAGGTGTTTCACCTTCGGCTTCGGATGCAGAAATTAAAAAAGCTTATAGAAAGCAAGCATTAAAATATCACCCTGATAAACCAACTGGTGATGCTGAAAAGTTCAAGGAAGTGTCTGAAGCTTTTCAAATCTTATCCGATGGTGACAAGAGACAAGTTTATGATGATTATGGTTTAGAAGCTGCTAGAGGTAATGCCCCACAAAACCCATTTGGTAATGGTGGTGCTGGTGGTGCCGGTGGTATGCCTAATGGTGGTATGGGTGGTGGGAACTTCCATACTTTCTCTCAAGATGATGCATTTAACATGTTCAACCAATTTGGTGGGTTTGAAAACCTTTTCGGTGGTGCTGGTGGAATGGGTGGTAGTGGAATGGGTGGTGGTTCACCATTTGGTGGTTCATTCGGTGGTGGAATGCCTGGTGGAATGCCAAATAGTAGAAGACAACAACAACAACGTCAAAAACCAGAACCAGAAACTGTTGAATTAAATGTCCCATGTTCACTGGATGAATTATACAATGGTGGTGTTAAGAAACTAAAGATTACTAGAAAGGGTTCAAGAGGTGAACCTGAATCTAAAATTTTTGAAATTAATTTAAAACCAGGTTGGAAAGCTGGTACTAAGATTACATACCCTAATGAGGGTGATTATAAAGATGGTCAAAGGCAAACAATTAGATTGGTTTTAAGTGAAAAGAAACATCAAATTTTCAGTAGACAAGATAATGATTTAACTGCAACGATAGAATTATCATTTAAGGAATCTTTATTAGGATTTTCCAAAGAATTCACAACGATATCGGGGAAGAAATTATTCCTTTCAAAATCAACTCCAACACAACCAGGGTCAAAGGATACTTATCCTAATCAAGGGATGCCAATTAGTAAACAACCTGGTCAATATGGGAATTTGATCTTAAATTACAAGATTGATTATCCATTATATTTGTCCCCAGAACAAAAGAATGGGATCAACCAATTGTTTTAACATAATAATTAAAATAATATAATAGATATAAAATTTCATCAATAATTCATGTATAGTTTTAAAAAATAAAAAAGAAAAAGAAAAAGAAACCAATTAGCTTCTATCTAGTACCGTCCATTAATCAATGTTAAAAACCAATTTTGTACAATGGACACCAGATTTTAACATTTCGAACCCATCATTAACACCTTGTAATCCACCTTTTAAAAATGTTAAATTATGAGAAATAATTTCACCATTGATAACTAATTTATTAATTTCCTTCCAGAATTTATTATGATCATTAACAATTTCTTCACTTGATTTCATAAGAACCCCATTTAAATTCTGATCTTGACCTAAAACTAAATAAGCAAGTGTACCTGTATATTTAACATTTTCCTTAACATTATTCAATTCACTTGTTTGTAAAGCGAGAAGGTTATCAACTACTGCTGGTTCATTATTAGAAACAACTTCATTTGCTAAATTGAATGTTTCCTTATTACTAACAGTATCTAAAGCATATTTAACTTTATCATTAGTATAACCCTTAATTTGATCAACAACATCCTTGGCTGAATAATCAATAACTTTATCAGCACCTAATTCAGTTAAATATTGTTCATATTTAGGATTAGCAGTAGTAATAACTTTCAAACCGAACATTTTCTTAGCAACTTGAATTGCTAAAACCCCAGTTGCAGAAGAACCAGCAACAATGAAAACCCAATCATCATTTTGATACTTAGTTTTTGGATCGAGTTTAAATTGATGAACAAATGACATACCAACAGTACAAAGACCTAAATTAATAGCAGAAGCTCTTTGAAATGAATTAATTTGCCCACCTTTTGTAGTTTCCTTATCATTTAATAAATTTTCATGTTTTAAAGTTGTAACAGCATCGAAAATTGCAAATTGTTGAAAACTCCCACCGAATTTATTCATTGAATAACCACCATGAGAGAATGATGAAACGAAATCACCCAATTCAAATCCTTGAACATTTGGACCTATTTTAGTAACAATACCAGATGCATCAGATCCAATAACATCACCCTCTTTACCCCAATTAAATGCAAAATGTTTCCAATCAGTTGGATTCAATGCACCTGAAACGATTTTTACTTGGATTTGTCCCTCCTTTGGGGTTTGAACAGGTACCTCTTGGACGATTGCTTGGCCTGTAGAATTGAAAACAGCTGCTAAGTTTGTCATATTAATGTTTAGCTATATATATATATATTAGTAATGTTAAACAAGAAAGAAAAAAAGTGTGTGTACAAGTAAGTCTTAACTAAACTAATCAGCTAATTATTATGAGTGTCATTCTAGCGAGTGCAGGGTACGACCATACGATTCGGTTCTGGGAGGCTTTAACGGGGGTTTGTTCAAGGACAATCCCCCATGACGATGCACAAGTTAATGCATTAGAAATAACACAGGATAAACGATTAGCAATTGCCGCTGGTGGTGGTGGTCATGTACGTGTTTATGATGTTCAAACGGGTGTTATGGCATTGGAGTTTTCTAAACATAGGGGGAATGTTATTGGGGTTGCCATACCGGCAGATCATCGTTGGGTAGCAAGTTGTGGTGAAGATTCAAGTGTTAAAGTTTGGGATTTACGTACTGGGAATATTGAAAGGCAATTAGAATTAGAGGGGCCTGTTGTTAATGGGGTTTGTGTTCATCCTAATCAGGGAGAATTAGTAAGTTGTGATGCTGATGGAAGGGTAACCTTATGGGATTTAGGTGATAATAAAGCTGTTTGTCAAGCTAATTTGGCAAATTCAAGTTTACAAAGTGTTTCAATAAGTTCAGATGGTGGTTTTGCAATTGTTGGTTCACAATCTGGGATTCTGGCTCAATGGGATATGTTAAGTGATGATTTTTCATTAACTTGGAAAGCAGCACAACAACCAATGCCATTAACTCGTGTTGTTGTTTCAACTGATGGGAAACATGTTGCTTCTTGTTCAGGTGATAGAACAGCTCGTGTATGGGATACAAGTAATGGTCAATTAGAAACAACTTTAGGTGCACCACATCAACGTTGGGTTTGGGATTGTGCTTTTTCAGCAGATTCGGCGTATCTTGTCACAGCCTGTTCAGATCATTACGTGAGGTTATGGGATTTGGCCTCTAATGAGACAGTTAGACAATACAATGGCCATTCAAAGGGGGTAATTGCCGTAGCATTGAATGATATTTAAAAAGAGAAAAGAGTATTTATTATTTTGCTGAGCGTTTATTAAAATGAATAATTTTTCATTATGTACTTACTTACTACTTACTTGCTTACTTTCTTATTTTAATGATCCCACTTGGAAAACTAACAAGGCATAGAACCCCTATTTTTTCACTCTATAGAACAATTATACGAAATACTTTGAATTCCCCACTTTTAACCCCAAATGAATCATCTTTCCTCTTATCGAAAATATTAAAACATTTCAGGTCAAACAGTGTCAAAACTAACTCATTTGAAATTCAAAAATTAACAAAATTGGCTATTCATGTTAATAACTTGTTAATTGGATCCGATTCAATTGTAGACTCTTCCCTTAATAGTATAACTTTGAATACAATATTAAAAAGGGACAATGATAGAATAAAAATAAAAGAGAAGAGGACAACATCAAATATTACTACTAGTAATAATACTACCATTCCCATCCCTTTATTCCTCAAAACTCTCCCTTTAAGACCATATAAATCTAAATTGGATAAATCATATTTAAAATTAATTCTCCCCTCAATAATAAAGCATTCAACACAACAAGCATATTTATCAAAATTACGTAAAAAGCTTTCCAAGGCTAAAACAACGGCAAGATTACATAAAGTCAATGGTACTTCAAGTCATCTTTACATTGGTAAAACCCCCTGGAATTCAGATCTTAAAACTAATTCTGGTAGATGGTTAGTTAAAATTAGAACAATTTATGATGATTCTATTACTCAATTAAATCAATTACAAACTCATAAGGATAAATATGGTTGGTTAAACGAACAGGAAAATTCATGGGATAAATCAATTGGTCTGTATAATGATGAATCATCATCAAAAATTGAAGGTGATTGGGATTCAGTGTATCGGATAGCAGAATCATATTTGAAATCACAAATTCATGAAATTAATAATCAAGTTGCTGAATTTAATAAACGACAATTCTTAATAATGAATGAATTAATGCCAAAATTTCAATCAGATCATGAAAAATGTCAATCAAATTTAAATAGATTGGATGAATTAATTGAAAAAGCTCAAATTGGTGCATTCACTGATATTTCACCTCAATTTAATTTAGGGAAATTAATGAAGCAACATTTTATAGGTACTGATAAAATTCATTGAATTAATTAGTTATTTGTATATTATACCATCAATGAATTAATACCTAAATTAAATAAATTAACAATTTATATAATGTTTTATAGTTTACAGGAGGTTTATTAATGTAAACTGTTAAATGGTCTGGTATTAAGTTGATTATTTCTGTTTACTCCCTGTTGATTAATTAGCTACCCTAACTCATTAAATGCATCAGTGCAATGAGAATCAATCGAAGATAATCCAACAAGTAATTATTATTAACCGTATAGTTCTGTTAGTCCTCACTTCACTTCACTTCACTTCGTTTTGTTTCGTTCCTATTTGTCACACAGTAACCCCTGCCAACCCCCCTAAAACATCATCCAAATGTTCATCTAATAATTTAATCCCCAATTCAACACTCCCCTTTTCGAACCATTCCTTATTTAATTCGATTCTCATAAACAAAGCTTCTTCATTTAATTGACCTCTGAAAAACATCGAACATTGATAATGTTCCTTTGAACAGTACCCTGATTTGAAAAATCCTGCAAGTTTAACCTTATTATTATTATTATTGATCTGTTCATGGACTTTAATTTCATCTTTATGAATATCACAATGAGGATACCCACATAAATGATTAGCATTACGTTCAATTATTAAATCATCATAAGCTTTCATACTTAAATATCTCGCTAATAATTTAAGTGTATTTATGTCACAAGGTGAATCCATTAATAATTCAATTAATTGAAATGTAACTTTATTAGCCTCTCCTGGTGTTAATAATGGTTTGGAAATTAATGGTCCTAGAATTATAGCTATATCACTCGTTGTTATCATGTAAATGTGTGAATGTTAAGATTGTGTAAAGAAAAAGAAAGAAGAAGAAGAGGAAGAGGAAGAATAAAAAGTTAAAGTTAAAGTTAAAGGTCAAAGGTCAAAGGTTAAAGGTTAAAGGTTAAGAGTTTATGTTAAGTGTAAGTAAACTTTTACATATACGTACATGTAGTTAATTTCTTAATAATATTTGGTTCTTTAATAAATATAAATAGTATATGATGATGGATGGATGGTTCGATGGTAACCTGTTAACCAACAAATTACTCTTGGTCAAACTTATAAGTCATCTCTGGTAATCTTTCTAACATCCAAAGGTTCCTCTAATAAAGTCTTTGGACCATTAAAAGGTTCACAACTTTCTCTTCTACTAGTACCAGCTTTTGGTGGTTTACCAGATTTAAAAGCATCTAAAACTTTTTCAACTTCTTCCTTAGTTTGTAAATCTTCATAAAAATCATCATTAACTTGAATCATTGGTGCATTAGAACATGCACCTAAACATTCAACTTCTTCAATTGAGAATAAACCATCCTTTGTTGTTTCACCTGGTTTAATACCTAATTTAGCAACAACTGTATCCATAACTAAATCAGAATTACATAATTGACATGGAGTTGTTGTACAAACTTGAACATGATATTTCCCTACTGGTTTCCTTTGATACATTGTATAAAATGTAGCAACTTCATAAACTCTCATTGGTGGCATATCTAACATTTTAGCAACATAATTCATTGCTGAAATTGAAGTAAAACCAATTTGTCTTTGAGCTAAATCTAATAATGGCATACATGCCCCCTTCTTATATTGTGGTGGGTATTTCTTTAAGATAACTTGTGCTCTATCCAAATTTTCCTTTGTAAATTCAAATGGCATATCTTTGTTGTTTTCAGCAGTATCTCTGTGTACACTAATAATAGATGAGGCTCTTTTGGATGTAAAGCCAAACCCTCTAGTTTTCAACCCAAATGCAAATCTGTTCATCATCATCATTGATTTGACAAAAGTTGAACGTCTTATTGGCTTAGAGAAAAAGAGAAAAATTTCAAAATTAACTTCATGGACATCTGTACACCAAAAAAAAAAAATGAAAAAGTGCTCAGCTCGAAATGTTCAAAATAGTCAATTTAAATTA
Source organism: Saturnispora sanitii (assembly GCA_030563185.1). Classification (NCBI taxonomy): domain Eukaryota; kingdom Fungi; phylum Ascomycota; class Pichiomycetes; order Pichiales; family Pichiaceae; genus Saturnispora; species Saturnispora sanitii. The sequence goes on along the minus strand of JAKUBF010000009.1, from coordinate 107,881 downwards.
AATTATACAATAATAACAATAAAAGTTGTTAATAGTAACTACAATTTAGCACCTAATGCTCTCTTAGATTTAGAAATAGCATTACCTAAATCCCCAATAAGATCCCTAATATCTTCAATACCAACACAAATTCTAATTAAATCTTCAGGGAATGCTCTTTCAGCTCTTACCTTTGGATCAATTGAAGCATGAGACATTTTCCCCGGTAATGAAATTAAAGAATTAACAGCACCAAATGAAACAGTTGTACCAAAAAGTTTAGTATTATCAACAATTTTACTTGATAATTCAACAGAACCAGTTTCAAATGATAATACACCACCTGACCCTCTAGTTTGTGAATTATGTAATTCATATTGTGGATGAGATTTCAATCCAGTATATCTAACTTTAAAACCTTGTTGTTCTAACCATAATGCTAATTTCATTGCATTTTCTTGTTGTCTTTCAACTCTGATTGATAAAGTTTTTAAACCTCTAAGTAATAACCATGAATCAAATGGTGCTAAACCAGAACCAGTTGCATTAATAACATAAAAAAGTTTATCAAATAAAGATTTATTATTAGTTGCTAAAACCCCTGCCATAATATCATGATGACCATTAAGATATTTAGTTGCTGATTCATATTGAATATCACAACCTAATTCTAATGGTGACATTAAAAGTGGGGACATCATAGTATTATCAAATACAATAACACAATCTGGGTTAATCTTATGAGCATAATCACAAATTCTTCTAACATCAATAACATTCATTAATGGATTAGTTGGGGATTCAAGTAAAATCATCTTAGTTTTAGAATTAATAGTTTTCTTCATTAAATTTAAATTTGTAGTATCAACTTGTTGAACATCAACATTATGTTTCTTCTTAATGAATTGTAATAATCTATCAGATCCACCATAGAGATCTTGACCAGCGATAATTTGTTCACCAGGGCTTAAATTAGAAACAATAACGTCCAAACAGGCCATACCAGAATTAACAGCCAGTGTATATTTAGCATTCATAATACTAGCTAAAGTTGTTTGTAAAGTTGTTCTAGTTGGGTTACCAGATCTCGTGTAATCATAAGGCCCCTGTTCGTCCAGGGAAACAGACTTGAAAGTCGTGGAAGCGTAGATCGGTGGAACTGAGGCTAAATGGGAGTCCTTGTGGTATGAGGAAACCACCTTCGTGTTGATATGGACCATACTAATTGGATTCAATGTTAATAAGTTATCGTTCGTTGACTCAATTTTAATTTCAATTTTAATTTTTCCAAAATGTGTGTCATTTTCAAACTCCGCCATAAATTGCTCAGCATTCATTGTATATTACATTACATCACATCACATCCTATAAAGTCTCTCTATCTCACTTGGTACAACATCCACAAGCCCATTGCCAGCAAGAAGACTTAATATCACCTTCACCTTCATTCTCCTCCTCTTCGTGTGTTCCCACTAACCTCGTCCTTTCATTAGGAACCTGTTGTTGTTTCTGTTTCTGATATGACATTTTCCTAGCTTGACCACTAACTTCTCTCTTATTAACCCCTGAACCATAACCATTCAAATTGATCTTCTTATTCTTCGCCCATGACCATCCTTTACCATCATTAAGTCCCATCCAATCATAATCCCATTGATTATTAGATGTTTCAACAACATTTTGTAATAATTTAATTAAATATTTATAATCTGGTTCCTCTTCAAATTTCAATTCACGAACGTATCGCATATATTTCGCAAATTCAACAGGTACATTAGAACAAAGTTCTTCAATTGGGATCTTTTGTTTCCTTTCACCAATTTTCTCATATTTAAGTTTATTAGTTGGTGCCTTTAATCCTTGCCAGGGTAATTCACCCTTTAAGAAATAAATGAAAACATGACCTAATGATTCTAAATCATCCCTCCTTGATTGTTCCCTACCTAAATGTGTATTAATTGACATATATCTAGCTGTCCCACTTAAACTTTTTCTCTCCTTATATGGAATATGTATTAAAGTTTTTGGATCCCTATATTGTTTAACCATTCCATAATCCACTAAATAAACAGTATTATCATCATTAGTTGACCCAATGAGAAAATTATCAGGCTTAATATCCCTATAAATTAAATTATTCTCATGTAAAAATTGAATACGTTCAATCATTTGTATAGCAATTCTTGCAACAGTCCCATAACTAAATTTCCTCCCACACCATTCAAACAAATCTTCCAATGATGGCCCAAGTAATTGAATGATAAGTATATTATAATACCCCTCTTGACCAAAATAATAAACTTTGGGGACTCCTGCTATACTAATGAATTTCCCCCGTGTATCAGATTCTCCATTAGATTTAATATACCGATTAACTTGTGTATTAAGCAGTTTATAAGCTTTGAATTCCTCCTTAAGTTGCGGGGCATCTGATTTCCGTGATTCAAACTTAATAGCTACTGGGTGATTCCCATGCATTAAATCGTAGCCCTTAAATATAATCCCAAACGATCCTTCGCCTATCTTTTGCGCAATCTGGTAATGCGAGGCAATGATGTTGCGTCCGTGCGACAAGCCTGCTGTCGTTGCTGTCGTTGTCCCTGCTGTCCCTGTCGTTGCTGAACTCGATCGCTGCTCGGTGGACATTGAATTCGTTTGAATATTAAGTGATTATGGGCAAAACATGTTTTTCGATGTTTTCATTTTATTGTATTTTATTTTATTATCGTTTTTATATATTCTGGTTTCGTTGGCTATACAATTTTAAATTCAAAGTCCATACACTAGCAACTGAGGCCTAGCTTATTTTCTCTTCTTGTTCTTCTTCTTCTTGTTCTTCTTAGAGGAGTTAGTCCCAGAAGCAGCTGCAACAGCTGGTTCTTCAGTAGCAACTTCTTCAGTAGTTTCGTCAGCAGCTTCTTCGGATCCTTCTTCTTCTTCAACAGCCTCAGCAACTGGCTCAGTAGCTTCTTCAACGGTTTCAGTAACTTCAACTGGGGTAGTTTCTTCAATTGGAGCGGCTTCTTCTTCTTCTTCTTCTTCCTTAGTTTCTTCAACTTCAACTGGAGCGGCTTCTGGAGTAACTTCTTCAACAGGTGCAACTTCTGGAGTAGTTTCTTCTTCCTTAGCTTCTTCAACTGGAGTAGCTTCTGGAGCAGCAACTTCTTCTTCCTTGGCTTCTTCAACTGGAGCAGTTTCTTCCTCCACTGAAGCAATTGAATCAGCCTCGTCAATGACAAAAGAATCGTTGTTGTTAATCAAATCAGCTTGTAATTCTGGTTTAATAACCCCACCTTCTAACTTATCCTTAGATTCAACAACTGGGGAAATTAAATTCTCCACTGGTAATTCATTAGCAGCTTGTAATTTGTCCTCCATTCTAACTGGACTAACTTCCTTTGCAACTCTATTTGAATCAATTAAATCAGTATCCTTAACTTCAGGTTCTTCTTCAATAACATAATTAACATCTAAATCCTTTGCCTTCTTAATAGCTGAAGCTTTTAAAACATCAAAATAATTAATTGATTGACCATTAACAACATAAACTAAATCTTCATCTTCAGTAACTTCAAATTTCCCAGATTCTAAATTATTGTATAAATCATTCAAGAATTCCCCAAATGATGAAGCAACAACATATTTAACATCAAATTCTCTACCGAATAAAATAATTTGACCAACTTGACCCTTTTCACCAGGGGCTAAATCAATCCCAATATTATTACCAACATTATCCTTAACAATTGGGATCCAATTAACATTATAATAAACTTCTTGAACATAACCTGGGGGACATGATTTTTGTGCATTATTTGAAGAACTTAATTTATGATCTTCTTGTAAATGTAACATCTTTCTCCAAATCCCAGTTTCAGCAGCGATACTTTCTAAATCTAATAATGGGTAACTGTAAATTAACCCCCTAGTTTTACCCATTGAAACTTGACCATCTCTTAATTGATATGATTCTCTAACATCATATGGAAGGACAATATCTAAATCACTTTCAATAGCATTCAAATCATTACCAGTAGCACCAGATGATAAATCATCACCTAATTCAGGGAATTCCCTTTCTAACCAATTTTCAATCTTATCCCATAATTCAGCAATGTTAACCTCTTCATGACCTTTAGCATAATTTCTCAATTCAATTTGTGAATCATTTTGTAACTTAGAACGTAAACCTGGTTTATATGGACCTCTACCATTAGTTAATGAAGTAGTCGAAGCATTGGCTGCTAAATTGACTTGGGAGGAGTTACGCGTACGGTTGGAAGGTGTAGATGGCTTGGACTTCTTGCCCTTATCGCCGTATTGCGCATAGTGGTCATTTGTCGTGATGTTATGGATGAACTCCTTGACGTTCTTGAAGAAACCCATATTGATCTAAATAAAAAACACAAACAAACAAACAAACAAACAAACCAAACATTGAAAGAAAAATTTTGAAAATTTATATATAAATTTCCGAAAATCAAAATAGGGCTTAGCCATAATTATTTCCTTTTGGAAAACATTGAGTTGAGATTTTTCCTTGGTGGTGGACGTTCAATTGTTTCCAAATCCAAATCCGATGATTGAATAACAGGTTCCCGGCTTTCAGAACGATTTTCTATTTTTTTGGTTTCTTCAATAACTTCATCATCATTATCGCTATTGCTGTCAATGATGATTTGCTCATGTGTAACTCGTTTAGATTTAGCCTTAGATTTGGCTTTAGTTTCTCGTTTGGGATCACTGGTAAATGGAATTGGGCCCGTATTCTTAACTTTAACATCCTCTTTCCCAATTTGAGTGTCCTCACGTTGAATTTGGGCCTTGACTTCTTTAACCAACTCTTTAAATTTACTCTTAACGTTCCCACCCTTTTGTGAAATCAACTCCTCATCATCATCAATGGCCATTTGTGACATTAATTCAACATACTCTGTTTCCTCACCCTTTAAGAACATGGGCATAATCTCCCTACTTTCACTTGATAAATAAGTGTTCAAAGTCTCAGCGAATTTATCCTTGTCAAGCATAATTAATTCTTCATCCTTTAATTCCCCCTTGATGATCTCAATAATAGTATTGGATTTATCCTCAACTGTATCGAATAATTTCAAATCTTCATCATCAGTATCACTCCCATTCCCATTCCCCTCAGTCCGGATCTTTAAAAGATTAGCCCTCTTGTCCCTCTTATGGTATATAACAACATCGTTAACATTAGCAACTTTCCCCACAAACCTATTGGAGAAAAATCGTGGGTTTTCAACTTCATACCCACCGGAATAATCAACTTTTAATCTAATCAGTGGTAATGGGAAATCCTCTTGAGATAACAACCCATCTTCTATTAAATTCTTATTTTGCGTTTTCCAATTATCTTCAGCCATTTTAATCATCAAATTCACCTGTAACATGAGAAAATTTAAAACTTCTTCCTTGTTTGAACTAGAGGGGGGGATCCTTGAATGTTCCCTTAATGATATTTCCTGCATAACAAATGGTCTCACGGTTTTCAACTTAATAGGATTAATTGAAAAATCCTTTCCTCTAACACTCAAAACAAACACGTATTTAGGAATAGTCTCCCCAATACTTAAACTAGTAGCTATTGATGACCCTGCTTGTAAAATATGTGCGCCCGTTGTTTCATTCAATGTTGGTTTAGGTATACAATCATGCTCATGACCCCAAAGAACGAAATCTAGAAAATTAGGTAAACTAGTTTCTTCAATAACCTTAACACCAGGTCTCCTAACATGATTTTGATGAATACACATTAAATTAAACCAATCGAATGATTCATCCTCCATATCAGGTTGCATAAATTTCAACTTCCCACTAGCCATAGTTTTCATCAATCGTTCTTCCCTAATGCTGGGTAACCCATAAAGGGCTAAATTAGTCCTACCTTTGTTAAACAATAATGGGTAAATGTCAATTGATTCATTATCCGGGACTTTCCCGAAATGATTCACCAAACCTGAAACCCCTAGTAAATCTAATGGGGAAAGCATAGAATCCCCAGTTGCATCATCATGATTCCCACTAATAGCATAAAGTGGCATCCCCACGTTGATATTAGAATCATACTCAGCTGGGTACCCAAAATGCCTTGTAGATATAGAACTCCCTGGATCAGATAGTAATTTGTATTCAATTGGTTTCCCATTCCAACAGAATTCTCTTAAAAGTCGCATAACATGATAATATGATTTTTTACTAGGTGTATTAACATGAAAAAGATCCCCCCCTTGTAAAACCATGTCCACGTCTTCATCTTGGGCAATCTTCAAGATCTCCTGCAATGTCTTCCAAGAATCATCACCCCGAATAGGATCGTTTTCCATATACCCCACATGGTTATCTGTGGTTAATAAAATCCTAAAAGTGTCGGGTCCAGGTTCAATATGCTCCAATTGGACCATTATATAGTACGTGAAGTTGACGTGATGAAGTTGTAAAGGATACGATCTTCTTTTTTTTCTTTTTGGCGTCAGGAAATGCTCATTGCACTTCTCTTTTCTCTATATAAATAAATAAATATACATATATATTATATTTGCACCGGTATCAACTTGGATAGTAAACCAAATCCCTACACAAAATCGTAATTCTTTTAAAGAGACGTCTCCATTCCAATGGATCCCCGATTTTCCTAATAAATTCAACTTTCTTAGCATCTGAATTTTCAACCATTTTCCCAATGGTAATTTCGCCAACTAATGCACTATTATTATCATCAATAAAACTAACAGGGAACCTAACAATACCTTTATAATCATCGTTCTTTCTAACTTGCGATGCGATTTCCTTAATCTCAAGATCTAAATCCGCATCGTATATATTCAACTGTTTAAGTACTTCAATTATTAATGACATAATATCCTCCATTGATTCAAAGGAGAAAAACCTCGTCATTCTATCCGTGTATAACTGAGGGTTTTTTCTCATTTCTCTAACGTGTTTTTCTAATTGTTCATCAATTAATTTTTCTCTTTGTGACATGTCAACTGATTCCTGTTTACAAAATTGTAAAATGGATGGATCCATGGAAATAAGATCGAGTTTCCTTTGGTCCAATAATCCACCATTAGTCTTTTTCAATTTCTGTCTTTTAGCACTTGATGTATATTCAACTTGTGACATAGCATAGTAATCAGTATGAAGTTTGGCATAATCTAAATCATCAACAATTTGCAGTTGGGGTTGGGTATCCAGGTGTTTTTTTCCCCTAACTTGAGAATATTGTGTTGCCTTTTCAAATTCAGAATCGGATAAATTAATATACAGATTAACCATCAATTTAGCAGTTAATTTCTTTGGGTCTTTACATAACCCCTTATCATTTAACAATCCATAATCCTTCTTCATCCAATTGGATTGTCTTATCTTATCTATAGTGGACCTTTCTGAGATATTAGGGTTCAATATCTTCTTAATCATGGCAAATGCAGATAAATCTAATTTCGACCAACCACCATTCAAAATTGTTCCCTTTTGCATAATGAACTCTGTATAATCAGGATCTGAATCTAATGATGGCATTTCCCATGCAATTTTCCCAGTTAATAAAACATAAAGTACAATTCCACAAGACCAAATATCTGCCATTTCTGCATCATAAGAACCTTCAACAATTTCAGGTGCAACGTATGGTGGTGACCCACACATTTCCTTACTCAATTTCTTTGGTTTATTCCCTTTTTTGAAAATAGTAGCTAATCCAAAATCAGTCAATTTTAAATTCCCATCTTTATTTAAGATTAAATTCTCAGGTTTAATATCTCTATGAGCAACCCCCTTACTATGAATATAATCTATAGCATTTATTAATTGTGTGAAATAAAAATGTGCAACACCTTGATCAACACCAATATCAGGCTCGATCTTTTCAAAAAGTTCCCCCTGTTGACCTAACTCTAACACTAACCACGCCCATGGTTCTTTAAATGAAAAATTGATCATCTTAATAATATTAGGGTGTTTAGAAACTTCCTTATGAATATACGCCTCCTTGGCAATATCCTGAAGCATAACCTTCTTCTCCTTAGCCATGGGTAGATAAATGTATTTAACAGCCACATATGTTGGTAAATTTTGACTACTTGATGAACTTGGAGTGTATTGACCTAACTTGACAATTCCAAACCCACCATGGCCAATGGTGTTACCAATTTTAATGTTGGAAATGGCAGGTAGTGAGGGCATCTCAGACAACCTCTGTGATTGTGAATACCCACCCATTTTGATGATGTATAAATATGATGATTTTATAAGAACAAAGATTAGAGTCAAGTAAATCAAAACAACGCGTCGTCTTTGGTTGGAAACTTAACCGCGGAATCGAACACTCGGTGTAAAACAATTTTTAAATATAAACGTACTTTTCCATTGAACTAATTAAAAAAAAAACGCGGAAAAAATTGGGGTTTTTTACACCGTGTTTGGAATTAAAAATTGTTTTTGTAAAATTGTTATAACTCCTGAACTATTGAACTTACAAAACTGATACTCATATATAGTCATTAAAATTGTGGGGCAAAAAGATTATGGTTTTTTAAGCCATTTTTGACATTTATTTTTGTTATTTTTAACTATTTTTTATTTTTTAGCCATCTTTGAATCAATTTTTCTCAAATTTTACCTCAATTTCAAAAAATCACCCAATTTTCCGAAAATCAAAGAAACTGGCCAAAAAGTGTGTAAACCAACCAATATTCAACCAACCAGTTTGCAAAACATTTTAAGAATCATAATTTTACACGTCCTATACATTATTAACAATAATTATTATACCATTAACTTTTATTTATTTATAAATTCAATTAAGAACGTCCATAAGGTCAACAACCCAGTCTTTAGCAACAGGCCTATAAACTTTAATCTCACCCCCTTTTAATCTACCTAAATCAATTTCAGCTTCTGAAACGGTTTTAACACCATTAACGTTTTGATGAATGATTTTTAATTTTTTCAATAACCCACTATGATGACCCTCATCAACGTTTAAAACAACAGCCGTATGATCTGGAGCACCATAAGTCATAGTCATAGTTGGGTACTTAAAGAAACATGATTTAAATTGTAAGATATCACCTCTTTTAATATCATCAGTGTTAATAGATGAAATTATAACTTCTGGTTTGTCACCAGTGGATGCCTTCACTGTATACAAAAGGGCACCATGAATTAAACCAGATGAAACAAAGGCATGTTTACCACATCCCTTTTCTAAAGCATCATGAGCTAACGTCCAACATTCACCATTGCCAACTCGTTGACCCATTTTATTTTCACACCATGAAGCAACATGTTCACCGAATACCTTGGAACCATTATTTAACATTTCCTTGTCTGCATTAGGTGGTGGAATAAACTTCAATTCTTGTGTAAGTGAATCAAGTGGGGATTGTAAATCTTTCTTCCATGTCAACTTCAATTTAATCGTTGATAAATCTAACCCACGAAATGCATACGTTCTAAATTCTTTATCACCAATATAACCAGCACTTACTTGACAGTTTAAACCTTGGAAAAATTGCGGTAGCTGTGACAGGTCGGAACTTGTAAACCATAAACTTGGTAATTCTAAATCAAAATCTGGTTCTTTCCATTCTGGTGCAGATATTCCCCTTGAACGTGGTGCAACAGGAGGTGCAACAGGTTTTGTCCGAGTTGGCGGTGGCGGTGGAACGTATTTACCTTCATTCATGCCTCTAGAAACAGGTACACTTGGTACAGGCACTGCAACCCTAGGTTTGACTGGTGGTGGGGTTGGTTTTTGTGCCACGACATTTGGCGAACTTTCTTTCTTTGGTGGGACAACCGGTTTCGTCTTCTTTGGGACTTCTGGCTTTGACTTCTCGACCATACCTGGTAAAGGTTGACCATTGATTGGCTTTGAAGAAGCTGAACGTCTAGTTGGAAGTTGTGGAGGTTGTTGCTCTTCTTCTTCGTCATCGTTATCACCATTTTCATTTTCATTTTCATTCTCGATCTCAGGTGTTTGTGATTTGATTGATCTAGCTCTTTCTCTTCTAGCTTTGTAATAGTCATCTTCATCATAATCATCAGAATGATGATTAGCATCTGGATAACTTGAAGTTGAATTTGAAATCTTATCTTTCCATTTGTTCAAACCTGATTTCGCCTGTTGGGCATAAGGTGTTGATTTTTCCACAGCTGCTTGATACCCAGTCTTAGAATACTTCTTAGCAGAGTCAAACAGTAAGGATGATTGTGAACGTAACATACCCTTCTTACCATTGTTCTTATCACCATGCGCATCAAAATCATCATCGTCGTCACTATCCATTGAATATGTAGAAACTGATCTAGCATTAGAATTTTTTCTTCCCACTGGGATATCTCTTCTTGCAGGAAAAGCAGGTGCAAGTGCATGTGTATCATCATCGTCATCGTCGTCGTTATCCATTCCTGGAAATTTCTTAGAATCTAATCTGGATGGTTTTTTAGGACTCAAGAAACTTGGCCTGCTTTCCTCTTCCTCCTCCTCCTCATCATCAAAAGTAGTATGTCTATTAACAAGTTTAACTGGTCTCATATTCTTAATAGGTTTTGTCTGTCTAGCAGGAAGTTTCGGAGCATCATCATCATCATCATTTTCCGGATTCTTAACATTATCATCTAATGTATTTGGCTTAGAAATAGGCCTCCTAGGCAAAACAGGGGGATTTTCCATATCAGAATCACCGGAAACATCAATTCTAGAAGACTCTGATCTGTGAACTGGAGGTGGAAGGTTTCGTCTAACAGGTGGAGGTGGGAATTTTGATGTAGAATTTGTCGTTTTCAATTGAGGAGCCAATTTGTCATCATTAACAGCTAAATCATTATTCAATGCATCATCATCATCATCATCATAATCACCATCTGAGTCCATATTGGTTAATTTGATTTGGTTCCCGACTGGTTTCAAGTTATTCTTCAATCCAGATATGAACGCGTTGTCATTGGATGTAGGAGCAACATTGGCAGTTTCTGAAACTAAGATCGGCTTTTTAGCAGTGATCTTAGGCGGAATCTTAGGCTTTGGTTTTAATGCTGGTGGCGGACCCTTAGCAGACATCGATTTTAATGAAGAAAAGTAGCACTATTTATGGAACCTTCAGTATTGAAATTTCACCTGTTTTTGAATAAGCTCAGCAGCAGCATCCATTTACATCTTCCTTATTTTTTATTTCTTATTATTTTTTATTTTCATGTAAACAACTAAAATCAACTATATAACGTATGTAAATTTTCAACGAATGAACTGAAATTAATTAGGTTCAACGTTGTATCTCATCTTGATACCCATGGCCCCCAATTCACTGTCCAAGTACTTCAAGACGAATGGGATAGCAACAAGGGCAGTATTACCACCACCAACGTATTGTTTCCCACTAGCATCTTCCCAAAGATCACCATTTGAAACAGCCTTACCTCTAGCTGTTTCAGTAGCACAACGTCTACATCTGATGGTAACACCACCACCAATTCTAGCAGCTGAAATTTGTGTACTTAATAAACCACCACAATCTTTACAAACAGCAGCCTGTGTGTAGTCAGAACAGTTCAATAATCTATCTTGTAATAAATATGATGTACCATGACCAATAAGGGCATCTCTTTCCATTTCACCAACTCTAATACCACCATGTCTCTTTCTACCCTTAACAGGTTGCATAGTAAGTGTGTTAACTGGACCTGTTGAACGGACTTGGAACTTATCATTAACCATATGTCTCAATCTTTGGTAGTAAACAACACCAATGTAAATATCAGCTCTTAATTCTTCACCAGTTGCACCAGAGTAAAGTGGTTCATTACCATGGTAATTGTAACCAGCAGCAGCTAATTGATCACCAAAGTAATCAGCTGGGGTATCAGATTCTGAGAATTTCCATGGGGTGGCATCTTGAGCAATACCATGTAAAGCACCAGCCTTACCGGCTAAAGATTCGACGAACATACCAATAGTCATACGAGATGGGAAAGCATGTGGGTTAATGATAACATCAGGTTGAATACCAGTTTCACTGAATGGCATATCAATCTGTGGCCATTTTCTTGAACAAACACCCTTTTGACCATGTCTAGAAGAGAATTTATCACCAATTAATGGTTGACGAGTAACTCTATATTTAATCGTTAAGTTTTGTAACTCGGCTGTACCAGTTTCATTAGCAAGAAGTTTAACTTCTTCAATAAATGCAGGTTCTGATGAATGGTAAGTCTTAATCTTAGTCTTACCTAAGATTTCATCATAATAGGCACAAATTGGATCACCTTCTTCAACTTGGACACCAATATATGGTAACCCATCATCATCTAAGAAGTTCTTCCATTCAGCTGGGTAATCATCATTACCGAAACCAAAATGTTTAGTGATTGGAGCACCTCTAACCTTCTTGTCTTCTAAATCAACTTTTTCAACCTTGTAAACAACACCATAAGCAAAACCTCTTTCATCAGCAGATTTGTTAATAATCATCGCATCATCCATATCATAACCAGTGTAAGAAATAACAGCAACGACTGCATTGGTACCATTAGGGAAATTATCCATACCATAATCATCGTATAAGTTAGCCTTAACAATTGGGGTTTGACCAGCTTGAAGTTTATAAAGTTTATTATCAGATCTATGAACTAAAGCAACACCAGGGGTACCCATGGTTTGCTTACCCATTTGACATTGGTACATATTTCTTGGGGATTGATTGAAATCAGAGAATGGAGTCAAATTAGCCAAGATGGATAAGATATTAGTTGGGGCAAATTCAACATGGGAATGAATATTTGATTCAATTTCTGATGGGATAACAGCAATGTTCATGAAAACTTGTTCAAATGGACCAACAATATCAGTCTTTTCCAATGGTAAATATTTAACAGGTCTAGTCATTCTAGCTCTACCACCGAATAAGTAAAGACCTGGGTATTGACCATGACCAGAAGGTGGAACGTAACCAACTTCTAAATCTAATGGAATACCATACTTTGCAGAATCTTCAACCTTCCAGTATCTTAAAGTATTAGCAACAATGAGACCATCTTCATGTGAACAATAACCAATGATCTTACCATCTAATTGAACACAACAAGTGTTTGGACCAGCAATATTTGATGCAACACTAGCTGGTTGGACACCCAAACTGTACAATAATTGTGGCAGTTTGGAAACATCAGAATCTTGGGTCTTAATTTCACATTTATGAGCCAAATGGTTCAATAAACCACATGGGGAACCATCAGGGGTATGAACAGGACATAAGAACCCCCATGATTCTGGTAAAAGCTTACGAACAGTTGTAGTCTTTAATTGGGCGAAGAAAGAACCTCTATGGACCATTCTAAAATGAGAAATGAAACGATGGAAATTAATCTTTTCAGCAACAACGGTAAAACCAGAAACTTGTTGTAAATCTAAACCAGATTGTGAAACTAAATTACCAGTTGAAAGGAAATATTGTAATTTTTGACCAATGTTTTCATTTAATCTTGAAAAAACTCTTGACATATATTTTCTATCATTGAAATTAACAGCAATACCTCTGTTTAAATCAGCCCTAATTTGTAATTGGATATTTTGAATGTATTCTTGAATCTTTTCCTTGATGATCATACCATATAAGAAACCACCTAAGAGAATTTCTTGATGTTGAGTTGCATCAGGAGAATCTGGGGAACATTCACCAGCCACTAAGGAGTATAATTTTCTAATCATGAATAATAACATTCTGAATTTATCCTTTTTGTCTTCTAAATGAACGAGAACAACTCTCTTTAAAACTTCTTCACCAACTTCAATATCAGTTTGATCAGCAGAAGCACCAAAGACAATTCTAAATTTGTTACCTAAATAAGCTAAGGCATCCTTATTAGAATTGACATTGAATTGCTTGAAAGTTCTTAATAACAATTCTAAACGATCAGTTAAGAAAGAATTTTCAACATCTGAACCAACGATACCATCAAAAATTTCTCTATCAGAAGTTTCAGCCAAAGCCTTTAAAATAAGAATAGCAGGGACTAAATATTCATTTTTTCTCCAAGAAAATCTGAAAGTAACGTTACCATCAGTGAGGTAATGTAAAACGTTAGTTTGAGATGATTGATCAGGTCTAACAGATCTAATTTGGACACCATAAGGAGTATATGAAGCACCTCTGTTACCAAATGAAGGTCTAATGATAGCCATTGGATGATTTCTTCTTTGGACAATCAACATTCTAATTAATTTTTCAATACCATTAACGATAAAATAACCACCTAATTCATCAGATTCTTCTCTTAATTTGACCAATTCAGAAGGTGGTAAACCATTTAAGTGACATTTATTGGATGAAACCATAAGGGGTAAATCACCAGCGTCTCTAACTTCTGAGATTTCTTCACCATCATTGACAGACCAACTTAATTTGATGGCCATTTTTCCCTTATAAGTAACGTGTCTTTCTCTACATTCAGAAGGATAAGTATTTCTGTTTGAGGTTAACTTATCAGTGTATGGGACTTCTGGTTTTGAAATTTTAACAGCGTCAACTCTGATCTTCAATTTGTTGGGTCCGATCTTCGTTGGATCAGAAACATCAAAGATGGTCTTAGTACCAATGTCCTTAACAGCAACATTAAGGAGACCACCATCAGGGCCTTCTGTAAGAGCATCAAAAGACCCGACGTGGGGCTTAACGGCCTCATATAGTAAAGGAAAATTACTCTTGTCAGTAGGAGGGTTTCTAAACCTCTTCTCCCTCTCCAATGTTCTGAATTGGGCTCTGGTCATTGGGATTTGTAAAGAAAGGATGAAAATTTTCTTTAAAAAAAAAAATAAAAAAAATTTTTATTAATTTTTTTTTTTTGGTGAACATAGTGATTTGATTGCTCAGCATCAACAACACTAATATGATGTTTAACAGTGATTCATTTAGCTGGGTGAAAAGCAGGACTCTAATGATAAGATGCATATGACAATTTATCAGATCAACCTTTTTTTTGAACTCAATAACTTCAAATGCTATTTTGATCCGATCAAATCGGCAATTTTCTCCAATAATTCACCGGGAAAAGCCCTCAATATATAAACTCACACATTCCTAAAAACATTTCAAACCTTTTTAAGTTTATTTGCAGGCTCAATTGGAATAAAATGCCAATATCATATTTTTGAGAAGATAAAAAAGATGAGCTTCACAGAAAAAGCTCATCGATCGTATAATTTTTTTTTTTTCACATGTTAAAAAATATTGAGAGTGAAAAATCTTGGAAAAATAAAGTCTATGAGTCAAACGAGACAGCCTGTTTCTTAGCAAAATGAAGATCACTGAGAAGCTGGAAATTGCACACGCTTCGAAGGAGAACCCAGCAACATTTTCTTTTGAGTACTTCACTCCGAAAACCACTCAGGGTGTCCAGAACCTGTACGACAGAATGGACCGGATGTACCATCTGAACCCGCTTTTCATCGATATCACATGGAACGCCGGTGGGAGATCTTCCTCTTTGACCAGTGATATGGTTCACACCACTTCTACTGTTTTGGGGTTGGAAACCTGCATGCATTTAACTTGTACAAACATGCCGCTTTCTTTGATTGATGAAGCTCTTCAAAGAGCATACAATTCTGGTTGTCAAAACATCCTTGCTTTGAGAGGGGACCCACCTTTAGATGGTTCTGAATCCACTGGGGACTTCAAATATGCCAAGGATCTGATCAAGCACATTAGATCCAAATACGGTGATTATTTCTGTATAGGTGTCGCTGCTTACCCAGAAGGTCATCCAGAGGAGGAAAACGATGATTTAACTTTGCAATATTTAATGGAAAAGCAAGAAGCTGGTGGTGATTTCATTGTCACCCAAATGTTCTACGATGTGGAAAACTTTATTGCTTGGGCTAAGAAGATTAAGTCTATGGGTGTTACTATGCCAATCATCCCTGGTATTATGCCTATTTCCAACTATTCTGCCTTTTTAAGAAGAGCTAAGTGGAACGAAGTCAAGATCCCTCAAAGTTTTATCGACAGACTGGAACCAATGAAGGACGACGATGCCGCTGTGCGTGAAGAAGGTTGTGCTATCATCTCTGAAATGTGCATTACTCTTTTAGAATCACAAGTATGTAACCATTTGCACATGTACACCATGAACTTGGAAAAATCCTCCACTATGATCTTAGAAAGACTTAACCTTATTCAAAAGCAAGATAAGAAATGCCATCATAAGGACGGTGCCCTGAAACCATGGAGAAAATCTCTTAACCCATCAAGAGAACAGGAAAACGTCAGACCTATTTTCTGGGCTAATAGAAAGTTTTCCTACATCACTCGTACCGCTAATTGGGATGAGTTTCCAAACGGCCGTTGGGGTGATTCCCGTTCTCCAGCATTTGGTTCTATTGATTATGAACATGAAATCATTCGTCATTCTCCTGGGAAAGTTTTGGATCTCTGGGGGACTCCAACTAATGTTGAAGACTTGGGTAATTTAATTGTCAAGTTCTTGAATAGTGAGATTACCTGTTTACCATGGTGTGATTCAAAGATCACCAAGGAATCTGAATCCATCAAGGCTGATTTAATTAAATTGAACACTAATGGGTTCTTAACTGTTAACTCACAACCGATGGTCAATGGTGCCAAGAGTACTGACCCTGTTTTCGGTTGGGGTCCTGCCAATGGTTACGTTTACCAAAAGCAATATCTTGAATTTTTGATTCCAGTTTCTAAATTGGAAGCTTTAATTTCTAGAATTGATAAAGTCAACGTTGATGAAGGTTACCAATGTTTAACTTTCTATGCTACTGATTCAACTGGTTCCTGTCAATCCAATGCCGATGATACTCAATCTGTTATCAACGCTGTTACTTGGGGTTGTTTCCCAGGTAGTGAAGTTACTCAACCAACTATTGTTGAAAAGACATCATTCTTAGCCTGGAAGGATGAAATCTACGCCATTATTAAAAAATGGTCCACAGTTATTGGTTCTACACCAAACGGTGAAAAAGAAGAAATTAACCTCGAATCTAGTGAATTCGTCGCTTCTGTTATTGACTCTTACGCTTTAGTGAACATTGTTGACAATGATTACATCCGTAAGGGCGAAAGCAAAATCTTTCAATTGTTTGATCAATTGTAAGTGAAATAATATTATAATATAGATTATACAGACATCAACTGTCTTATACCACACTAACGAAAGAAATGACCACCCAAAAAAATAAATTTGCATTCTCCTTCTTTTATATAACTCTTTTCTAATTCCTCAACGGATCCTGTTTAATATTAAATAAATAAATAAATGTTATTATTTATATATAAAAATACATTTTCAATTTATATAACAAACCTTAATAATGAGCGTTGGAAAAAAAAACATACACACTTTTGCTTTTTGTTTTTCATTTGCTTTAACTCGTCTTAGCGCGTTAATTGGGGGGAGATGTTCATTTGTTCAATATCACAGGCTCCAACATCATCGCCTGTTCTTTCTTTAAAGTCACACAATGTTTTCGATGAACGTACACTTCAAACCTATGTCAACACATATGGTACTGATCCAATAAGTAAAGATCCAATGACTTTGCAAGATATAATAAAGATCAACCCACTCATACCTCCAAGTGTCACACAATCAACACAATTACCACAACAAACGTCAATACCTACATTATTGCAGACTTTTCAAGATACTTGGGACTCATTAGCTTTGGAATTGTTTCAATTACGAACTAACCTTGATCAAACTAGGAAAGACTTGTCCCTAGCATTGTATAAGCAAGATGCTGCTATTAGAGTTGCAATGAAGGCGGAAAAAGAGAAGGATGAATTATTACAAGCCTTAGCTGCACTAGGTGCTGAAAAGACCACTTCAAAAATTATTGGTGAGGAACCAGAAGAAACCAAAGACAATGAAGATAATAAGAACGAACAAGAAATTTCTAATGAAGATGAAAATGAGATTAAAGAGTTAAATATTCAATTAGAAATGGCCCAACAAAGCTTATTTGCTAAACATAAAGCTGAAAATAAGGAAAATAAAAATATATGTCCAGTCAAATCTTCAGATTTTTCCCTCTCTATCATCATATCTGACACCGAAATATCTCAAATCAAAAGTGGTATTACCAAATGTATTTTAAATGACAACAAATCTCTTGTGAAACATTCTACTGGTGAAATAGAAATGTTTGAAATCAACGATGAATTTATCGAATCAAAAATTACATTCGATTCTCTAGTGGCTCACCCAATATGGCTTAATGGTCAACCATTTGCCGTTACATTAAACCCTAAAAGAAAGAGAGGACGCTATTCTAGGAAACCAAAACCAGAACTGCAAGTTACCGTCAACCTTGTTGACATCTCAAATCAAAAGATACAAACTGATATCGGTTTAGATATTACCGTTGGTGATTTTGTTGATGCTATAAACCACCCATCATTACCATTGTTTATAATATTGTTGAAAAATGAAATAGTCATGTGCAAATATACAGATTCAATTGTTAAAATTATTTACAGAGAAACAACAGAAGAAGATATGATTTCAGGGTCCATTCATACTGATGGTTTATTATTTGGGCGTGGTCTTGCGACAAATGTGATTGAAATCTTTGATTTATCCACTAGAGAAGTTAAATTAACCATTTCCCCACCTCCAACTTCCGCTAAAGAATTAATCCAATCATTTCAATTTGCAGCTAATGGGTATTCTGTTGTAATCGAATATGAGAACAGTATTGGCGTTTACGATTTAAGAAAAGGTGAATTCCAATCTACCATTACTAAAACTCATGGTTCCGGCATTTCAGTGGATCAATTTAGTACTTTGATCTTATGTGGAAATCAATATTCCATGTATGATAAAAAGACCAAAAAATGGCACAATCTAGTTGAATTCACTTCGGATGATACCATTGAATCATCCTTCTTTCAAAAGTACAATGAAAAATACATTATCTTGACAGGAAAAGAATCCGGATTAGAGCTCGGAGTTTCAAAGTTGGAGTAGAAAAAAAAAAGTTTATCGCTTGTGTAAAATTTAATAAACCCCTTATAATTCTTAACATATCCTTTAAACTTTTAAACTAGTTTAAACGTTCATTGCTAGCCAAAAACAAAGGTTGAAATGAAGACAATTATAGACAATAGGTTTAATGCCGTTCTTCTAGGTATTTCCCCAGAGTTGCAAGACTTGATCATTCAAGAATCTATAAGGGCAAGTTGTTATCAAAATTTGATTGATTTTATTTTAAATTTCCCAATTATAACCAATGAATACCCATCACCACCACAAAAGAGGCCTGTAATTTTTAATGAAAGACCATTGAAAAGATACAAGTTAGCACACGTTAAATATTCACCGTTAAGTGTCTTATTTTTAAAAAATTCAATTGAAAGATTCGACTACGTAGTTGATTATGGAACAATTTGTCTGAATTTAAAAAATACAGAAATTAGAATGAGATCAATAACATTACAATCTAAGGATGGTGAAAAACTATTAAAATCTTTTGAAATAGCCGCCAATATGAAATCATTGAAATTATCAATTAATCACCCACCAGGATTACAAGAAGCTATGAAATTAATGAAATTTACTAATGAAATTACCTTGGATAATAAACAGTCACTGGAATTTTATATTGAAAATAGCCAATACTTTGAAAACAAAAATGTTTCAATTGGGGTTCAATCAAATGTTCATAATGTTATAGAAATATTAAAAACGGGAAATTATCAAAATTTGAAATCAATTAATGTATCAATTTATGATAAGGAAATTAATGAATCTATGATTGAGAAATTAAAAGAGCTGATTGAATTATCACCAACCAATCTAATTTTTAATTGCCATGTTACATACCCATCACTGTCTGAATTAACAAGGTTGAATGATTATAACATTGGTCAAAGCTCACTTAAATTATTATCTGATTTCTATGAACTTAACAAGGATAAATCAACATTATCATATGAAGTTTTTTTATTCTTTGTTGATAGTTCACACCAATTTACCAAATTTATCAACTGTAAAAACGTTCATCAATTGTTCATTTGTCATCCTGAACCAAATTTAACAAATTTTAAACATTTGGATTGGTCAAAGTTCAATGGATTAAAACAAATGCATATAAAAGTTTTGCATTTATACCTTGGATATTTAAAAGAATGTATTCCAACAAATTTACAAAGACTTAAATTAAACTTTGGGTCCTTTAAGAAAGATATAGAAACTAATGAGCTTGATTTATTATGGAAAGTCCCAAATTCGATTCTAGAATTGGAAATAGATACTTTTCCAACTGGGGAAGGCCCATTAGAATTATTATTAAGTTCAATTGATTGGTCTGATTCAAGAGTTAAAAAATTAGGACTTTGTTGGAGTAAAGTATTTGATTCAAGAGGTCATATGATGATATTGGTTAAAGGTTTACCAGAATCATTAGAATTATTAGATATATCTGGTTGTGGTTATGAAGTTGTTTTGATTTGTGAAGAGTTACCTCAATTTATCTTAGATGAGAACCTCGATTCTAAACATGTTTATTATTCAGGTGAATATGGATCTGTAATTTTAAACAAAGGTAATTTTCAACATAGATTACCATGGATGGGTAAAGCTTAAACCGTATTATTATATATATAAGTATCAACAAAAAAAAGACCGATACATTTATATACATATATATATATAAACTGAAACAAAATGGGGTGGGAAATCTAAATTAAAGTAATTGATTCACGTAAATCAATTTCACCAAAAAGTAAAGGACCAATATGAGGTTGAATATTATAAGCCAATTTAAAATGACCCTTACGACCTTTTAAGTTTGGATTGAAATCCCATACAGAATATTTAGATTTCATACCCTTTTCAGTTATTTGTGCTTGTCGACCTGTAAATATATGATCCCAAATAACCAATCTACTTTCGCCCGATTCAGCATCAGCAAAGTTACCACCTAAAGTCTTAGTACCAGATGGAGTGACCTTTTTATCAGCGTTGTTATCAAAAATAGATTCAGCATCTAATTCAGATTGATCATCGTCCAGTTGTAAATAAATGTAAGCAAAAATTTGTTTACAGTTGTAATCAATCAATGGGGATAAATCCATACGTAAATCAAATTTGAATTTAGCATTGTCCTTTGGCTTATGACTTGAACCACCGTATGATCTCAATTTTTTCGTAGCCAATTTCATATCTGTGATTTTGAATTGAGTGTATTCGTCGAAATAATCACTTGGAATAGACAAGAGAGAAGAGTATGACAAGTATGACATCACCAAAGCACTAAGGGCAATCGCAGTGGTAAAGACTGAAACAGCCCCGTTGAATCTACTAACGAGAGAAAACATTAGCTGAAGCGTTAATAAGAGTTGACGCGTGTTTAGAAGTGAACAATGTTGAATTTTAGATATTTTTCACCATCAATTGCTTAGCAAAGTTGATCCTAAAAATGATTGTTTTTAATTGACTTAAAAGTGGTATCATGCTTATACCACAATCAAAAAGCCATTTATCCATAATATCTTACATGACAATGAACCAATAATGAAAATAATATTTATTACCAACTTTCTAGTTAATGTTGAGTAGATTCACTTTATTTTCAATAACCCAATTCCCCATGAAAATGTAACAGTTTTAATTTTGATCCAAGATACTAAATGCATTTAATGATCGTTTTATGATCAATACTCTCCTTTAAATATTCACTTCACTGCCTTTTAGAAATTTATTTCTGAAATGGAAAACGAAATAATATTTTTTAATGATCTCTTTTTAAACAGTTATTTCAGCCCTTCATTATGTCGGTCCCATACTATATCAACTAGATATAAAACGTTAAACATTATTAAAACACGCTTGAGAAATGATGCCACCTTATCCATTATTAATGGAAGTCACCACAGCTATGATTTAAAAGTTAAATTTTCTGATTTTGACAACCAGTACACTAGATGATTTTTGGTCACAATCATCAAAGTTCATAATGTTGCATATTCTACATATTATAATACTTTTGGGTAAGCATGTCATTTTATGACAATGATTGGAATCCCATTTTAATGCCATATATTCGTGATGATAATCATTTAATGTGACAAAAATGTCAACTTAGTGAAAATTTTAGACAAAAAAGAATCAACTGCATTCAAACTTACATATAATAAGGACCATACATTTTACCATATATATAAAGTATCCTTGTTTACAAGAAGAAAGCTATCAATTTTAAAATGCAATATTAAATGTTGAAATTATACAAATTTACAAAAAATATTCCATAGCAGCATACTTATACCCATATCAATTATACTATTTTGGGGACCACACTTTGTGATTTTGAATCCACTTGCATCTAGTTGATAACCTTTGTGATTCACGGGTTACCACACATAATACTACTTTTGAAAATACTGTTCCTAGGGCTTATTGATTTCACTTGAAGTATGCTTGAATTTTTCTCATTTCAACAATATACTTATCAATGTTATACCTACACTGGTTTTTGAGAAAATGATACTATACCTCAAGATATCTGCTGAGCGTATTTCCTAATTAGGAAATGCCAATTACTCGATTAGGAAGGTGCTGAGCGAATATTGGTCTATCTTTATAACTATTAAAGATATAGTTAAACCAACAGCATCATCAAATGGAGAAAAATTCAAGTATTTTAGTGGAAGTTTAATAATGGTTAAAATGTTACCAGGATGTGATGTTTTTATTAAATGTAAGTTTTTGACTGTCAAATTGTGCTCTAGATGCAACTTGGAGCTATACATGGCCCTGAATTTTGCACCTACCAATAGCAACACATATCAACTACATTCTGTACCAAGTTAGAAGTTTATTGGATTGATGATTATCGTGATATTTACTGTTTTATTGTCAAAGTGATACAAATTTGGAATTATATACCCATCAGACCATTTTTATTGGAATATGAGACTATAGATTATATTTACAAGTTTGGGGCTACATAATGGTAATTGAATCATGTTTATCAAGCCAGCGATTCAGCCAGAATTAACGATCTTTATATTACCAACCCTAATGGCTCATTTCTTGATAGCACGTGCTCTTTGAATTTTGCTCAACATACTGATGTTATTTTTGCGTTAATCCCGTTACTGGGTCCTTAGATATTGCATGTTAACCCAACCGATGTGCTGAGCATATGAGCAGTTGTTTAATCTTGCTAATTTCACCAATTTGAAGCTATCACCATGTTCGATAATTCAGGGCGAATACGATGCAAATGAATAATATGAGAAAAATGATGTTTATGCCAGTAAATTGCTAAAAATATGTTTTTCAAAGTATAAAATCGCTTATATCTCGAGAACCAGGATAGCTACGAAATTAACGAGAGTATAAAAATGTGAATAAAAAATCCCGCTTCCAACGGGGCAAAGATGGTCTCTTTGGGACTTGTTTTGACAGAGTTATACACTGTTTTACATGCTAAAAACGTTATTTGCCTCTACTGGCTCGAATATCCATGTTATGGGCTTGTCCACGAGGGCTTTGGTGCGCCAGATGACTCTGCTCATTTGGACACTATAAGCAACATGATAGCACTGCTGTGGGGCAAGAAAAAGGCGATTTTATATTTTTGTCCCAAAACGCTCGAAAATAGGCTTTATAGATACATCTGCCTCTTCTGATTCGATCTATAGTGGTTTCAAGTCGATATATTAAACATAGCGTCTATAAAATGGAAAAAACTAAAATCATAAAAAAAAATTTTGAAAGGGGTTCCCCTGTTTTTTTAGGGGCTGAATTTCAAACGGCTCTCCTGCTCGCTACAGCCAACTTGACAGGGGCAGATTAACACCATTGATACCCCTTTTTCCCAACTTTTCCATTGATCCAAAGGACTTTCAATTTGAATTTCTTCGATTTTTAAATTCCTGATGATGATCAGATCGAAATGAGTATGTGGAATTAGGGGGAACTTATGTGCGGCTTTTGCTCATTATTAGTAATAATGATTGTAGGCATATGTGACATTGTTGTAAAGGTCCCCCATTGCCGATTTTTCAGTCCACGTTATCGATCTTTAAAAATCTATAATTCTGTAAATTGCCCAATTTTACTTCATAAACCCCTTGAAATGTGAAGAATCTTACCCAATATGTGTTCTATTTAATTTTGCCTATTCATTTATGTACCAGATGGACTACTTCCTTGTTATTGTAATTTATTCCCATTTGTTAAATTTGCCACCGAAGTAATTGATAAGATGAGCGCATGCTAACTTGGCGAAATAAGCGTGTTTTATTTTTTAAAAAACATATTCCAAACTAATAGCACCGCAGAATTATAATCGTGTGTATAATATATGTATCAGACTTTGAATTCGTGTATTTTGGATATGCTTATATAAAGAAATATTAAAAGGGCAAAAAATAAAAAATAAAAAAATAATAAGCCTTTCTAAGTTTGTATCAGAGAGTGACAACAATATTTGGACATAACAAAATGACAAACATAATGGGCTTTTATTGCTGCGACCGCTCACTTGGTTATAAACATTTCAAAGAAATTAAATCATCTAACGATTTGCACATTTTCGTTTAAGAATCAGAATATTATCATATTATTGAAAACGAAATGAAAGCCGAAAACCTCGTTGGCGCTTTGACAAAGTACCTTAACGGGTGCGTTAAACAAAGTAAGCAAATGCTTAATAAAATAATTATCAGCGATCATCTTAATAATTTTAATGACAATCAAGTAAATCGTACTACCGACCCATTTTCAAGGGGTTAAGTTTCTCATTGTATTAACACGTAACTTTTAAATTTCAAAAGCAAATCTAGCAAATATAAACTTAAAATTTACAAGTGATATCTAGCAATGTATTTTAAATTCAAATACACAAATTAAACATTAATTTAATTATCATATAATACAAATTCTATAAAGCATACAATTATTCATCTTCTTCATTAATATTGGTCAACCTTCTTAATCTCCCCTGCCAAGTTTCCTTGACAACCTTAAGTGGCTTTAAATCATCTTCCAATTTCAACTCTTTGAGAATTTCCTCCCTAGAAGCAGATGATAAATCATTACTAAGTGTTTTTTTACTTTCTCCAAAACTGGATCTACCATTAGTGTCAAAACTTGATCTAGGTGTAGGTTGAGTGAATGAAGTCCTCAATTTCTTGAACTCTTCTCTTTTATCAGCTAAGTAATTTGGGTTTTCACACAGTGTTACTAATTCTGCAGCTTTAACTCTGATATTTTCGCACGTTGACTTATTCGTTGATTCAAAATTAAGAAGGGATTTCAATTTCCATACCCCATTGGAATGATGAGCGAACAGTTGGTAAAATTCATCCGATCCAGTTTTAAAAACGAACGTTAAAATAGTTAATGATTTCAGAAGGATTAACGGTGATTGTGAGCTCAATTTATCAAGAAACACGTGCAATAACTCGGTAATTTCCCTTTTAGTAGTAAAAGACACTCGTGATATCGTCTGCATGTCAACGGATGATGGTGATTGATTAGGGTTTTCATTGGCTATCGTTTTGAGTAATTTAATTCCTGTAGTCGTTGAGTCCATCGGACTAACTGGGGAAGTGATTACTTCTGATATTTGAGACAGTTTGTTTGTAAACGATAGCTTAGATAATGACAGCCGCTTTTTCATAGTTGATTGATAATTAATAAGTTCCGGATATGCCAAGAAGAGACAATAAAAGTAGGAAAAAAAAATTAAAAGTAAAAAATGTGTCAAAATGCTGTAGTATGTATATAAAACTATACAAGGGAATAAATAAATATGTACGAGTTTATTGATTATGCTTACGTTTTTTAGAAATGTGTTTTTTATTAGCATCATCATTGTCATCATCAATTATTTGATATTGAGCACCGACATCGTCAACTAAAGCAGCTGATGATTGCAAATAATCGAAAAATGCTTCAGGACTTGAGTCAGGGTTATTCTTTAAATAATCAACACCGAACCTTTGATATTTTTTATGAGATCTCTTGAGAATAATACCAAAACATTTCAGTCTTTCAAAAAATATATTATGAAATTTAAAATGTAAAAGAACTGAATAATAATCATCTCTTAATTTATCAAAATTATCATTGATAATTTGTAAAGTAGTTGCCCTTGATTGTACCCAAGAAATTGGCTTGATATAGCCACAATGAGAGAATGTTCTATAAATCATTTTTTCTGCACACCAATGTGAACTCAATGGGAGACATCTAACAGTTTTGAGCATATAGAACCTCATTATAAATTCCAATTCTTCATTTTCAATAGGTTTTAAACTAACCTTTTCACCATATAATCTACGAATTGTATGCAGAACCTTTGATATACGTAAAGAATTCATGAAATATTCCAAAGCTTTGTACCAATCAAAAAATTCATCCAAATTATTCAAGTAATAAAACTTATCATATTTGAATTGGTATAAAAGTGAACTCATAGAATTTGAAAGCTTTTCATAAATTGGATTTCTTGGAGTCCAAATGTACAAGGTGTTATCAATTTGATTATCTTGATTTAAAAGGGCATATGATAAAACGTTGATAATTTGTTCAGAAGCTGAAACAATTGAATTTTGATATTTAACTTCTTTAATTTCAACGAATTTTCTTAATAATAGTTTAATGTGAAATTCTGCATCAATATCTGGTATTTCTTCGAAAACTGTTTTATTTTTTAATGTTTGTTGAGATTGAGAAATTAAATGTGGGTACCCTAATAGTGATAATGCCAAATGTAAATGATTGATCCATTGATTAACATTTGTTTCACTATAAAGTGGAAACATGATGTTATCATTAATGAGTAGCCTGTATCTTTGCTCAATGTTGATTGTATACGTGTGAATAAAGTTGATAACTTTAGGTGCAGTTGAAATAATATCATTCACGTCATCTTCATCTTCATCGTCATCGTCATCGTCATCGTCATAGTTCTCTTCATCGTCATCGTCATAGTTCTCATAATCATTATCATTATCATTGACATTTTCATAGCCGTTGTGATTCTCATTATCACGTTGAGAACTCCCAAGTGAAGCAAGGAACTCGTCAGCTACTTTATCTTCACAAGAATCACCAACGCTATGATCCATTTCTGCATCGTGCGTCCCATTCTCAACAGTAGCAGAAACAACAGGTTCAACAAGAGCAGAAGGTTCACAAGAATTAGAATTTGACCCTTGACTAGTGGACATGACCATATCCACAACGGAGA
This sequence comes from Saturnispora sanitii, assembly GCA_030563185.1. Lineage (NCBI taxonomy): Eukaryota > Fungi > Ascomycota > Pichiomycetes > Pichiales > Pichiaceae > Saturnispora > Saturnispora sanitii. The sequence continues at coordinate 80,643 of JAKUBF010000009.1, read as the reverse complement.
AAGGTTTCCTAACAACAACGACAGGTTCAGGATCAGGCTTAGGATCAGGCTTAGGTTCAGGTTCAGGTGCAGGTGCAGGTTCAATTTCAACATTTCCATTTTCATTTCCCACCTTCGTTTCAACTTGTTCTGCTGTTGCTTCTTCTGCGTTGGTAACAATTGTCGTGGTTGCGAGACTTGATTCAGTATGGATTACAGTGTCCAAGTCAGTTTCTTCAGACAACAAACTACCAGCTGTTCCATTTTCCGTTTCACGCACATTATCAGGCTTAGAATCAACTTTATCAACTGATGTATCAGATTTTTCAATTTTGTCAGTTTTCTTATCGTTATCAGGAGCAGTAACAAGAGCAGGAGAAGGAGTAGAAACAAATTTTCCTGTTTGGATGTTAGCCAATTTTGTCATTTCGGCTTTCAATCTCTTCTCAGCCTGGGTCAATTGGGTTTCTAAAGAATGAAGGTTTTGTTTCATTCTCCAAATAGTCATATCGTTATCCATTTCTGTCTTCTTCATCTCCTGTTTGCTCTTCTTGGACATCCCACCAGCCATTTCCTTAGCAATATCACTAACGCTGCTCAACTCCTCGTCATCATTGAAAAACCTCGTTGGCGGGGAGGGAGTTTGTCCCCTAGGAGACCCATATGAGTTTTGACCAGGGATCCCAACTCTTCCCTCCAAACTGTTGCTGGGGAAATAAGGTTGCTCTTCTTTACGGTGTCTTCGACTACGGCTCCGACTTGTGGGCCTGCCGCCTCTGGGCCCCCGTGAACTGCTGGGTCTCCCGTAGTTTTCATCGTTTGGGCCAAAATGGATCTGGTTGTGGGTGTATTCGCGTCCACTCTGGGAGGGCAGACTGTGACCGTGTGCGTGACTCGATCCACTGAATGCTATTCGCTGTCGCTTGGGTGGCGGGTCGTATTGGCTTGCCATTGTAGTTAAAGATGGGTGTTGTGTGTATAACTTTATCTCTTTTTTTTAATCTGTTAAGTGATGGATCAGAATAAAATTAGTGAACAAAAGCAAAAAATGAAGAAAAGGTTAAAACTTGGAATTAAAAAAAAGATTGAAATTTATCGTGTTATCTTTGCTAGAAAGAAACATTACTATTTCTGTAAGGAATCATATAACATTATCAATGCTGCTGAGCATTCAAGATTGTACAGCTTTGCAATAAAAAAAAAAAAATACAAAAAAAAAAAAAAATTTTAAATTTTTTTTCTTGTTAACCTTTAACTCTATCAAGACTATGACAGTGAAGGCCAGACAGAACAAGAAGGCCAATAAGTCTGCCAAGCCTGTGGAAAATACCAATAAAGTTTCCCAGGGTGGGAAAAAGAGATCTCATGAGGAAAAGGTCCAGGCTGAACTTGAAGCTGAAGCTGAAGCTGAGTCTGAATCTGAATCTGACCCTGAATTTGAAGTCAATGGGTTAATTGATGCCGAAGCTGAAGAAGAAGATGATGAGGATGAGGAAGATTCTGAAGTTGATTTAGAATTGGATGGTGAATCTGATTCAGATGATTCTGAAGAAGATGAATTGAATAGACTTTTAGAAGAGGAAGAAGCTGAAGAAGACAAAGAAATTGATTCATCAGATTTAGAAGATTTAGAAGAACCACAAGATGATTCTAAATCCATTACTGATAGACTTTCTGGGATTAAGATTAGAACATTATCTGATTCAGCCTTAGCTAAAACTGATGAAATTCATACTAAATTTGCTGATGGTAGATTAAGAATTATCAAACCTGAAATTGAACCAGTTTATGATTCTGATGATTCTGATAGAGAGGAAATTAACACTATTGGTAACATTCCACTTTCTGCTTATGATGAATACCCACACATTGGTTATGATATTAATGGTAAGAGAATTATGCGTCCAGCTAAAGGTTCAGCATTAGATCAATTGTTAGAAAGTATTGACATCCCTGAAGGTTGGACTGGGCTATTGGATAAGAGTTCTGGTTCTGCTTTGAATATCACTGAAGAAGAATTAGAATTAATTTCTAAAATTGAAAAGGGTAAAAATACCAATGAAGAATCTGATCCTTATGAACCATTAGTTGATTGGTTTACCCGTCATGAAGAAGTGATGCCCTTAACTGCCGTCCCAGAACCAAAGAGAAGATTCGTCCCATCTGTTCATGAAGCTAGAAGAGTGATGAAAATTGTCAAGGCTATTAGAGAGGGTAAAATTGTCCCAGGGTCACATCAAAAGAAATTAGAAGAAGAACAAATGAAAAACTATAATCTTTGGGAAGGTTTAGATGATGAAATTAGTAATGATCATGTGATGACATTAAGAGCACCAAAATTACCACCTCCAACAAATGAAGAATCTTATAATCCACCTGCAGAATATTTATTAAATGAAGAGGAAAGAAAATTATGGGAAAATATGGAAGCAAGTGAACGTGAATTGAATTATTTACCACAAAAATATGATGCTTTACGTAAAGTCCCTGGTTATTCAGAAATTATTAGAGAAAAATTTGAAAGATGTTTAGATCTTTATTTAGCACCTCGTGTTAGAAAGAACAAATTGAATATTGATCCTGAATCATTAATTCCTGAATTACCATCACCAAAAGATTTGAGACCTTTCCCTATTAAGACATCTACATTGTACGAAGGTCATGAGGGGAAAATTAGAACTATTTCTATTCATCCAACAGGGAATTGGTTAGCAACTGGGTCCGATGATGGTACTGTTAGAATTTGGGAAGTTTTAACAGGTAGAGAAGTTTACAAGATTGTCATTATTGAAGATATTGAAGAAAACTCTGAAGATCACATTGAATCATTAGCTTGGAACCCTGATGAGACAACAGGGTTATTAGCCATTGCATGTAGCGATACTGTTTATATGGTTATCCCACCAATTTTTGGGTATGAAATTGAAAACAAGGGTCATAAGATTATTGAAGATGGGTTCGGGTTTGCCAAGACTAACAGCGACAAGACTGATTTGAATGACGTTGAATCTGACGACGAAGATGCTGCTGCTGTTAAAACTAATAAGGATGAAAAAACAGCCAATCAAACTAAGAAACAATCTGCTCAATGGTTCAAACCTACAAATGATCAATTAAAGAGGGGAATTTCTTTAACTTTAACAACATCAAGAGGTTCAAATGTTTCATCAGTTTCAACAATTAAGAAAATTTCGTGGCATCGTCGTGGGGATTATTTCTTAACAGTTTCACCAAATGGTGGTAATAAAACATCTGTTTTAATTCATCAGTTATCAAAACATGCATCACAATCACCATTTAGAAAATCACGTGGGATTATCATGGATGCAAAATTCCATCCATCTAAACCAATTTTAATTGTTATGTCTCAAAGGTACATTAGAATTTACAATTTACAAACACAACAATTAACTAAGAAATTATTACCAGGTGCGAGATGGTTATCATGTTTAGATATTCATCCACGTGGTGGGGATCATATAATTGCAGGGTCATTTGATAAGAGAGTTTTATGGCATGATTTAGATCTTTCATCTACACCATACAAGACTTTAAGATATCACGAACAAGCTGTGAGATCTGTGGCTTTCCATAAGGGGAATTTACCACTTTTCTGTTCAGCTTCTGATGATGGATCAATTCATATTTTCCATGCAACTGTTTATGATGATTTAGTTACTAACCCAATGTTAGTCCCATTGAAGAAATTACAAGGTCATAAGATTACTAACCATTTGGGTGTGTTAGATGTTGTCTGGCATCCAAGGGAAGCTTGGTTGTTTAGTGCAGGTGCTGATGGGGTTGCTAGGTTATGGACTACTTAGAACAAGTACACTAAGGAAGAAGTGAGTAGTAGTGTGCGTCGTGGTGTTCATTTGGAACACTTACTACAGTTCCAGTTTATAAAGTTTTGTTTTTTTAGATAAAAAGACCGTAAAATAATAATAATAAATGTGAAAAGTTCACTGTGTTAGTCTGAAAGCAGTACAAACGTTAATTATGAAGGAAAAAAAAACCCCGTCGATTTTATATAACAAAGCACAGTAGTTGCTATCATTTTTTTTTTTCAAATAATATCGTGTATTACTTAATATCAACATTTCACTCTTTTATTATGCAAGTTGTATATGCGTATGTTATCAGGTAAACATCAAATATGACTAAAAAATATTGGGCGATTCCATTTGTTAATATTTTAAAAGCAATGTGACCCAGACTGCCGAGTGATAGATGACCTTTTTGACTGACTATCTTAAGGGATGTATGTAGTCGATTAATTCACTTCATTTTATGAAACCATCCCAATTTGCACCAGAAGATATACAGGAACGTGGGGATTCCCAACCAGGTATTTGAATCATTATACCAGCTGTTAAAATCTGTTTTTGTTAAAAAATACTACAAAATATGTGAAAATGATATAGTTCAAATTGAAAAATCAAAATCAAATAGGTTTATCGTTCCCTTGCGAAAGTATCTTATAAATAAATTTATTTTGGATTATTTTATTGTGTGGATGTTTTTCAAAGTTAATCCTCAGTGGTGATATACTTATTTCTTTTTCAAATTTTTGATAAATTTGGTAAAAGTGTCCTATAGCAGCATACTTATACCCATATCAATTATACTATTTTGGGGAACCACATTTTGTGATTTTGAATCCACTTGCATCTAGTTGATAACCTTTGTGATTCACGAGTTACCACACTTAATACTACTTTTGAAAATACTGTTTCTAGGGCTTATTAATTTCACTTGAGGTATGCTTGAATTTTTTTTATTTTAACAATATACTTATCAATGTTATACCTACACTGGTTCTTGAGAAAATGATACTATACCTCAAGATATCTGCTGAGCGTATTTCCTAATTAGGAAATGCCAATTACTCGATTAGGAAGGTGCTGAGCGAATATTGGTCTATCTTTATAACTATTAAAGATATAGTTAAACCAACAGCATCATCAAATGGAGAAAAATTCAAGTATTTTAGTGGAAGTTTAATAATGGTTAAAATGTTACCAGGATGTGATGTTTTTATTAAATGTAAGTTTTTGACTGTCAAATTGTGCTCTAGATGCAACTTGGAGCTATACATGGCCCTGAATTTTGCACCTACCAATAGCAACACATATCAACTACATTCTGTATCAAGTTAGAAGTTTATTGGATTGATGATTATTGTGATATTTACTGTTTTATCATTAAACTGATACAAAATTGGAATTATATACCCATTCGACCAATTTTATTGGGATATGAGATAATAGAATATATGCAAACGTTTGGGGACTACATAATGGTATCTAAATCATATTTATCAAGCTAGCGATCCAGCCAAAATTTACGATTTCCATATCCACTACTCAAATGGGTTATCCCTTATAAAGATAGCCTCTTTGAAATTTTTGAAACACATTAATATTAATTTCATGTTGGTATCATTATTGGTTCCTGAGATATGGCACGTTAACCTAACCTTGTCGCTGAGCATATGAGCAGTTGTTTAATCTTGCTAATTTCGCCAATTTGAAGCTATCACCATGTTCGATAATTCAGGGCGAATACGATGCAAATCAATAATATGAGAAAAATGATGTTTATGCCAGTAAATTGCTAAAAATATGTTTTTCAAAGTATAAAATCGGTTATATCTCGAGAACCAGAATAGCTACAAAATTAACGAGAGTATCAAAATGTGAATAAAAAATCCCTCTTCCAACGGGGCAAAGATGGCTTCTTTGGGACGTGTTTTGACAGAGTTATACACTGTTTTACATGCTAAAAACGTTATTTGCCTCTACTGGCTCGAATATCCATGTTATGGGCTTGTCCACGAGGGCTTTGGTGCGCCAGATGACTCTGCTCATTTGGACACTATAAGCAACATGATAGCACTGCTGTGGGGCGAGAAAAAGGCGATTTTATAATTTTGTTTCAAAAAGGCTTGAAAATAGGTTCTAAGGGTACATCCACCTCTTCTGATTCGATTTATAGTGGTTTCAAGTCGATATATTAAACATAGCGTCTATAAAATGGAAAAAACTAAAATCATAAAAAAAAATTTTGAAAGGGGTTCCCCTGTTTTTTTAGGGGCCGGATTTCAAACGGCTCTTCTGCTCGCTACAGCCAACTTGACAGGGGGAGAGTAACACCATTGATACCCCTTTTTCCCAAATTTTCCATTGATCCAAAGGACTTTCAATTTGAATTTCTTCGATTTTTAAATTCCCGATGATGATCAGATCGAAATGAGTATGTGGAATTAGGGGGAACTTATGTGCGGCTTTTGCTCATTATTAGTAATAATGATTGTAGGCATATGTGACATTGTTGTAAAGGTCCCCCATTGCCGATTTTTCAGTCCACGTTATCGATCTTTAAAAATCTATAATTCTGTAAATTGCCCAATTTTACTTCATAAACCCCTTGAAATGTGAAGAATCTTACCCAATATGTGTTCTATTTAATTTTGCCTATTCATTTATGTACCAGATGGACTACTTCCTTGTTATTGTAATTTATTCCCATTTGTTAAATTTGCCACCGAAGTAATTGATAAGATGAGCGCATGCTAACTTGGCGAAATAAGCGTGTTTTATTTTTTAAAAAACATATTCCAAACTAATAGCACCGCAGAATTATAATAGTGTGTATAATATATGTATCAGACTTTAAATTCGCGTATTTTGGATATGCTTATTAAATGAAGAGATAGTAGGAGGGCAAATTAGAGTTCTGTAGTAATTTTTTATTTTTTTTTCTAATCAAAAGAACAAAGAAAATTGAGATACAGCAATGTCTTATTAGTGATATTGCAACATCTTATAAATATATCGCCGTAGGGATTAAGCAATTAACAATCCTACCTTATTAAGTTTTGCGTTAAAAATACTGTGAAATCATTTTTGAGAAAATGAAAATAATATAGGGTATAAATGGCATTTATATTTATATAAATATAGATTAATTTTAAACATAGTATGATAATATTTCATTAATATATATTTGATTATAATAATAGTAATATTTCTGAAAGTATGATCAGCTTCTGCTGAGCATAATACCCCGGACTTTTCATTTCATTTTAAAATTATTTGATAAAATCAATATAATGATAAAAAATGGATACACGTATAGGTAAAACTTATGTTACATTCACATCTAACTTTGTTCTAATCTATATTCTTCTTATTCATTTTTTTTACTTTTATTTTTATTTTAAAATTCTATGCAAATATAAAAAATAGCAAATACTCAACCAATTACTCTCAAGTCCTAACATCCGGTTCAGTCCTACCGATAAACTCTTGTAATTTCAACCAATCAACAACGTTTTCAATATCCTTTTTCAAGAAAACATCAGCGGATTGATCAATAATTGATCTATCCTCGACCCATTTTTCTAGATAAACCCTAATAGTAGCACCGGAAGATCCAGTACCTGATAATCTAACAATGAATCTCAACCCGGATTCAAGTTTAATTACTAACCCTTGTTTGGATGAAACACTACCATCTAAATCTTCATAGGAGAAATTTTCCCCAAGGATAACTTTAGATCCAAACAGATTGGACCCAATAAATGATTTTTCATCAATACGTTCTTGGAGTAAATCAACAACTTTTTGAGCATCTTCACTTGAACAATTTTCATAATCTAATCTTGTAAAGAAAGTCCTACCATATTTTTCCCAGAATAAACGTTGGACATTGGCAATAGTTGGTTGTTCATTAGGGAATTTTTGAGCAAAACCTGCTAAAACATTTAACCATGCAACAATTGCCCAAACACCATCCTTTTCTCTAATATGATTTGAACCAGTACCGAAAGATTCTTCACCACAAATTGATAATTTCCCCGCATCGAATAATGCACAGAAAAATTTCCAACCAGTAGGGACTTGATAACATTCAACATTTAAATTTTTAGCAACTAAATCAATTGCACATGAAGTTGGCATTGATCTAGCTAAACCTTTAACACCTGATTTTTTGAAAAATGGAATGAATTCAGCGTATTCTGCAATAATTGCCACTGAATCCCCAGGGGAGACAAATGTTTTATAACCATAAATCATATTTCTATCCCCATCCCCATCAGAAGCAGCCCCAAATGCAATTTTATTAGAATCGACTTTATCAACTAATGTCTTTGCATAAGTTAAATTAGGATCAGGGTGTAACCCACCGAAATCTGGTAATGGGGTACAATTTTGAACAGAATTAATAGGTAAACCTAATTCATTAATGAATATATCCTTACCATATGGACCAGTAACACCATTAAGTGCATCAAATAAAAATGAAAAGTCCGGGTGTGATTTAATAAATGATTTAATAAGTGGGAAATCAAAGATATCCTTCATCATTTCAATGTAATCTTTAGTAGAATGGATAATTTCAATTTCTAATGGACCATAAAATTTAATCCCAATATTAGTCAAATCGATTTTGGGTAAATTAACCATTTTATATTCTTTCAAATTACAAGCTTCTTGAAACATTTTATTAGTAACAGATTCAGGTGCAGGCCCACCATTGGCTAAATTATATTTAATCCCACAATCATTTTCTGGACCCCCAGGGTTATGACTTGCAGTTAAGATGATCCCACCAGTTGCATTGAATTTTCTAATAATATGACTAGCACTTGGGGTTGAAAGAATCCCATTTTGACCAATTGTTAATTTAGCCACATTATTCCCAGCGGCAATTTGTGCAATATATTGAATAATAACATCATTGAAAAATCTACCATCCCCGCCAATGACAAGATGGGCATTATTAGCAGATTCCGGGATCGAATTAAGAATAGCTTGAATGAAGTTCTGTGTGTAGTTTTCTAATTGGAAACGCGTGGTTTTCTTACGCAACCCGGAAGTACCTGGCTTTTGATCCAAGTAGGCAGTAGTAGGAACAGTAACAACAGATAGATTCATTAAATCAAATTGATAAAGAAGGACAAGGCAGTAAAATAATAAAATAATTAAAAAATATCCGATTGATTTGATCATGTCATATATTTGCTCAGCATAGTATATATTATATTAAAATACACATATATAATTAAATAAACATTATAAAACCCCTGTAATTCTTTCAGCTAATAATTTGACATTCATCAAATTAACCCCGGCAATAGAAATACGACCATTTTGTGTTAAATAAACCCCACCATTAACAAGTTGGTCAACTTGGTGTTTTTTCAAACCAGTAAAACAAAACATTCCCCTTTGTTGTAATAAATGCTCCCAACCAGTTGCACCCATTCCAGGGCCTTGTTTCCCTAATTGGACCAATTCAGCAAATAAAATTTCTCTCATTTCCCTTAATCTTAAAGCCATTATTTCAACATCGGAATACCATTGATGTTTTAATTCATCATTACTAAGTACAGTTTCAACAATTTTAGAACCATTTTGAGGGGGGGAAGAATAACAACCTCTAGCTAAAATTTCAAATTGTGATTGCATTGATTTTAATTCTGTATTATCCCTTGAAATATAATGAAATGAACCAACACGTTCACCATAAAGACCCATATTTTTAGCAAAAGATTGTGAAACGAAATACCCTGGTAATTGATTTGAATGAATACGTTGAGAAAACAGTTCAACAACTGCCAAATCGGAATCTAAACCTGTACCGAATCCTTGATATGCCATATCTAAAATTGGCATTAATTGTCTTTGTGAAATTTTATCAACTATTTCAGCCCATTGTTCAATAGTTGGATCAACACCTGTTGGGTTATGACAACAAACATGAAGAAGAACCCCTGTTCCCGGTGACATTTTATCTAAATCAGCTAATAAACCTTTAAAATCAAGTCCCATTGTCTTTGGGTCATAATATCTGTATTTACCCAATTTCAAACTTGGTGAAGAAGATTGAATAATTTGTCCATGATTACCCCAAGTTGGATTAGGAATACAAACTTCCATACTGGGGGCAAATTTCCCCAAGAATTCCATCACCATTCTAAGAGATCCAGTACCGGAAATCCCCTGCATTGATAAGATATTCCCAGTTTGTGTTAATTGACTACTTGTTTTCATCATCCCACCAGTAAAAATGAACTCTCTTACTAAATCCCTATAAGTTTGTGTACCTAAAATGGGCACGTATTCTAAATTTGCCTTGTTGGTTTGCAATTGAGTGTTCAACATCTCACAAGCACGTTTAACACTGGGTAAAACCCATGGTTGACCCTGTTCATCTCTATAAGCACCGACACCGAGATTAATCTTATCGGGGCGTTTATCTGCCTTGAATTGCGTCGTGAGCCCCAAAATTGCATCAGCTGGGGCTTTTGGGACTTTATTGAACTTTCCTAACATTTTAACTTAACTAACTAAATAACTAACACTAGTAGATTTATAGATATCTCTCTAAATAAAAAGCCTTTTATAATATTTTTTTTTTTTATTAATGACCTTATAAACTCCGCTCGGGCAAGGGCAAACGTATAAACGATAAACCAAACTACACCTATAATATCCTTATTATACGAACATCCTGTTAGTTTGTAAATACAAGGCGTCGATCTTGTTGAGTTTCTTATTGGCTTCTAAATTCATCTTCAACTTCGTTCTGTACTGTGCGGGGTTTTTCAACTGGATAGGGTTCCCCTCGAAATACACTGTTTCCAAATTGAAATTATTGGCTAAACCAAGTCTAATTGTCTCAAAGTCCCCAATTTTGTTGTACGAACACCACAAGTCTGTTAAATTAACTAGTTTGTCCAACCCTTCCACTTTTTCAATCTCATTCCCACTAACATCCAACACTTGTAAATTCACTAAACTGTCTAAACCTTGTAGCTTTTTAATCTTATTGTGTGAAATATAGAACTCTTCTAAGTTAACTAATGAATCTAATCCTTCAATCTCCTCAATCCCATTACTTTGAATACTTAAAACACGTAAATTCACTAATGAATCTAACCCTTCTAGTTTCCTCAATTTGTTTTGACCTAACCAAAGTTGTCTTAAATTAACAAATGGATTTAAATTCTCAATTTGTTGAATTCTATTCCCACCGAATTCCAAATTTTCCAATTTAGTAAGCATCTCAATGTTCTCAATCTTACTAATCCTATTTTGCACGAAAAATAACTCTTTTAAATCTTTCAATGCTGTTAAATGTTTAATATGTTTAATATTATTAAAACTTAAATCAAGTGTTTTTAAATTGGGGAATTCTTCTAAATGACTTGTAATATGTTTAATCCTATTATCATAAAAATCCAATTCTTCCATTGCCTGTTTAGATTCTTCATTTAAAACTTTCAATTCATTCAAACTCGTTATTAAATTATCCCTTAAATTAATACTTTCCAATCGTTCAAATCTGGTTAAATGTAAAGCTTCTAAAGATCTCACTTTCAAATGAACCAGTTCAATATAAGTACTATCACTAGGAATATCCCCTGCCAATTCTTCATCCGCTGGGTACTCTTCAACATTGGTATCCGGTATCGTTGTCAAACCGTACGTTTGTTCAATATGTGCCAAATTGTCTAATCTTTGTTGTTCTGCTTGCATTTTTTCTGTTTCTGTTTGTTCAAAATCATCCACATCTTCCTCACTGTCACTAATCCCTAAATGGGCCATTTTATCATCAATACTACTCATTAAGTTACTATTCTCTTTATTAAAGTTGTGTTGTAGTTAATTTTTTCTCTCTTTCTTAAAGTATAAATATAAATATTGTTAATAGAATATACAAGATATGTATTCGCTTTGTATTCGCTTTGCATTCGCATTCTTAACGAATTTCCTTATCAAGCAGATCTTCAGTTGGCATTTGATGTTCAGTAATATACTTAACAGCTTCACCAACAGTTTTGATTTCATTAGCAACATCATCATCGAACACAACATCGAATTCTTCCTCTAAGGCAATAAGTGCATCATTGTAATCTAAAGAATCCAAACCTAAATCCTTACCGAATTGTGTTTCTAAAGTAATGTTATCGTGAGCATTCTTTAATTCAAATGTCTTTAAAACAGCAATCGATCTAGTTAAAACTTCAGATTGACCTAAAGCTGATGATTGGAATCTCATCCCTGTGAATCTTCTAGCTGGCATGGCACCTGCAACGGCAACGGTTCTCAAAGCTTGTCTGAACATCTCTTAATACGCTAACCTAATTTCAATTGTTTAAGTTCAGTTACTATAAGTTTTTTTCAAAACTGTCCCCATTGGTTGTGAAAAAAAACCATGGGAAATTTAATGACACGGGAATTTCATTGGCAGCGAAATAGGACGTGTCACGTGACATCTTTATAATTTGCCCAAATTTGAAATTTTTGAATTTTTTTTACTTCCTTCTTTTACTTTTAACAACGAGTAACTGGATATGAAACACGATAACGATGCTGTGGACGTTGTGGTGCCAGATGCTAAACGTGCCAAACACCACCACCACCACGTATTGCCAGAAAAATCAACTTCGGCTTTAGACACGCTTTCACAACCAGACGAACCATTTTCTCAATCCGACGTTGTATATTACCAAAAGGAAGCTATTTACAGACAATGGGTTTTACAATTGAATAGGAATTCAAGGATCATTAAAAAAATGAATATTTTAAATGGGAAATACAATGAAGTTTTATCTCATTATACACTTTTGAATCAATGGTGGAATGAATTATTAAGTAATTTAAAATTATTATCACCTGAATCTGAATCTGTAAATGGTTTACGAGAGGATTTATTGGTTGAAAGTTCTTCAAATGATGATGACATAACTCAATTGAGAACCCAATTAATTGAAATAATCTCCCCACTTTTTCAATCATCACCATCATCATCATCTAACTTGGACTCTTCAATCTCCTTGAACAAATCTATAACTGAATTAAAAATAGCCAGGGAGAAACTAATGGACGAAAACACCATACTCAAATCCAATTTATCAGATTTGAATTCGCAAATAGACGATCTTGTTAATAAACTCAACAGGAAGGATAGTGCAACTTTGAACAGACTTAAAGCAGCTGCAGGTACGAAGAAGGAGGATACACCTGAACAACAGCAAACAGATAAGGATGTTAAACAAGAGAATAAACCTACAGACGTTCCTGGTGTTGTTAACGAACAAACACTTCATGAATTAGAAGATTTGAAAGTCAAATCCGGGGAATTAGAAGGTAAAGTTAGTTTCCTTAATAAAGAATTAGATGATAAGGCTGCGAAGATTAGCGAATTAGAAATCAAACTACAACAACAACAACAGCAATTACAACAACAACAACAATCACAATCACAACCCCAACAACCTACACAAAACACAGACTTGTTAAATAAAATAACAGATTTAGAATCAACAAAGCAAAAATTAGAAACTCAAATAGCAACTTTAGAATCAAACTTTACATCTAATAAAGTCAAATATGAAGAAAAAGCTAAAAACGAATTAGAAAGTCAAAATTCCCTATTGAAGAAATTAGAACAGGATGTTAATAGATTAAGAGCTGAACGTGATTCTTCATTAACTAAACTTAATATTCTCAAAGCCGAAAGGAGTTCGAATGATTTACTCGATCATTACAAGCAACTTTTAGACGTTTTACAAAAACGTTTAGATGATTCCCCATCTACTGATAAATTCAAATCGATTTCTAAAGATGATGAATTGAATACTTTATTAACTGAAGAATTAAAACAAATGGAATTGGCTTTTAAAAAAGCAAGGGAAACTGCTCAAGCTAAATTAAATGATTCTAAAGATTACCAAGTTATGATAAATAAACTCCAAGTTGAGAAAACAAAGGCTGATGAAAAATATTTTCAAGCTATGCGTACTAACGATTCAATTTCTAATCAAAACAAATTACTTCAAGCTAATGTTAATAAACAAAAAGATTTGATTGATTTATTAAGAGATGAACAAGCTATTTTAAAGCAAAAATTAGAAATTGAACAAGAAATTTTCCAAAAATTATCAAATATTGAAACTAATTACAATGATCAATTGGAAAAATTTAAAGTTAAATTTCAAAAAGCTGAAAATGCTGCCATATTCGAATCTAATAAGAACAAAAATTTACAAAATGATTTAGTTAAATTGAAATCAGAGAATAATCAATTAGAAAAGAAATTGACAATGGCTAACCAAGAATTGAGTGGATCATCTTCAAAAATCACCAAATTGGAAATCCTAGTTAATAATTATAGAACGAATAGTAGAACAGAGGAAGATGAAGAAATTAATCAGGCATTGTTAAATATGACAAAATGTCAACTTTGCACAAAGAATTTCAAAAATGTTTCATTGAAAACTTGTGGGCATTGCTTTTGCAAAAACTGTATTGATGACAGATTGAATTCAAGAATGAGAAAATGCCCAAATTGTAATTCCCAGTTTTCCCAATACGACGTGCTCAATATCCATCTTTAATCATCCTGTCTTTATAATTTTGTGTATCATTAATGTAATTTACCTGACATCGAGCAAAGCGAGACGCAACAACCCAATGTTTCGAAGTAAAGTGAACCCTGATAAAGAGAGAGAGAGAGAGAAGCAAGATTTTTTTTTTCTTCACACACTCTCTCTAACTATTTCAAAACTTATCTATCTGTCTATTTATGCCCGAAGACAACGAACCTGCAAATAAAAGGGTCAAACTAGCATTACAACGTGTTTTACTTCCCTCTGGGCATTTTGATATTGAATCTGTTTTCGCATTTGGATTACTGGCGTATCATTTGAAAATATACAAAGAATTTAATGAAAAGTTCGATTTGACATTGATAAACAGGGATGATTTTAGCCCCAATGATCCAATATTTAAACAAACAGATACTTTTGAAAACACAACATTTGTCATTGGGTTATCTAATCTTAATAATTTAACGCATTTCAACCATGGACCACAAATCCCCTCTGAATATTTCTTCAATAAAAGAATTCATAAAAATAACGACAAGGGACAAAAAACCCCATTAAGTTGTATTGGGCTAGTTTATAAAAAATTCGGAAAATCAATTGTACAAAATATCATAGATTCGACTCCAGATCATCCAACAATGAAAATAACACCAGATGATTTAGAAAATTTATATCAAAGGATATATTTTGATTTTCTTGAAATTATTGATTCGAGGATAACGAGACAATACCAATGGTGCTACAAGTTCCATAGTAAACACCCTAAAGAATCCCCAGAAACAATAGCTAAACGTGATTTGAAATATTCTTTGGATAATTGGTATTTAAATTCTATAGTGGAAAATATGAACATCCCCTGGGATGAACCACAATCCGAGCTGAAACATTTAGCAAAATTTTATTCAGCCGTTGATTTAATAATGGGAGTATTTTCAAGGTTCGTCCGTTACTTAGTTTTCTCTCATTTAGGTGGAAGGAATTATATAATAACTGCTTATCAAAACATGCTCAGTGGGAAAACAGAGGAAAAGTATCAAACGGGAGATTTAGGTGCAATGAAACGTATACTTATATTAGACAAGTTTGTTTCCTGGAAGGAACATTTACACACGTATGAATACCGTACAAATGGGTTATCATTAGGTCATTGCCTCTATACGGTTTTCCCCGATTCAACATCTGGTTGGAGAGTTTCCTGTGTACCTATTTCCCCCGGTGGGTTGAAATCTCGTAAACCGTTACCAAAAGAATGGTGCGGGTTAATGGATCAAGAGTTGATGGAAAAGAGTGGGGTCCAAGATGCAAAATTCGTTCACGCTCAAGGATTCATTGGTGGTGGGGGGACTTTTGAATCGTGTTTAAAATTAGCTATTAAGGCAGTCAATGCTAATAGCGAATAATAGTAATAGTAGTAGTAGTAATAAATCTCGTATATATATATGTATGTGTGTGTATGTATGAATATAATTAGCATAAAATTAATCTTAGTAGTTAGGTAACTCTCTCTCTTAGTCGTTTAGCTATTGTTTAGTAAAATAATAATAATAATAATATAATAATATTATTAATCACAATTACAGTAATTGACACTAATTAAATGGCAAATCGGTATTATTACCTGCACTGTTATTAGACCACGTCGAATTGCTGTTTAAGGAAAAATCATCAATGAATAAATTTAAATTGGAATTCTGTAAGTGTTGCTGCTGTTGATGTTGTTGCTGTTGCTGTTGCTGTTGCTGTTGATTCTGATTCTGATTCTGATTCTGATGTTGCTGGCCAGATGATTGAAGTAATGTATTGAAAGTCGTAGACATAAATGAATTCCTATTAGATTGGTACCCACTGAACTGAGGTGACCCCCTTTGTAAAGAAATTGATTCAGGACTAGTTGGGTTTCCGTTCCCACCACCTAATTGGTTAATCAAACTAGAAAGCGATCCAACACCACTACCCCTTGTTTGATTGGACATATGATACGAACTGATTTCATTGTTAGGTGTTTGAGTATGAGATCTTATTTGTGATTGGAATGTAGCCCCCGTTGTTGAAGGTGAAGACCCAGGCGGCGAAGACAAATTCATATTCATCATATGTGATTGACTTAATGACATATTGGCCAATTCAAATTCCAAATCTTTGTTCAAATAAGTGTTCAAATCAGCATGTTGCGGTTGCTGCTGTTGCTGCAACGGATCAAAAAATGGCAAAGAATAAGTTTGGGAATGCAACATTGGTTGTGGTTGAGGATTGTAAAAATCGTTCAAACCAGCTGATGATGAACTCCCCGGTGGTATATATGGCAATGAATTGTTTCTCAATTGTGCTGAAGAATTGGAGTTGTTCCTAAATGAACTATTGGTATATTGAGGGTTCAGCAGAGGTGACTGTTGGAACATCTGTTGTTGTTGTTGTTGCTGCTGTTGCTGCTGGTGATGGTTATAACTTTGGGAACTTGAACCAGTGTTTTGTTGGTTCATCATGGTCATAGATGGTGGTAATGGTTGATGAGGATGAAGTTGTTGTTGTTGTTGTAGTTGCTGCTTTGGCTGTTGTTGTTGTTGTTGTTGCTGCTGATGGTATTCAGCTTGCTGAAATTGGAACACATTATTTGTCGTTTGATCCATAACTCTACAATTGTTAATAACAACATTATCAATCCCTCCTTTATATGATGGAATTTTCCTAAATGTACACATTTTAAATTCAATTTTTGAACTCTTCAATGGAATATGTGATAAATCCTTAAATGTACATTTTTCAATTAAAATTTCATCAGAATCAGGTAACTTAAAATCAGCATCAAACAGTGAATGTTCAAAATAAAGTCTCTTCAAATTAGGTAAATCAATAAAATTTAAATCTAAAATAAAATCATTTAATGATAATAATTTCAATGATTTAGGGAAATTAATGGCTGAAAAAATTAATGGTTTCCCAATTTTATAATTGTACCTTGAAATACCCTTCAATTTCAAATTTTCTAAATTCTCCGTTAATATATTATTAATTAAATTAGAAATTTTCAAAATGTCATCCCTCGAAATTGTATAAGATTCAGGACCTGATCCACCAGTATCATAACTTATATCAATACATAAATCAATAATAGATGGTGGTAATGGTTTAGAAATTTTTTTCAAAATGTTCAATCTAATTGAAAAATTTTGAACCAGATTTTTTATATTATGAATTGTAATTGATAACTTTTTCAAATTTGGTGGCCATTTAATATTATCAGGATTAAAATCTTGTTCTTCAATAGTATTTTGATAAGTAAAATGAATTTTCAATTCTTGTAAATTTTTACATTCGGATAAATCAAACCCCTTGTTGTCCAATATAACATAAGAAATTTTAGAATGACTTAAATTTGGAAACATTTTCAATTTATTCAAATCACTTGAATGAAGATACGTATGGAATATATTTAAAGTTTTAAGTTGATTAATAGTTTGAGTAATTTGAAATTTAATAATAAAACTATCTTGAAATTTAATAACACAATTCTTTCTTAATTCCCAATTATCAAAGAAAACATCTAATGATTGACAATTTGTAATATCATTAATAAAATTTAAATTGTCAATATTGACTAATTTAAGTGTATTAATTGAATTCTTAATTGGTAATTTTCTAAAAGTACCTCTATTAACCCCAAATTTGAGGTATTTTAAATTAGTCCCGGATTCATCAATTATATCATTGAAAGGTTTTAATTTAGATTCATTTTCAAGGGAAAGATGTAACATTTCTATTTGTGGTAGTAAAGGTTTAATCAATTGTAAATCAATTGGTTTTTGTTCCTTCTTAAAAAGGATTTTAACAACGACTAAATTCCCATCGTTCAAATTCAATCTCTTGAATTCCTTGTATGGTAAATGAAAATCATGTTCCTTTTTCATTTCTTGAATTGTGTATTCCTTGAAAGATTTAACAATGAACAAATCATGTCTAATTTGTTTAACTAGTATTTCGACGGGGTTTTTATAATTCAAAGAATAAAACCCATACAATTTAATGTTAGAAGTTATATCAAAGATGGAAAAGAACTTGGAAAAATTAAGAATCCCAACCAATCGTACAATGAATGACACAAGTGAATTGAATCCATATACCAATTTGATTTTATCACATAGGATGATTTGATGTTCCTTTGAAAGTACGCAAGCGAGCTTGTCAAATTCGGAAGCGGATATTGTGGAATCAACATCAAAAAGTTTCAACTGAAGTCCACTTTTCTCAGTGAAAATCATTCCCTTTTGGTTCAAAAGGCTGTCAACAATACACCGTGACGTCTTTTCATCTACCTTAGAAACGGGCAAATCAACCCCTGAAAACGCACCATTAGCATCTAAAACAGCGCCCGGAGTTTGCGCATCGACCTGTTCCCGAACATCAGCGGGAAAAGTGCCGAAAAAACTGCCCTTTATCATTGGACAATATATATAGCCTATAAGGTGCTTTTGTAAAGCCTGTCTTTTTCACAAATTGGGAAATATTTATTTTTTTTCCTCTTTTTTAAAGAAAGAAAGAAAGAGAAAAAAAAAGATGGGTCACGTGACGCTTACGTAAAGCATGGCTTACGTAATACACGGGCCGTAAAATTCGCCGGATATTGCCAAATGCTCATTTTTTCTCCTCTTTTGCCCACTTTTTCCTTTTAAACATATACAAAAAACGCATTTTTTGAAGTCTATGTGATCATTGTGATCTAATGATATCAATGATTATTATTACACACTTTGAAAGTGTATAGTGGGATTTACGCGGTTAAAAACCCTGTTCCGACAATTACGTCAACTAGATGAGCATCGCCGCAGATTGCCGTTTTCTTATCAATCACAATTGGAATATCATAAATAACCGTTGAAATCCCTGGTTCCCATTTCCCCACACAAGAACTCTTGTTCAACAAAAGACTCATATTTCTCTCGCTATGGTCGACACTACAGGTTGGACCGTTCATGATTGGGTCTCCTTCCACAGAGAGACTACCCCACAAGAGTCGCTTACTACACTTTCTCAACTTGTCAAATCTCAATCTGTAGATGATCCTGCTTGGATCTCACTTGCCACTGACGAAAACCTCACCCATCAATGGAAGGTACTTCAATCTAAGGCTAACAAATCATCTCTCAAACTTTATGGTGTCCCAATTGCCATTAAGGATAACATTGATGTTTTCGGGTTCGAAACTACTGCTGCTTGTCCATCTTTTGGTTACAAACCTGAATCTGATGCTTCTATTGTTAAATGTTTAAGAGATAACGGTGCCATTATTATCGGTAAGACCAATTTAGATCAATTTGCTACTGGTTTAGTCGGTACTAGATCCCCTTACGGTGTTACTCCTTGTGTTTTCTCCAAGGATCATGTTTCTGGTGGATCCTCTTCAGGGTCTTCATCCGTAGTTGGTAGAGGTATCGTTCCTTTAGCTTTGGGTACTGATACAGCTGGTTCTGGTAGAGTCCCAGCTGCTTTGAATAACTTGATTGGTTTGAAACCTACTGTTGGTGCATTTTCTACAGCTGGTGTTGTCCCTGCATGTAAATCATTAGATTGTCCATCTATTTTTTCATTGAACTTGAATGATGCTCAATTGGCTTTTTCTATTTGTGCTCAACCTGATTTGGAAAATTGTGAATACTCAAGAGTTTTACCATCTAATTTAACTAAGCAATATCCAAAGAATTTGAAAATTGCCGTTCCAATTGATTTCAATGGGTTATGGTATGGCGATTCTGAAAACCCAAAGATTTATGCCAAGGCTGTTGAAAATTTCAAAGCTATGGGTGCAGAAATTATCCCATTAGATTTCTCTCCACTGTTGGATTTAGCTAAATGTCTTTATGAAGGTACTTGGGTTGCTGAAAGATACTCTGCTGTTAAAGATTTCTATGCTACAAACCCACCTGAAAAAGACTTAGATCCAACTGTTACTAGTATTATCAAGGGTGGTGCCAAATACGATGCTGCTACTGCTTATGAATATGAATACCAGAGACAAGGTATCTTAAATAAAGTCAAACAAACATTTACTGGTGTTGATGCCTTCTTAGTCCCAACTTGCCCACTTAATCCAACTATTGCCTCAGTTCAAGCTGAACCAGTTAAGGTCAATTCGATTCAAGGTACTTGGACCAATTTCTGTAACTTGGCTGATTTCTCTGCTTTGGCTATCCCAGTTGGGTTCAGATCTGATGGTTTACCAAATGGTGTCACTTTATTAGGTAGAGCTTTTGAAGATTATGCCTTATTAGATTTAGCCAAGAGATTTATGAAACAATTATACCCTAACAATGATAGATTAATGGGTGGCTTGAAAAAATCTGCAGGTATCCAAGATGATTTAGATTCTTCCTTACCACAGCCTGATTTATCCAAATCAATTAAATTAGCTGTTGTAGGTGCTCATTTGAAGGGTTTACCATTACATTGGCAATTAGAAAAAGTCCAAGCTTCATTGTTGAAATTAACTAAAACTTCAGAAAATTATAAACTTTATGCATTACCAAAGACTGGTCCAGTTCAAAAACCAGGTTTAAGAAGAGTTTCATCTAATGGTTCTAAGATTGAAATTGAAATTTATGCAGTTCCAACTGAAAGATTTGGTGAATTTATTTCTATGGTCCCGGAACCATTAGGTATTGGATCAGTTGAAACTGACGATGGTGAATGGGTTAAATCGTTCATTTGTGAAGAAATTGGTTACACTCAAAAGGGTGTCGAAGATATAACTTCATTAGGTGCTTGGAGAGTTTACATGAACAAGCAAAAATCATTACAATTGTCTTCTAAGAAACCATTCAACAAGGTCCTTGTTGCTAATAGAGGTGAAATTGCAGTTAGAATTATCAAAACTTTGAAGAAATTGGGTATTACCTCTGTTGCTGTTTACTCTGAACCTGATAAGTATGCTGAACATGTTCTCATTGCTGATGAATCACTCCCATTGAATGGTACTTCTGCTGCTGAAACTTATATTAACATGGACAAGATGATTGAAGCTGTTAAATTATCCAAGGCTGAAGCTGTTATCCCAGGTTATGGTTTCCTTTCAGAAAATGCTGATTTTGCTGATAAATTAAAATCTGCTGGTGTTGTTTGGGTTGGACCAGATGGTGATGCTATTAGAAAGTTAGGTTTAAAGCATTCTGCTAGAGAAATTGCTGAAAATGCCGGTGTTCCATTAGTCCCAGGTTCTGGTTTAGTTTCTACCGCTGCTGAAGCAAAGGAAATTGCAGCCAAATTAACTTATCCAATCATGGTTAAATCTACTGCTGGTGGTGGTGGTATTGGTTTACAAAAAGTTGATTCTGAAGCTGATATTGAAAGAGTTTTTGAAACTGTCCAACATCAAGGGAAGTCATATTTCGGTGATTCTGGTGTCTTCTTAGAAAGATTCGTTGAAAATTCAAGACATGTTGAAATTCAAATGTTCGGTGATGGTCATGGTAAGGCTATTGCCATTGGTGAAAGAGATTGTTCCTTACAAAGAAGAAACCAAAAGGTTATTGAAGAAACCCCTGCTCCTAATTTACCTGAAGCCACTAGACAAAAGATGAGAAAGGCTGCTGAACAATTAGGTTCTTCTATGAATTACAAATGTGCTGGTACTGTTGAATTCATTTATGATGAAAAGAGAGATGAATTTTACTTTCTTGAAGTTAATGCTAGATTACAAGTTGAACATCCAGTTACTGAAATGGTTACCGGTTTAGATTTAGTTGAATGGATGTTATTAATTGCCGCTGATATGTCACCAGATTTTTCACAAGTTGTCCCAGTTGAAGGTGCATCTATGGAAGCTAGATTATATGCTGAAAACCCAGTTAAAGATTTCAAGCCATCTCCAGGTCAATTGATTGATATCAAATTTCCAGAATGGGCTAGAGTTGACACATGGGTTAAACCAGGTACTTTTATTTCATCTGAATATGATCCAACTTTAGCCAAGATCATTGTTCACGGTAAGGATAGAGCAGAAGCTTTAGCCAAATTAAGAAAGGCCTTGAATGAAACAGTTGTTTATGGTTGTATTTCCAATGTTGATTATTTAAGATCAGTTGCTAATTCCAAGATGTTTGAAGATGCCAAAATGCACACTAAGATTTTAGATACTTATGATTATAAGCCAAATGCATTTGAAATTACCAACCCTGGTGCTTATACAACTGTTCAAGATTACCCAGGTAGAGTTAACCTTTGGAGAATTGGTGTTCCACCATCTGGTCCAATGGATTCTTATTCTTTCAGATTAGCTAATAGAATTGTTGGTAACCATTCAAAGGCCCCAGCTATTGAAATTACCTTAAATGGTCCATCTATTTTATTTCATCATGAAACTGTTATTTCTATTACTGGTGGTTCAGCTCCTTTATTAATCAATGATAAGAAAGTTCCAATGTATGAACCAATTGAGATCGAGAGAGGTGACAAATTAGTCGTTGGTAAGTTAACTACTGGTTGTAGATCTTATTTGGCTATTAGAGGTGGTATTGATGTTACTGAATATTTAGGTTCAAGATCTACATTTGCCTTGGGTAACTTGGGTGGTTACAATGGTAGAGCTTTAAAGATGGGTGATGTTTTATTCCTTGGTCAACCAGGTATTGAAGCTTGTACTTTACCTGAACCGGTTTCAGAACCATTAACTGCTCCTGAATCAATTAGACCAATCATGTCTGATAACAAAGAATGGATTGTTGGTGTAACTTGTGGTCCACATGGTTCCCCAGATTTATTCAATGAAGAATCTATTAAGGATTTCTTCTCTAATCAATGGAAGGTTCATTACAATTCTAATAGATTTGGGGTTAGATTAATTGGTCCAAAACCAAAATGGGCTAGAAATGATGGTGGTGAAGGTGGTTTACATCCTTCCAATGCTCACGATTATGTTTATTCATTAGGTGCTATTAACTTCACAGGTGATGAACCAGTTATTTTAACTTGTGATGGTCCTTCATTGGGTGGGTTTGTTTGTCAAGCTGTTGTTGCAAGTGCTGAAATGTGGAAAATTGGTCAAGTTAAGCCAGGTGATTCTATTCAATTTGTTCCAATTGCCTTTGATGATGCTGTTCAATTAACAAAAGATCAAAATATGGTCATTGAATCATTCGAGGGTCAAGCTCCATCTATTACTACTGGTACTATTGAACCAGAAAACCCAGTGTTGGCAACTTATCAATCTAATGAAAATTCCCCTGTTGTTACTTACAGACAAGCTGGTGATAGATATATCTTAGTTGAATATGGTGAAACTATTATGGATTTGAACTATTCTTACAGAGTTCATAAGTTGATTGAAATGGTTGAATCTCATAAGACAGTTGGTATTGTTGAAATGTCTCAAGGTGTAAGATCAGTTTTAGTTGAATTCAATGGTTTAAAAATTCATCAAAAGGAATTAGTTGAAACTTTAATTGCCTATGAAACTGAAGTTGCATTTACTAACAAATGGCAAGTTCCATCAAGAGTTATTAAATTACCAATGGCCTTTGAAGATAAGAAGACTTTGGATGCTGTTAAGAGATATGAAGAAACCATTAGATCAGAAGCACCATGGTTACCAAATAATGTTGATTTCATTGCCAATGTTAATGGTATTGAAAGATCATCAGTTAAGGATATGTTATACGCTGCTAGATTCCTTGTTTTAGGTTTAGGTGATGTTTTCCTTGGTGCCCCATGTGCAGTTCCATTAGATCCAAGACATAGATTTTTAGGTACTAAATATAACCCATCTAGAACTTTCACTCCAAATGGTACTGTTGGTATAGGTGGTATGTACATGTGTATTTATACAATGGAATCACCAGGTGGTTATCAATTAGTTGGTAGAACTATCCCAATTTGGGATAAGCTTTCCTTGGGTAATTACACTAAGAAATTCAACAATGGAAACCCATGGTTATTGTCACCATTTGATCAAGTTTCATTTTACCCAGTTTCAGAGGAAGAATTAGAACAGATGGTTGAAGATTCCAAGCATGGTCACTTTGAAGTTGAAATGGTTGAATCTGTTTTTGATCATACGAAATACCTTTCATGGATCCAAGAAAACTCTGAATCCATTGAAGAGTTCCAAAAAGCTCAGGGTGGTGAAAAGCTTGAAGAATTCAAGAGATTAATTCAAGTTTCCAATGCCGAATTGGAAAAGAGTGGTACTAAGGTTGATGAATCTGCTGAAGAACTCCCAGAAGATGCTGTTATTATTTATTCTGAATATTCAGGTCGTTTCTGGAAGTCATTAGTTGCAGTTGGGGATGAAGTTGACGAAGGTCAATCTTTAGTTGTTATTGAAGCAATGAAGACAGAAATGGCCGTTTCTGCCACGCAAAAGGGTAAGGTTTACAAGTTATACCATCAAAATGGTGATATGGTCGATGCTGGTGATGTTGTTGCTGTTTTAGTTTAATACTATGTTTAAATTTATATTTGCATTTAAGAAATTCAACATATTAATATGATAAGATTGAAAAATTCCAAAATTTAACTTGATTATGTATATGTAACTCATTAATAAATCAATGTCATCCAACACTAAAGAGCGCTTGAAAAAGAAGCTCAACAAAATAACCTCTCCGTTTAATGTACCGACATCTCCGCCACAAAATTCTGAACTAAACGATCCGCTTTCAGAAAGTTCTCATGCTATTTCAGATGCATCGTTGAATCTCGCTTTAGTTGACTCCAAAACTCCCAGTATCGCTTCTTCAAGTGAATCCTCTGTGCCACTTTACTTACCAACTTCAATGTATGCAAACAATCAGCCCAGTATCACCATTTCACGGCCGTCGACGCGGTCTTCCAGCTCTTCTTCTGTGGATTTGGGGAACACTAACAGCTATGTTTATTCCCCTTTGAGAAAACCATCCAGTAGTGGTCATCTACCTACATTAACAGGTTCATCAGCAAGTAATGGTCATTCTAACAGGTTTTTATCCACAAAAAGTGAAGATCACTACTTTTTATTGTCTCATGGGAAAACACCATCTGGTTCTGTGAGTAATGCCCATTTATCCAACAACCAATTACAATTGCCTGTTGTACAAACTACCACCTCACATTCATCCTCCAATCAATCTTTTGTTTCCCAGACGAATTCGAATTCAAACAGTAATGTACCAACTTTACCATCAATAGCTCCAATTCATCATCCAAATGGATCATTGAATTCATTACCTTCATCAATTATCAACCCAATGTTGAACGATTCTACAACTAGTTTTTATACTACGGGTGCTCCAAGTGCTCGAACAACATCTTCAAGGATACCACCTGGTAGTTTAAAATCACATAAATCGAGCTTTACTAGTAATGTACCAAGTGGTCATGGTGGACTTTTACGTAGGAAACAATCATCTGGGATAGTGCCAACTTTGAAAGTTAAGAAACAATCAATTGCTCATGTCCATGAACAACATATAGTTTTAAGGTGTCCATATATTAAAGAGGATTTCAAGGATTTATCCAATGAATTTGATCAAGGAATAGAATCAAGGATACAGGAAATATCTAATGAGAATGATATAATTGTACATGAAATTAATAAACTATCTTTGAACTTGGATAAACTATGTGAACAACTACAAGATCAAATTTCCAGTTTAGATGTGTTCATTGTTGAATTGGACAGTAAATCAACAATGTTTGAAGAGTCAAAAGATATAGATGATATGATGGAAGATATGAACGATCTTATTAACAGAATCAACAATGTATCAAATAATATAAACGATAAGAAAGAAGCCATCAAAGATATACATGAACAACTCCAAACTCTTGAAAAATTGAAAAGTAACAACAAAGTAAACACTGATAAAAGGAGAAAATTCATGCTGATGACTGGTACCATTGTTACGATACTTTTTGTACTAAAACTAGCATTTTTATAAATTCATACATTGTATAACATTTTAGACAATATACACTTTTGCATATATACCTTTTTTAAAAAATCTTAATGATTAAAATTTATATGTACAATATATATATAAGCAAGTAATTAATTTACAATATATGTACAGCCATTTACCTTTGAATAACAAATTCATTACCAAAAGTAGACTTACTAATAGGAATGTTATATTTAGTATTCCTAATAATTTCACCCTTAGATTCCCCCTCATCTTCTATAACTAAACAATTTTCCATCAATCTTCTAACTTGATCAGCAGTTAAGAATGGACAACTCTTTAAAATCATATTCGCATCAGCCTTCCCTTCCTTGTTCAAAACACTAATAAATGAAACTGATAAAATGTACTGTAAAGCAGTTGGTGAATTTGGGATTTTATTTTCATGACACCAATCAATTAATAATGTCACATTAGATTTAACAGATTGTGCAAGTTTAAAATTGATGAACTTATCCCTTGATATTAATTCATTGAAAACTAATTTATCAACGTATGTTAATAAATCATATATAATGGCATCAGCAACTGATTTATCAACGTAATAAACTCTCATAGCTAAATGAACATTCATGAAAACTCTAACTAAATCAAACATCTTATATTTTGGACCCTTTGAAAACATCTTTCTAAAGTAGAGGTTGGGGTTCTTTTCATTTCTAAGCATTTGACTATCTAATATAATACCATCAATGGCTCTCTTTTCTAATTGATCAATAATAACCTTTAACCAAGATGTATATGAAACACCGAAAAATCCATCAAAATATCTCTTCATAATTAAAACTAATCTCATCAGGTCACTTCTTCTATTTTGATCCCCACCTAATTTAAAATTGAACATTAAACCACCTCTAGTATCATTCAAAAATTTAGAAATCTCATTCAGGTTACTCATTAAATACGTCCCATAGGAAATGATATCATCAGTGGTTGTCTTTTCAGACATCAAATTTTGGAAAATTTCAACACAATATTCTAAGAAAATAACTGATTGAGTGTCCATTTTTAATTTCCACATATTTTCCAAAACAACAGTAATAGATTTAGCAGGTAATAACACATCATTAGCAGTGACAATCTCACCAATTGAAGTATCAACATCATCAGATGGGGCCTCTAAATTAACCAGTAATATTGACGCTAAATTTCTAGGTAAAGTTTGTGGGCCTTTAATAAGTCTTCTCATATCAGTAGCGGCAGTTTGAAAATTTCTCAATGATTCATCTTCATTAAAAGTTGCTTCATTATATGATCTTTTAGAAATTTGTGAAAATCTGCGTTGACTCTTAGTTTGTGCTTCTTTGTTTTCATTATGAACGTCATAATCAATAAATTCTAAAGATTTGAGGTACAAAGCAACGTCCTTTTGAAAATCTGAATAACCCTTTATTTGAATATTTGAAATAACGTCACCACTTATTTTATTATTATTCGATTCATGAAGAGCATGAGAAAGCTTTTCCATTTTCATAAGGACATTAGTCACTAGAATGTCAACAGCTTCTTGGGGTGATTTATTATGGAAAAATAAAAGATCATTATCAGTTAACAAAGTTTTTGGGTCATGTATTGATCCAATAGTAGTATTAGATTCTTTATAATCATTTGTATAACTGTTCAATTGTAAACTTTCATTGTTAGAAATCAGTGAATCTTCTGAATCATTTAATCCTGAAATAACGGCCTTTCTATTTGCTTTCTTCAATTCAGAATAACTGGTTTGTGAAACCCTTCGTTGTGGATGAAGTATATTAGTTTCTTCAGCTTGCAAAAGTTTGGCATTTTCTTCAGTCTTTTGAGCTTCAAGATCGAGTCTTTTTTTCTCCGCGGCAGCAGCAGCTTCAGCTTCAGCTTCTAATCTTTTCTTTTCAGCAATTTGTATCTCAGTATCTTTTTTAACAATCGAAACTTTCACTAAAGATTTCAGATGATCCAGTGTATCAATAGATGCATGTAGTTTCTTTCTGTATATGCAACCTCTGTATAAAGATTGGATGTTTAAGACACATTTCTGTTTTTGTTTCAATTCAGTTCTAGCTAAATGACCTCTAATTAAAGATTGCATATTCAATGCAAAAGACTTGATATTATTATATTCAATTCTGGCTTGATGACCTCTCAAATATTTCTGGATAACAATTGCTGATTCTCTTACAAATTTAGTCTTAAAAATTTCCAGTTCACTTAAAACACCAGCTTTGAAAAAAATCTTACTCTTACCCATTTGATACAAATCAGATTTATTGATATAATTATCCAAAATTTCCTTTGTGTAAAATTTGAGTTCATCAGTTGATTCAATTTTATTTTGCTTGATTTTCAATCTTGTTTCTGGATCGGGTAATAAAATTAAAAACTTCTTCAGGAATTCATTATAAGTTGATTTAGATTGGAAACCAACCATGGAAATTCTAATAGTTTCTAAAACACCACATGCTCTTAATTGGGAAAGAACCATCAGATTTTCAAATTCCCATGGGGATTTAGAATCGTTTGGTTTGATACATCTAATATAATGAACATCTGTCGAATTAATTGTATTCATTAAATCAATCAGTGATGATTTAAAAATAAAACCCAATGTTGGTTTTCGAGCTCTTCTCATTGTTGGTGTTCCTGGTGGTTTCTTGGTATCAATTGGAGGTGTTTTAGGTTGAAGAATTTTTAAGAGGAATTCATTGTTACTATCATTCAATGTTTTACTTTGTGTTTCAGGTACGGTATCTCTATTCTTTTCTAAAAACCCTTCGACGGTATATGGAACATCAAGTGCATAATGTGAAACAATGAATTTTTCATTTCCAAATCTAGCCTTCTTAAAAATTTTGTTAAATGGTGGGACAGTTAAAGAATGAAACATTTTTTCTGTCCATGCAGCTTCTGAACCTGATGGTAATTGACATTGTTCATCTAATAGACTTAAAATACCAGTTCTACTTTCAATTAAATCAATACATGGTTGATTATCAGCAAAGTCAATAAATGACCATTCAATACCTTCATCTTTATATTCATCCTGCTGTAATTTAAAAACATGTTGAGTGAATTCTTGTTGTAATTTTTCATTGGCATAATTAATACAAAACTGTTCAAAAGAATTGTTTTCAAAATGTTCAAAACCATAAATATCTAAAACTCCAATAAAAGAATGTACTTCATCAATGTTAGATGCTGATAAATCAGAATTTATAGCATCACAAAGCCAATTGAACAATGAAGAATAAATATGCTTGGCAATGGAATCCCTTGAAACGATTGCTTCATGATATTTCAAATTGGATGTAATAGTATCTGATCTAGCAGCAATTTTCTTTTTAATAATCCATTTCCCAAATTCAGAAGGATTCAACCCTAATAATTCACATGCCAATACTAAATTTGGATCTTGGAAATCAATACTAGCGGTATCTCTTGATTTTTCAATATTGATATTACCAATGTGTAATAATGCAGCTAAGATTTTGAATATTTCATTTTGAACAGTAGAATCTATACCAATCAATGAAAGAGCTTCACAAGTTTCAATAAAATCCACTTTATCATCAACCCCATCAATTAATGAAGTTTTACCTTGGTATAAATAAAAATAATCTTTGGCAGATTTTAACCCTAATTTTTTCTTATTTTCAGATGGTAAACCTTTAATCATTTGATAAAAAATATGATAATTTCTTTCCATACTTTGTTGATATACTAATCTTGATCTTTCTAAAAGGTGAGTTTTAATATTAGCACCACAAATTGAATAATTTTTATCGAATTGAATTTGTAAATATTTCCCAAATCTACTTGAATTATCATTTCTAATAGTTTTAGCATTCCCAAAAGCTTCCATTATAGGATTAGTAGCTAAAATTTGTTTTTCAATTTCAATTGTTTTCTGTGATGTTGTTTTAGAATTTGCATTAGCGAAAAATCTCATGATATATTTTGCACTAACTGTTTTACCAGCACCTGATTCCCCCGAAACTATAATGGATTGTGATTCCCCATTATGTTTCATCACATTGTATGATTCATTAGCAATTGAGAACAAATGTGGTGGGTTTTCATCCTTTTCCTTATTTTGATATTGTAAAATTTTATCAAATGAATATAAATATTCTATATTATCAAATGGGTTCATAGCAACCAGGACAATCCCAGAATATGTATAAATATCCTTATTAGCGTATCTAATTTTAATAGAATTCAAAACTGATGGTTCATTTAAGTGTGATAAATTAGTTAAATCATCAACATCATCATTTAAATTTCTCAATTGAGGTAATAAGTGGGTATTCTTTTGTAAATTAGTGCTCTGAATAGTGAACTTTTGTTCACAATCCAAATCCGACACAAGTTCAATTGTTGATTTCCCATTTTCCGATATGGAAACGTTTAACACGTTAACCGGAAGCCAACCCTGACGCTCATCCGGGATCCAACAACGGCTGTTAAAAAAAGGATATAGTTAGTATAACAAAATTCTTTTAAAATGGAGTGTAATAATGCATACGTGTCTTGTCCCAAATGTAACTCAAATGACATGATTTAGCCTTCTTCTTAAGAAATAACACGTTAAAAAATGTTATATGATGATAATTTAAATATTTTTTTTCTTCTGTTTATTTAACATGCTCAGTTATTATAACGATAAATATACATATCCATATACATAAAAAATATAAGTTACACATCAAGTAAATTCAAACATCTCATCATCTCTTCTTCACTCAAACAACCAATGTACAAACATTTGGACATGATTACATTATCTGTTTTATTTTCAAAGAGTTTTGACCATTCTATCATTCTTATAACAGTTTTGGCAATCTTGCAACCATTTTGAATCTTTTCAAAATTAATCAAATCATAGCATTCATCTTCAAAATCTTCAGGGTCTTCAGGTGTGATATCTGGGATTTCTCTAATAATAGTAGGTAATTCTGAATTAATTGTAAGATCATTAAGATCTAATGGTAAAAATGGGATAATACCATTGGACATTTTAGATTTTTCCAATTGATCTCTGTAGAACTTATAATCGTCCAAGGGTGAAATGAAATCTTTTAATTTCTTAAATTTTAAAATTGCAACTGGGTCAATTCTAGCCCAAGTTGATTGTAAATTTTTCAAAATTTCAGAATTCAATGCAAACATGATTTGAAAAACTATGATATAATTTTGCATTTGTTTCCCTAACCATGCCAATTCAATGAATTTGGTAACTGTTAAAATTCTCAATGATAATTCTTTACAGAGGAGAATTTCACTTTTAACCCAATTTGTCATTAAGTTGAATCTTAAAGTAATCAATTCAACGCCAGATCTTTCCTCGTTGTTAATTAACACACGTAACCAAGAATTGAATGGTGTAAGGATATTGTTAAATTTCAAATTTATCAATTCTCTCCAATCAATTTCTTGTAATAAATCCCTTTCAATTAATGTAAATTGATTAACAATGACATTTAAATCATATTCTAAAATAAATGGGATATGTTTACCATCCTTCATAATATTATCAATGTTAAAATTATCTCTTGGTAATAAAATCAAGGAAGACATATCAAAATTAGATGATTTATCATCATGAATTAACAATCTACTAGTACGACTCCCTGATCTACTAACCATTTCTAATGGTAAGCTATTATCTCTTGGTTTACTAGTAATGTACAGATCTCTTATTTGCCTTTCCAGATCAACTTCCTTAACAGGTGATTGACAAATGATCCCAATGTTATGCTTTTGATGACTATCTAAAGTTGGTGAATTAGGAACACTAAAATTTTCATCATTTAATCCATAAACAATTTGAGCACCATCTTCATTATTAAACGTAGCATCCTGATTCATATTAGGTGTATTACCTCTTAATTTATTCAATGCCCAATTAATTGGATTTTCATCATGTGTATCAAAATCAGGTAAATCGGCTAATTGGTTAATATCAGTTTGTGAAATCCCATTATAATTAGGTTTAACCATAGAATTGACAATGGAAGAAATCATTGAAACTTCTGATCGATCAGTTGGAAGTTCATGAGATTCATTAAATGGTAATTCATTAAAATTTTGTAAATTGGTATCAACTTCAAATGTGAATCTGTCTTCTTCCTTTGGATGGATGATATTTTCATCATGAGCTACTTGAGGAATCTCAAAATCAACGGGGTTAACATTGGTTGGAATTGGAATTGGGGGTCCATTTCCAAACCCAATTAAGAAACTTTCTTCAGTTTTATCATCTGTTGTCATAACTGTGTCTAAATTTTCATCATTAGTAAGTTCAGAAGTACAGTTCACTTGAGGAGTTTTAATTAAATTCAATGGGGATTCATGTTGAGTGAACTCACTAATGTTAATAACCTCATTTTCACTTTCACTTTCTTGTTCTTGTTCATAAGATTGTTCGAACTTTTCAGTACTTGGGTTACTACCTTGTTGAAAGAATTTAGACCCAGACCCAGCAGATACTGAACCTGCACCAGAACCTGGATTACCCAATTGGATGTTTCTAATAGGGGTAGTAGGTGGTGAAAAATCAAAATCTTCTTGTTGTGGTGTCCCTGAAGAACTAAGAAAGTTAAGATCTTCACCCTCATCATTGAACTCATTATTTGAATTTATGTAAATTTCATTAGGAGTGATGTTGGCAATTTCATTGTGATCATCATCAGATTTATCATCATCACTACCTGCTAATGGGTCCATTGGTGTATCAGAACCATTGAATGCACTAGAAGTTTTAAATTCGTCCTCATTGAAATCATCGTTCATTAATGGAGATGATTCGAATTCCCCATGAACAGAATATTGTTCGAATTCTCCCAAGTTACCTGATCCATTGATATTTTCCAATCTTAAATTACTGAACCCGTTTTTTCTCTTTAATAATCCATTTTCACCCTGTTGGGGTTCCCTCCCAATAGATGTAGAATTAGATATATCAGAATCATAAGAAACGTATGAATTTCTAGATTTAGATTTGGAAGCAACTGACCAATCCCCACCGGAATTGTATTTTTTAGTAATCCCAATAGCGCCACTAGATGGTTCGTTATCTTTTGTTAAATTCATATCAATGAATTCATTTTCATCATTATCTTCAATTAATATTTGACCAGTTGTATCCATATTAGAATTAGATGTATTTGACCAATCAATTATTTCACTAGATTCTTTAAATGACATTGGAACAGATAATCGTTTCTTATTAATTGAATGTGATTTCATAACTTGATTATAATCTTTCAAGATTAATTCAGAAATATAATCAATTTTCCCCTCTGGGTCAATAGAAGTTTCTAAATCATAAATGATAGTAGAAGAACGAATTGTTTGTTTTGGTTTTTGTTGAGGTTGAGGTTGAGGTTTGGGTTGAGGTTTTGGTATCATTTGATTTTGTCTTTGTTGAGTAATTTCCCTTAATGGTGTATGTCTTTTACCGAAGATGTTTTTAAGAAATGTATTTGAATTCTTTTTCCTTTTCTCCGCCACTTTAAGTTTAGCAGGAGGAGCTGTTGTTGCATCAACTGGTTTCTGTTTTTTAGAAGCGTTTTCAACGGGAATTGGTAAAGTTGGACTATGTTTAACTTTGGCCTCTCTTTCCTTTTTAATACTATTAACATTTGAATCTTTAAATAATTCAATTCGACCATTTAAACTAAACCCAGTAGATTCACCAGCATTATCATTATCATGGTCCTTATTTGATTTAGATAAAAATTTATCATCGATTTTAATAACACCCTGTAATGGTTTTGATTTAACTTCATCCATTAATTGATCCAGGATTAAATCTAAGGTACTTGCAGTATCATTTGGATCTAATATTTCCTGTGATTTTTTAAACACATTTAATGATTCCAATTGTTTAAATTTATCGTGTCGCCTTTTAGTTTTATTAGGAATTAAACTTTCTAATTTGAATTGTGGGGTACTACTATTATCCAACATACTTAAGATACCTGATCTTCTAGTACTTGGATCATTTAATTGTTTCAAAGCTAATGTACTAAACCTTGGTAAATTTTCCAATTGGTATAAGTCAAGATAAAGTACATCATCATCACCATCATCAGAATTGGATGAATGAACGAGAGGTTCATTAATAAAATAAACTTCACATGATTTAATATAAGCCCTTTTCAAATCTCTCAATGTATTCATTTTAACAAGTGAATTCATAAATTGATCATATTTGCACATTTCATTAATAGTATTAACAAACAGTGATCTTAAATTGAGATTATTAATGAAATCTTGGAAATGATTTAGAATCCAATGACGAAGACAAACGAATATCCTAATAATGAACGTTGGGTTACCTGATTTCAAAGACCAACTTAATCTACATAAGATCAATTCCATGAATGGTACTGGTTCAATAATTGATCTGAAAGTTAAAAAGAAATCAACCATGTTTGTATAATTTATAACTTGTGGTGATGAAAGGAAACAAATGATCCCCTCTAAAGTACCTGAAAGTAGTTTCTCATTATCATTTGAATCGAAATGCATGATTTCAGACTCCACAGGTGTTGGGTTAAGCAGTTCGTTATCGAAGATGGGTTCGTTTAATTGGAAATTCATTAGTAGTTGTGTGACATCGAACGAGTCTGTATTCGGTAGAGGTTGTTGTTGCTGATGACCATTTTCATCATTAATGAACTGGCTATCGTCTATGAACGCCATAACACTCGAATATGATAGATCACAATTGGTTGTCACCTTTCAAAAAATCATAAATTCAAATTCACGCTTTTTTTTTTTCCTTTATTTTTATTTTCAGGTATAAAATGTAAACAACAATTGAGACAAGAAAAAAAAACGCGCTCATTTGTTTACGTTTTGGTAAAAATAATGTTAATTTCGTGTTTTCAACAAGAAATTGAATATTCATTTCGTGTTAAAAGACATAATATAATATCATATCATCATTAAAAAATTAAAAAGGTGTTTTACATAATATCGTTTTATTTTTTTTATAAAAAATCAAACCAGTGGAATAAGTTTAAATTCTAGTTTTAAATCGCATTTAATTTATTGTGGACCATCATTAATGGCAATTCTAACAGCCTTATGTTGGTAGTAGTTTTCAAATGCTTCAGTACCCATTTCTCTACCAATACCAGATTGCTTGTAACCACCAAATGGAATAGCTTGATGGAAATCGTTATAAGTGTTAATCCAAACAGTACCAGCTTGTAACTTGTTAGCAACATAAGTGGCAGTGTCTAAGGAAGTGGTGTGAATACCAGCAGCTAAACCGTATTCGGAATCGTTAGCAAGGGCAATAGCTTCATCAGCAGTCTTGAACTTAGTAACAACGGCAAATGGACCGAAAATTTCTTCAGAGTAAATCTTCATTGATGGGTCAACATTGGAGAAAATAGTTGGCTTAACGAAATAACCCTTAGAACCTAATCTTTCACCACCAGTTAATAAATTAGCACCTTGTTGTTTACCAGATTCAACATAAGACAGAATCTTATCCAATTGTTGTTGAGAAGTTTGAGCACCTTGGAAAGTATCTTCTTCGAATGGGTTACCAACCTTCAAACTTTCAGCGGCAGCCTTGAATTCAGCTAAAACTTCTTCATAAACATCTTCTTGAATGAAAACTCTAGAACCAGCACAACAAACTTCACCAGAATTGTAGAAAATACCAGTAATTAAGTTTTGAACAGCCTTCTTAACATCGGCATCCTTAAAAACAATATTTGGAGATTTACCACCCAATTCCAAGGTAACCTTCTTTAAATTAGAATTTGCAGCAGCAGTCATAATATGCTTACCAGTGGCAGTTGAACCAGTAAAGGCAATCTTCTTAATTTTTGGATGAGTAGAAATGGCTTCACCACAAATCTTACCAAACCCAGAAACAATGTTAATAACACCAGCAGGTAAACCAGCTTCTTTAGCTAATTTAGCAGCATAAAGAGCAGATAATGGAGTTGATTCAGCAGATTTAAGAACAACAGTGTTACCTGTTGCTAAAACAGGACCAATTTTCCAAGACCACATTAATAATGGGAAATTCCATGGGATGATAGCACCACAAACACCAATTGGTTCCTTCTTAACATAGTTGAAGTAGTTAGACCCAGTGTTGACGACTCTACCATCAATCTTATCGGCATAACCAGCACAATATCTCAGATATTCGATAACTAAGGCAACATCACCCTTAGCCATTGATAAGGCTTTACCGTTATCCATGGATTCAATAGCAGCAAGAGTATCCTTATTAGCTTCGAATAATTCAGCCATGTTGTAAAGGACCTTTGCTCTTTGAGCTGGATCACCAGTTGACCATGAAGAATTGTAAGCATCACTAGCAGCTTGGACAGCTAAATCGATATCTTCTTGTCTAGCTTCATAAACATGACAAATTTCTTCTTCAGTTGATGGGTTTAAAACTTCAAAAGTCTTATGATGCTTAGAAGCAACAAACTCGTTATTAATGAAAAGACCAGTTGGTTGTTCATAAGTTTGACCATTTGGTAAAGTGATTGTTTGAGAAAGAGGGTAATGAGAATACATTCTAACTTTAATGGCGTTGAAGGCCTTAGAGGCAGCCTTAATTTGAGAAGTAGTTTTGTTTCTAAGCATTTTTTTTTGAGGCAAAGGAGAATTCACAGTATTAAGTGTGTAAGATAAATGTGGGAATAGCAAGGTATTTAAATAGTTTCAAACGCGGGGGGGTGTCACTCTTAATAAATGGGGTTTTGGGCGGGGTTAATTTTTTTTTAAGACCGTGCTTACGTAATGTCACATGGATTTAAATTAGTAATTTAACAACATTTTAATGGGGGTATTATTAGTTTTAAATAGATCCATATGTTGTATTAATTGGGGACTATTTAATGGTATTAAGTATACATTTATCCGATGATTCAGTCATTCATAATTAATATTATAAATTTCCTATATGGGGGTGTGTGCGATAACTCCCTACCAGGTCACAATATACCCCCAATATGCCAAGAAACCGTTCAATAAAGAAATGACCTAACGGTTTCGACTGAGGGGAAGCTAATGCCATATAAATGAGGGGTCAGTCAATTTGAAATGGTCCTAATACTGAGCTTAATTAATAGCTGTGCTGAGCGCATGAGCGTGAATTCACTAATAAATAACCCCCTCTTTCACTAAACGGGAATTAGAAAAACACCCCCAATTTAACGGCGTTAAAAAACTTAGCGGTGATAAACAAACAAATTAGTTAATTAGATTTACATATTAAAACCCAAATCTCTCAACACAGCTTCGGTTTTATCCTGTGATTCCAATTGGGAAAGTGTGCTTTCATTCCCCCAGAATTTACCCCCAATGAAAATAGATGGAACCCATTTTC
Source organism: Saturnispora sanitii (assembly GCA_030563185.1). NCBI lineage: Eukaryota > Fungi > Ascomycota > Pichiomycetes > Pichiales > Pichiaceae > Saturnispora > Saturnispora sanitii. The sequence continues at coordinate 42,986 of JAKUBF010000009.1, read as the reverse complement.
TACCTGATAATTGAGTGAATTCAGCTTCTAATTTCGAAGCCTCATTAGCTGGCATCTTATCCAATTCAATCACATAGAATTGGTTGAAAACATTGTATTTGGTGAAAACCCCAATAGTGTACTTCACATCCGGACACCAGGACTTGGCAAGTAAAACATATTTGTGAGCTTTGACAATTTCCGCAGCTGAAGTCATCTTAAGTGGTTACAGAGATATTAACTATTAAGTTAAATTATAACGGTTTTTTCTTTTTTTTTTTCTCAACTGGGACTTTAAACAGTGTTATATTCAAAATCATGTCTGGTATCACGATCAACTTAGTTACTGGATCTGAAATGGTTGCTATTCTGTTTATCTCATTTGTGGCTATCGATTGATATAAATTTCATTTGATAAATAACCCAGCGGGGTAGTTTCGGTGTTTCACTGCAATTCTTCCGGAAAACATAATTCAAATTATATCAACAACTATTAATCTTTTGAAAAATTTAATTTTACATATATCTTCATCAAATTTATCCAATTATAATGGTATTTTTACTGGCCTTATAACATCACTTTAACCTCGATTTTTCGCTCAATGTTTATAATATGCTCATGGAATTTAACCGGATTGTTATTAATTTTCTAATTTTTTTAAAAATTTTTTTTTTTTTTTAAGTTCCATACAAGAAAATACACAATACCGAATAATTCCTATTACACCGCCTTCACTTGTTTTTTTTATTCTCCTTCCATGTCATCCTCTTCACCTGAACCTGATAAATTACCAGAGGAATTCATTCCTACTCAGGAATCCATTCCTCAACCACATGAATTACCCGAGAACGTTGACGACGACGAATACCAACAAGAATTAGAACTTGAATTAACAAGGACAAATACACTTATTTCCAATTTTGCCAGGTCCATTCATGCCAGTCTTGGTACTGGCGGCAATAGTAACAATGATAAACAAGAAAAAGCTGAAGATGAAGATGAGTCAAGTGTTGAACAAGATGAAGGTTATGATCCAAGAACTTGTGATTGGGATTCCCCTGATGATCCTGATAATCCATTGAATTGGCCAAAATGGTTAAGATGGTATTGTACAATGATTACTGCATTTTTATGTTTAGTTATTACAATTGGTTCTTCAATTTATGTTGAAGCAATTCCTGAAATGATGGCAAAATGGGGATGTTCACAAACTTTAGCTTTAGGTGGTTTAACATTTTACCTTTTAGGTTTAGCTTTCGGTCCAGCATTAGCTGCTCCATTAAGTGAATTATTCGGTAGAAAAATCGTTTATTGTGCAAGTTTACCAGTTTCAATGCTTTTCATTATGGGTGTTGGTCTTTCAAAAAATATTGGTCAAGTTTTAGTTTTAAGATTCTTCGCTGGTTTAACATCTTCTGGTGCTTTAGCAATTGCAGGTGGTACTATTACTGATGTTTGGAAACCTCAAGAAATTGGTATTGCAATGACAATGTTTTGTTTATCACCATTATCAGGTCCTGTTTTAGGTCCAATTGTTGGTGCTTTCGTTGCCCAGGGGAAAATGTCTAAAGACCCACATACTGTTGGTGGGTTAAGATGGGTTATGTGGGTTAATTTATTTTTCGCTGCAACTGTTTTCATCCCATTATACCTTATGCCTGAAACTTATAAACCTGTTATTATGAAAAAGAGATTAAATAAGAGAAATTTGAAAATTAAACAATCTATGCCATTAGGTCAATTCCTCGTTGCTATTGTATTTATTACTCTTTTAAAACCAATGGAAATGTTAGTTGTTGAACCAATTGTTTTAGTTTTCTCAATTTACACAGCTTTCGTCTTTGCAGTCCTTTTCGGGTTCTTCGAAGCTTACCCAGTTATCTTCACAGGGATTTATGATATGGGAATGGGGGTTTCTTCTTTACCCTTCCTTGGTGTTGGTTTAGGTTTATTATTAGGGTCAATCACTTATGTCTTATTAGACAGATACGTTTTCTTTAAAAAATGGGATGATGGTTATATTGGTATGAAGGATAAAGATGGGAATCCAATCCCACCAACTCCTGAATCAAGATTATTACCATGTAAAATTGGATCTATTACAATGGGTCCTTCATTATTTTGGTTAGCTTGGACTGCTAGGAAATCAGTTCATTGGATGGCACCAACTGCCGCTGGTGTCCCATTTGGGTTTTCCCTTGTCTTAATCTTCTTCTCAATTTTAACTTATTTCTCCATGGCTTACCCACCAATTTCAGTTGCTTCAGCTTTAGCTGCTAATAACATGACAAGATATATCGTCTCTTGTGTTTTCCCATTGTTCACTGTTCAAATGATGATGAATTTACATGTTTATTGGGGTGTTTCCGTTTTCGCCTTTATTAGTTTAGTTATGGTCCCAGTCCCTTGGGTTTTCGACAAATATGGTAAACAATTAAGAGAAAAATCTAAATATGGTTGGAGTGCTATTAGGAGACAACAAGAAGAAGAAGCAGCAAAAGCTAAACAGGACGCTTAAAATAACAGGGAGACAGTGGTGTCTCAAACACTTTTATAATCCGCCGTTTATTTGTTTGTTTGTTTTATATTTAATTAATTTATGATTATTGTTTCGTTATTAATGCTGAGCGTTTTGAATATTCTGTTTGTAGTGGAATTTTTTTTTTTTCTTTCACATTACTAAGTGAAAAATAAAATTTCAAAATCTTAACTCTAAGATCTGTTACTTTTCCATTTCCATTTCTTTTTAGTTCTCCTTCACTTACTATGGCAAAAGAAGCAAATGATAAAGTTTACACTGGTATGGAATTGTTAAAAACTCCATTACATGGGATTTACATTCCTACTTTCTTATGTATCTTCGGTACGGCTATTCTGAATTACGAATTCGTTCCATATATGATTGGGCTTTTAGCTATTTTCTTCTTAGGGCAATACATTCGTGTAAAGATGCAAATGCCAGTTTTATTAAAGGATAAATTTCAATCATATGAATTAATCGATAAGACAATCATTTCTAAAAATACAGCTATTTACAGATTCAAATTACCAAGAGAGGAAGATCAATTACAAATCCCTGTTGGTCATCATTTAGTTTGCCGTGTTGAAATTGATGGTGAAGAATTCATTAGATATTATACTCCAATTAATAATAAATATGATATGGGGTTCTTCGATTTAATTATTAAATCATACCCAGATGGGAAAGTTTCTAAATACTTTGGGAATTTACCAGTTGGTAAAACAGTTGAATTTAAAGGCCCAGTTGGTAGAATGTCTTATAAAAATAATATGGCTAAGGAAATTATTATGATTGCCGGTGGTTCAGGTTTAACCCCAATGTTAGCAGTTTTGGGTGACATTTTCACAACTGCTGATGATACAACTCATGTTAAATTAATTTATGCTAATGAAACTGAAAATGATGTTTTATTAAATGATGAATTAGAAGAGTATGCTTCATTATACCCATATTTCGAATTTGTTAAAGTTGTTAACAATCCAAGTGAAAAATACCAGGGGAAATATAAAGGTTGGATCAATGATGAAATTTTAAATAATGAATTACCTCCTGTCAATGATGACACAAAGATTTTCATCTGTGGGCCTCCACCAATGAAGAAATTCCTCCTTGCCGAATTAGTTAAGAGAAATTGGCCACAGGGTGTTATGCAAAGTAAGCAAAACGATCAAGTGTTTGTCTTCTAATTAACCAACTAGCTTGTTTCGTTTCTTTTCCATATGATATTACTGTGTACTATTTATATATAACTCTGAAACAAATTCCGCTGAATTGAATCGATGTAACACATAACAAAGTTAACTGGCTTTTGAAAAGCAATAGGAACCAAGCCAAGCAATACAAGATGAATTTTTCAACAGATTATACTTTGATACGTTATTTCGCCAAATCATCCCCAAATTTGTTTTAATAAGTCCTACTGGACGTGGAAAAGTTACAAATGCCCCCCTCCCCCGCTAAGACCTCTTTGATGCACTAGAGCGTCTTACAAAATACGGAAAAATATAACACAATTCAACTCAAGCTCAACACAACTTATGATGAAAATGAAAAAAATAATTTCACACCCCCCATCAATTACCCCCAACATTAACCTATATTATTGTACAATATGTTTTGAAGTATCACCGTATAGTTTGACCGGTGAGTGGTTAATATTCATGATGGTATACCTACTTCTTCTTAAAAATTCATATAAATTTGGAAAATTTGTCCCAGAGCAACATACTTATGCGTATATTAATTACAATATCTTTGTTTAATACATTATTCAATTAGGAATTTACTTGCATCTAGTTGATAACCTTATTCCTTCCCGAGTTACGGCACATAATACTACTTTTGAAAATACTGTTCCTAGGGCTTATTAATTTCACTTGAGGTATGTTTGAATTTTCCTTATTTTAAAAATATACTTATCAACATCATATCTAGTCTGGTTCTTGAGAAAATGATACTATACCTCAAGATATCTGCTGAGCTTATTACCTAATTAGGAAATACCGATTACCGGATTAGGAAGGTGCTGAGCGATTATTGGGCTATCTCGATAACCAGTGAAGTTATGATTAAACCATTTTTACCAACAGATGGAATAACATTCAAGTACTTTATTGATAGTTTAATAATGATTAAAATGCTACCTAGATGTGATGTTTTTATTAAATGTATGTTTTTGACATTTAAATTGTGCTATAGATGCAATTTGGATCGGTATATGGTCCTGAGTTTTACACCCACCTATAGCCACATACAGTAGCCACATTATGCACCAAGTTAGAAGTTTATCGGATTGATGGTTATTGTGTTATTTACTGTTTTATTGTCAAAGTGATACAAATTTGGAATTATATACCCATCAGATTATTTTTATTGGAATATGAGACTATAGATTATATTTGCCAGTTTGGGAGCTACATATTGGTAATTTAATCATGTTTATCAAGCCAGAGATTCAGCCAGAATTAACGATCTTTATATTACCAACCCTAATGGCTTATCCCATGATACTATATGACCTTTGAATTTTTCCCAACATACTGATGTTATTTTTGCGTTAATTCCGTCACTGGTTCCCTAGATATTGCATGGTAACCCAACCGATGTGCTGAGCATATGAGCATTTGTTTAATATTGCGAATTTTGCCTATTTGAAGCTATCACCATGTTCAATAATTTAGGGAGAATACGATGCAAATGGATAATATGCGGAAAGTTGGCGTTAAGGCGGTTAAAATGCTTACAATGTGTTTTTCAAAGTATAAAATCGCTTATCTCTCATGAACCACGATAGCTACAAAATTAACGAGAGTATCAAAATGTGAATAAAAAAATCCCGCTTCCAACGGGGCAAAAATGGCCCCTTTTGGACTTGTGTTGAATAAGTTGTAACCTGTTTTACATGCTAAAAACGTTATTTGCCTCTACTGCCTCGAATATGCATGCTATGCGCTCCTCAATGAGGGGTGCGTGCGCCTGTTTATTCTGCTCATTATGAGCTACCATACAACATGATAGCTCCTCTGCAGCGCGAGAAAAAGGCAATTTTATATTTTTGCCTCAAATTGGCTTAAAATTAGGTTACACGGATACATCTGCCACTTCTGGTTCGATCTACATTGGTTTCAAGTCAATATATTAAACGTAGCTTCTATAAAATGCAAAAAACTAAAATCGTAAAAAAAAAATTTGAAAGGGGTTCCCCTGTTTTTTTAGGGGCCAAATTTCAAACGGCTCTCCTGCTCGCTACAGCCAACTTGACAGGGGGAGTTTAACACCATTGATATCCCTTTTTCCCAAATTTACCAATGAGCCAAAGGACTTTCAATTCTATTTTTTTCGATTTTTAAATTCCCGATGATGTTCAGATCGAAAAAAGTATGTGGAATTAGGCGGACCTTAAATGCGGCTTTTGTTCATTATTAGTTATAATGATTGTAGGCATATGCAATATTGTTGTAATGGTCCCCCATTATCGATTTTTCAGTCCACGTTATCGATCTTTAAAAATCTTTAATTTTGTAAATTGTCCAATTGAAGTTTTTATACCCCTTGAAATTGTAAAACACTACCCCATATTTATTTTTGTAATGTTTCTCTATCCAATAATTTAATTGTTATAACATTAGAAGTATTCCCCTGAATTAAATTCTGCTTGTATTTTTCTGGGTGGCAAAATTAACTAAATGAGCACATGCTAACTTTGTGAACTTAGCAAGATTTGTATTTTAAATTATGTATTCTGTATCATATATGTTTTTATAGTGTTTTTTGCTACTTAGAATGTTATATAGAGTATTCTATAGCATTTTTTAATAACTTTTTAAATAACATATAGTGAATAGATAGAAGGGCAAAAAAAAATTAAAATTTAAAGACATTTCTTCCCTTTTTTAAGTGAATAAGGCTACTTTTTTAATTAAATAAGCGAATAACTTGTTAAATTAACGCTTTACCAACTAAATCACATCTATTTAACAATATTTACACTTCTATGAACTTACTTATTCAAAAAACCAAGTTTGAATACCATTTTAAACCAACAACAATGACCATTGACGCGTTTGCCCAAAATATGGGAGGAATTTAAAACTTAATAGCGTATCAAAATGCATTTATATACATGAACTAAACACCTTTAATGCTGTCATTTATTCAAAGATGACGCTATTACAAGAATATCTCTACATGAACAAGAAGTGGCAAAAACATCTCAACATCTCAAATTCTCAACCAAACCATATAGATAAACAAGGTGATTCAAACACCTCACAAAACAATACATCTATCATTTTATTACAGTCTAAACCGCTGATTATCAACTTGACTGCGTCTGCGATCATTTCAACAACGGTCATACGTACCTAGGTACGTCTGCTGAGCAAATTCAAATTTCTCAAACATTTAAAATTTCTTTTTTTTTTCTTTAACGCGTCGCATACGCGTTATACACATCAGCCAAAGCAAAGACACATAATCTAAACAAAACTAAACGTATGAACGCGAACGAGTTACTACGAACGTTAATTCCATCAAACCAGTCGTCGTCACTTTTGACACGTCCATCACAAACGCGCCCTGAGGTGTTACCAAAAACAACCACACCAACAACAAGTAAACGCATAACATTATCCAATGGCAAGAAATTAACATTACGTGCTAAAGATCCCATAGCTACACATGAAGCTAAACTTCGTATAGCGAAAGATATTTCACATGATCAAGTGGATATCAGTTCTATACTACATGAATTGGAGAAACAGCAGCAGCAGGACCAACAAGCAAAGTTTGCGGATAAACACATTGTGGACACACTAGGAACATCCAGTGAACAATTCCAAACTAGTTTAAATGCATTTAGTAATATTTTACCACATGAAACAAATTTAGATACCAGTGTTAGTGCCTTATGGACAGAAAAGTACAGACCACGTACATTTTTAGATTTACTTGGTAATGAACGGACTAATTCACAAATTCTTTCCTGGCTTAATGAATGGAAACAAGCTACTACCCCCCATAAATCATTTGAAAATTCATCTAATGACCCATTAAATCGACCTAATAAGAAATTTCTCCTATTACATGGCCCACCAGGTGTTGGGAAAACAAGTATTGCACATTGTATTTGTCGTCAATTAGGTTATGAAGCTCATGAAATTAATGCAAGTGATGAAAGAGGGGGGGAAAAAGTCCGTTTACGTTTGAACAATGCACTTACTGGAAGGACATTAAAAGGTGGGAAAGTTTGTCTTATTTTAGATGAGGTTGATGGTGCACATGGGAAAGAAAATGGTGTCATTCGTTATCTTGTTCAATTAGCACAAAAGGATAAGAAAGCTGTTGATAAATATCGTTTGAATGGTGATAATGATTTGAAAAAGGATGAATTGATAAGGAGACCAATTGTACTTATTTGCAATGATGTTTATTCAAATGTTTTAGATCAGATTAGACCATTTTGTGAAACTTATCAATTACGTAAACCTAACAAGGTTGATATTAAAAAACGTTTAATGAAGATTTTAATTGGTGAAAAATGCACATTAGATAAGTCACATTTAGATGATTTAATTGAATCAATGGATGGGGATTTACGTAATTTGATTAATTTTATTCAATTTAATCAATCCACAAGCGGTAATAATATTAATAACAATAATAAATCTATCCCAATCAAGGATATGCAAGTCCCCTGGTTTAAAATTCTTCGAGGGGTTTTTAATCGAAGTGCTAAAATTAACAAACATGATCAAATGGAAAATTTAAAACGAATGATGATTAATTCATATGATAAATTGGATAGAATTATCAATGGTAGTTTTAATGCAATTTTACAAATTGATACATTAAATCTACCCATTTATAATGAATTAAATGAATGGTATGGATTTTATGATGAAGTTCATAATAAGGGTAGTAGATTATTTGAAAATAATGAAGAATTGGTAAATTTATTTATGTTAACACCATTAAAAGTACATTTGATGATGAATGAAATTGATAATAGGGATTATAATTTTAAATCTGAATATGATTTTGAAAAACGGAAGAATATTCTAGGGATGATTGATGAATTACAATTCAAGAATTTGAATACAAATAAGAATAATATGATTAAATATGAATTGGATTTATTAAGTAAGATTTTACTGAACAAGATTAAGACTAAGACTATGCAAGGGTTAGATATTTCATGTGCGATTTTGCAAGAACTGGATCTCCGCATTGAGACTATTAGATCACAGGATAGATTTGCTGGTATGGATTTATTGTTTAAACCGGATATTACATTAGTTAGGTTTGAAGAAGTTGATTCACGTAGTGAATTGAATCAGTTAAGGGTTGAACTAGTCAAGAGGTGGAAGGAAGCTAGTGAGGAAAAGGCGAAACAGCGACAACAGGCGAAAAAACATGTTACGGGTGAAAGGGAGGATAAGGAAGGGGATATCAGAAGTGGATTTAAAAGGCCAATGGGGGACGGGGATGTTGCTAAGGTTAGTAATAAGAGGGCGATGACATCAGTTGACTTTTTTAAGAGACAATATGAAACATTTGACAAACAAGGTAAGGAAAAGGAAATGGGAAAGGAAAAGGGGGAGAAGAGTGAGCGTTTCAGGATTTGGGTCAAATACCATGAGGGGTTTAGTAATGCTGTTAAGAAGGAGATAACATGGGGGGAGTTGTTTGATAAGGGAGCTAGACAGAGCTAAACAGAGCTAGGCTTTAGCCTAGAGTGGCTCATCACGTGACCTTAGATAATGTAATATTTTTTTCCATGCATTAAGAAAAAGAAGAAAAAGAAAAAAAGACCCCCTTTAAGGAAAAGTCCAGGTAATGTAAGTCAAACAAAAACTAATGCCGCCAATTGAAGATAAATACACTTTTATAACACATTCCACGTCTTATTTTTATATTATTTGGTGAGTGTATATGTGAATACCTAATCGATAGTGGACATGCTGAGCAGGGCGGTTTCGAAGAGTCGTTTCTTTTCGCGGCGCCGTTTCTTTTTCAGCGAACGGGCTTATAAAAGAGAAGCAAGACCCGCTGCTGTTTTTTCGGATTAGCCTACTGTGTGAGAGGATAATGAAGAAGGACACGCAAAGCGACACTAAGGTCGGCCAGATGACAACAGCTACGGCGGATGTGGCAGCAGCAGCAGCTACAGCAGCAGCAGCTACAGTTGCCGCTACAGCTACAGTCACAGCTGCTACTACTTCTACTACTACCACTACTACTATCACTACTAATACTTCCGCAACGGGGACTAGCAACAACTCCACAGGCCCGGTTTCACACTCTCACTCACACTCACATGCACACTCACAGTCACATAGAGGGAGATCACGTTCCCTGCCCAACATATGGCTGTGTGCGGTTAAACGCAAGCGCGGTAATCGCTGGCACAGGGGGAATAGACAACCCAAGACTTTGATCCCACCTGTTAATTTACAATCGATGCAAGAAATTGATTTACAGGAGGTGCTTAAAAACCCACAACTGCGTCATGATATTGTCTTTGACACCCAGATCCAGTTTAGACCAAACACCCAGGGAGATCGTGCTCAACGTAAGAAGAAACAGGGGGATATTTATTGGGAGGCAATTTCACTTGAAATTGAACAAATAGCAACTAACCCCAATGAGAATAAGGGTACATTGTTATTAGTAATGTTCGATACACTCAAATCGATTTTACTTTCATTAGTTTCCCCCCACGATGATAAATTACGTATAAGTGACGCTTTAGACCCAACTTTAATAACTCAACAACTTTCACACGGATGCTTTGACGTTGAAGGATTTGCCGTTTGGGTTTGTAAAGTGTTCAAATTACATTGTGCCCCAATGAGAGATTCATGGATAGACAGTTTACACTCCCAATTTAGCAAGTCTGTACAGGGGAAATCGTTAAATGTAGCTGATTTAGTATCAGCTTTACGTACAATGTTTTCAATTTTAGAAGCTATGAAATTGGATGTGGCTAATCATCAAATTAGATTATTAAGACCATTACTTTGTTCAAATGTCGTTGAATTCGAACGTCAATATTTTAAATCAATGGTTGAAAAGAAAAATTTAAGTTTCACATCTTCACAAATTTGGTTTGCTAAAATTTATCAAAAAGGTTTAACAAATCATCAAAATTTAATTAATGGGGTTGTTAATACATTAGCTTGTTCTACTATTAATGATTTCCCTAATACTTTTATCTTTGATAATACGAGATTATTAGCTTTAAGAGCTGATATACGTCATATCATTTGCATTCAAGTAACTATTATTCTTTTCAAACTTATTTTTAAAAAATACAAGAAAAATATAACAAATGAACATTTAACTAGTTTCAAAAATGATATTGTCCCTATAGTAATGGATGTTAATGGGAATGCTAAATGGTCAAGGAATATCCCACAAATAGCTATTCAAATAATGTCTAAATTAAACATGAATGAAAAGGATGTAGAATTTTGTTCTCAATGGTTAACTGTTCAATTACAACCTAATGCAAATGTTTATAAAATTTTAGAGGGTAAACTTTTACAATCATTAAAGGATAATATTATGAATACTGCTGGATTAAAAGAAGTTATTGTTCCTGATGAAATCATTAATAATGAATTCACTTCTATTGTGGGGAGATTGAAATTAATTTTGGATTTGAACTATCACGTTTTCCATGATGTTTACACAACACAACAAGAGTTAGCAACACCAAACTGAGTTGTAACACACACACATACACACATACACATACACACTCGCCTCCATACCAATAATAAACTATACCAATAATACACAAGATACATACACACGTACAACAATAATACTACTAATAATAAATTAACGTACAAAAGGGATTTGCTACGTTAATATGGGAATGAGGGGTGTGCCCGCATATAAAACTAAATACATAAATAGATTTGAATAATTTAATTTAATACATAAAAAACTTTTAATAATACGCGTTAATCAAATAATCCATTTTGGATTAATGACCTGAGATTTATATACAATAAGTGTGCTAAGCTAAGTGAAACTTAAAGATGGGATCAACAACACACAACAAACAAATCAATGCGCATTATCATGGATTGCAAGCCGCACATGCAAAATCCACCACGCCCAAGACTAAAAAGTTCATTTCATCGCTAGCGCTAGCTCATCAGTTGACAAACAACCATCAACAATTAAAACATCATCATGATGTGTCCACATTGTTCACGATCCCTAAGATCTTCCATAAACCGCACAAACACGCCGTAACACGCACACACCCAAACATAAACATTACACACCGTAATAACCACTTAACTAGTCAGTACAGGTTAATAATGAACACACACGCCCGCATCATTCACACTCAAATGACAATGACACCAACAAAAACGGGGACAATAACTAATATTTGTGAATTATCCAAGGGGTGTTCTTTAATAACATTGAATACCTCACATGATACTGTTAATGTCCTCATATCTACTTTAAAAAGTAATGTGAAAATTGGTCAACTGATTTGGCTGGTACTTGAAGGTGAAATAATTATAGGTAAAGATAACGTATTCTTCTGCGTTCATTGGGGTACATCATCATCATCATCATCTAGTGCTAACTAACACATATAACAAAAAACTGCTATACAGGTAACTCTTGCTAGGTTTTCATATATACACATAAATATTTTTAATAATGGCTAATAATTGCATACTAGCATACCGAACAAAACTAACTAACTAACCCATCAATAACCATTCAAACTGTTTTACATTATATACATGATACACAGGTGCTAGCTACTCAGTCAGTTAATATTATATATTTCGGTTTAATAATTACTAATCACTGCTATTGCAACGAGATAAAATAACATCAACTAATTGATTGATTTCCCCATCACCAGCAGCTTCAATTAACAATGGTAAATAATCAACTTTAAATTTTTCACAAATATCTTGTGGAGCTAAATGAGCAATTAAAACCCCTGATAATTTAACAACATGCATATCATTACAATCAATATTCCCACTAACAATTTTCATAAAATTATCCCATTTTTCCCCATTGGCGAAAATACTTAACATAGTTAAATCTAAAAATTGTCTTTCATAAGATTTAGCAACTGTTGATTTTTTATAATATTCATAAAGTGATATTAATTTAGGTGAGAACATTATTGGTATTGAGTTTTCATTTTCATTATTATTATTATTTTGTGTTTTTAAATTCATTGGTGTTGAAAATCTTGGATGATCAATTTGTGAACCCATTGCTAATGTTAATGGCATCATATGTTTTAGAACATCCTTCTTTTCCATAATTGGTTTATAAATTCTTATTAAATCATCTAATTTATTCATTCTCTTTTCGAATAAATCAAATGATCTATTAATATCATTGAAATTGTTTGATTGAGTTAAAATTCTCATGAATTTACAAATCATTTCTAAATCAACTTGGAAACCATTACTTTGCATTAATTTTAAATGATTATCAATTTGTTCAATTGAAATTTTTTCCTCACTACTGGCTAAATGTTCATGACATAATCTATTAAATTCATCCACGTATCTTCCCAAATCATTCTCTTCTTCGACATTAAATGCCATTAAATTTCTTCTACTACTATGGAACATTCTTAAACCTTGGAAAATATCATCATTTGATTCAAATTTATTAACAACCCTTGATTCATCATTAGGTGACCAAAGCCCCTCTAAATTTAAATCATTTCTTCTTTCCTTTGTTAAAAAATGTACAACAATTCCATCACTTTTACAATCAGTCATAACCCAAGTATTAGGTGAAGATCCATAATCATTTTGTGCATAATTTGGTGCTTTTTTACCTTTTTTTTGTAATCTCCTATTATATTTAGCAATAATCCCTGCACGTAAAACCCCTTCAGTTAAAGCTAATTTATGATATTTATTCTTAATAAAGAAATTTAATTGTGAACTTGCCTTTAATAAATGTTTACTTGATTTCCCAGTACAAATAATCATATAATCACCTAAATCCAATGCACCTTCATTTGGTTGTGAAGTTGATAAATCAACAATTTTCAAATCATCCATTCCTAATTCAGTCCCAATGAATTCTAAAATAGGTCCAAGTGCCGGTGGGGAACCTTTTGGTAATGGGGGTAAATCAACTTTAATTAATGGTGAGTTCAATTTAGGCGATTCTTCTGGTCTCAAATACCATGGGATTTCGTCAGCGGCAGTGTTATTGTTACTGTTCCATCTAGTGGCCAAAACTGCACCCCTTTTCACTAATAATCGACTCGTTATACTTCTCCCTAGTACACGCTGTAACATATCTATTGATGAAGACAAGAGATGGTGAAAAGGCAAAAAGCTCCTGAAGAGAAAAAAAAATTTCTTACACTTATACTTACAATTAAACTACTGATAACAGCTACAACATAAACGTGTGTAGTATGAGACCAATCACTCTTTTAGACGAAGAGGCAGCAGCAGCAGCAGAAGAAGAAGAACACGATGATATTGGTTTACTACTCTACACATCCTGCAAACTTTCGCACGCGAAAATTGTCCAGCCAAAAACCTCATCTTTAGGCTACGCGTTTGTCACTTATCTAGTTGAAATAACTGACAACAGGGGTAACAAATACGAAGTAACACGTCGATATACTGATTTCCGTACTTTAGACAAGGCACTAAGACGGAAATTCGGTCAGGAAATGTCCATATTGGCCAAATTCCCACCTAAAACGGGTATATTAGTTAATAACCTTGATAAAGAATTCGTGGACAAAAGAAGAGCAGCTTTAGAACTGTGGTTAGCCAGTGTTGTTATGAACCCCAACGTTGGTAACTGCGAAGAGGTCAGAAGATTTATAAGCACCACGTGATCCAAATCCAAATCTCACTATATTCTAGATCTCACTGGTGATTATAAATTAAATTCAACTTGCTATTTAGTATTTTATTTTTCGTCCATTTTTTCCACACTTTTCCAGTGAATGAACTTTATTAATCGTGTATTCAATAGGATGGTTCATAACAAAGTCACTATTATCGGGTCTGGTCCCGCCGCTCATACTGCTGCCATTTATCTTGCTAGAGCTGAACTTAACCCTGTCATGTACGAGGGGATGATGGCTAATGGGATCGCTCCAGGTGGTCAATTAACAACCACCACAGAAATCGAAAATTTCCCTGGTTTCCCAGAAGCATTAACTGGTTCTGAATTAATGGATAAGATGAAAGCTCAATCTGAACGTTTTGGTACTAAAATTATTACTGAAACTATTTCAAAAGTTGATTTCTCATCAAGACCATTTAAATTATGGTCTGAATGGTCTGATGATGTCATTACAACTGATGCTGTTGTTATTGCAACTGGTGCATCTGCTAAGAGATTAGGTTTACCAGGTGAAGAAACTTATTGGCAACAAGGGATCTCTGCTTGTGCAGTTTGTGATGGTGCTGTTCCAATTTTTAGAAATAACCCATTGGCAGTTATCGGTGGTGGTGATTCAGCTTGTGAAGAAGCATTATTTTTAACTAAATTTGGTTCTAAAGTTTACCTGATTGTTAGAAAGGATCATTTAAGAGCTTCAACAATTATGCAAAAGAGAGCAATGAATCACCCAAAATTAGAAATCCTCTTTAATACAGTTTCACTTGAAGCAAAGGGTGATGGTAAATTACTTTCTCATTTAGCTATTAAAAATGTTAAAACAGGTGAAGAAAAAGATTTACCTGTTAATGGTCTTTTCTATGCAATTGGTCATACACCTGCAACTCAAATTTTCCAAGGTCAATTAGATACTGATGAAACTGGGTATATTAAAACTATCCCTGGTACTGCTTCAACTTCAATCCCAGGGATTTTCGCTGCTGGTGATGTCCAAGATTCAAAATACAGACAAGCTATCACTTCTGCCGGTACTGGGTGTATGGCTGCCCTGGATGCTGAAAAGTACATTGAATCTTTGTCCGATTAAGTTTAACTTTGAAATTAATTGAAATTTCATTTAGTTCGTTTAGTAATTTATATGTATTCAAATAACAAACAAACAAACAAACAAACAAACAAACAAATAATTAATTAGTAATAGTATACCTACTATATGTATTCTCTTAATGAGCAACAATATATAATACTATAACAACTTTCCTTTTTCTTTTCCTTTTCCTTTTCAATTTTCAATTTTAATTTTAATTTTTTTTGCTACATTACACACAAAACGTGTAGTTCATTAAAATGGATTTCCCCATTGAAATCATCATCCAGATTCTCTCATATGCAGATACAAGCACACTACGTGTAGCACCACAAGTGTGTAAATTATGGAACCGTGTTTTACTCGATGACGCCGTTTGGATGGAAATATTTAACCTGACTTTCCCCAATGCCAAGGTATTTTCAACATTATTGAAAAACTCAAGTACATACCGTGAAGAACTGTTAGCAAGAAGGGAATTATTCAGGAAATACTCTAAATTACCAGTTACTTCTCAGGGGTATTATCTCATGCCAAATTCCTCCTCGTCTTCTAATAATAATAACAATAACAATATGAACATAATTAGAATGCATACTTTACCAATTAGATCAATGGATAATTTATACATTGATTGGAAGAGAAATAGATTATTAGCATTGGATATTCCATCAGATACGATTCTTTCATGTCAATTAAGAAATGGGAAGACAACAACAGTTGCTCAGGATTTCACACCAGAGGCTGTAACTTGTTATGATTGGAATTCAAAATATATAGTATTTGGTCGTTTAGATGGTACTTTAGCAATCGGTCAAATTGATTATAAAGGGTTATTATTGGGGAAAATTAATACATTTAATGTTAGTGATGAAAAAATTACATCAATTTTCTTAATACCTAATAAAGATTGGGTTATATTCGCTGATTTTGATGGAATTATAAGAATATGGGATATTAAATCAGAATTGATTTTTTGGAATTATGATGATATTATGAATGGTCAATTTGATAGAGCAAATAGAACAATAATTAATAAAATCACCACTAATGGTAAATCATCATCAGATTGTATGGACCCAATAATAGTGGCAATGTATTCAGATGGTCAAATATATGCTATAAAGACATCATTCAATGAACCACCTGAAGTACAATTGGATTTCTTGCAAGTTAATTATGTTACTAAAATCGATGTAACGGATTTTGATAATAAAAGATTATTAATTGATTATGGGACAGAATCTGCCATTGTTTGGAATGAAAGGGAAGTGTTAATTTATGATCTGAAACTTGAAAATCAATCCGAGGTTAGAAAATATACCCCACCTTTAGGTTTAAAGATTTCAAAATTAGTAGTTGAAGACACTGATGCATTAAACAAACCCCATGATTCTTCAGCAATGGGTAGGGACCCATTGTTATTAGCCGTTTGTTTAACTGATGGTCGTATAGATATCATCAATGCAAGAGATACCCAATGGGAAATGACCCCAATTAGTACTATTAAACCAAGATTTTTACAAGAAAGGGATTCTTATCAAGTTGAAATTATTGATGAAAAAGTTTCCCAAGTTGCATCAATAGTGATTAATTCAATTGTTTGTATTGTTGCTAATCATTTGGGGAAAGTAGAAGTATTTGATATTATGACCGGAAAGTATTTAAGAACTGTATTGAATAAACTTTCATTTAATAGATTAAATCAATTAAAATATTTCATTAGTGAACAAGGTGGGAACGTTTTAAAAATTAACAATAAAGAATCAAGGGGGGTGTTAATCATTGGATCATTTGTTCAATATTTCTGTATTGGTGAAGATACATTTGATCAATCACAAAAGAAAAAATTAAAGGGTAAGAATAAATCCAAAGGTGGATTGAACACTATTAAAAATAATTTAGAAGATTACGAATATCAAGTACAACAGGAAGAATTAAACAATGCTAAAGAAAGACAACGGATAGAAAAGTTCGTCGGTAATTATAATGATGATGATGAAATCGATGACGAAATGCAAATGGCTATGGCAATGAGTATGAGTATGTCAACTGCGGCAGCTGAAGTACAGTCGAATGAAAATTTAAATACAAATTCCCAAAATCTGGCCCCTAGTAGTAGCAACAGTGTAGATGATGAAGATGAAGATGAAGATGAGATTCTTAAACGTGTTTTGGAAATCTCATTAAAAGAATCATCCTGTTCTGCTTCCTCATTAGCATTACCTCAAGAATCCTCACAACAACAACAACAGCAGCAACACTATGCCAGTGACGAAGAAATGGACGATGATCTGCGTTTGGCCATTGAATTGTCCAAACAGGAAATGAAGGAAGATCAATGGCAACCACTTTAAATTAAAATCATCAATCAATCACCTTATTAAAGTTTCAGTGATGAATTTCATACTGGTGAACCCAACTGTTTCCAATTCAGGTTTAAAATCAACAATCGATGTCATTTCCTTCGAACCTAAACTCATAACCTTTATAGATCTCAAATGTGTATCCTTACCATTTTGATGGTTAGCTAAAAATACCAATTTAACCAAGAAACATTTAAGAACACCTGATTTATTAGTTTCACTAAATTTAATATGTTTCCATCCAACTGGTGAATCCATATCGAATTGTTGAACTTGAATTAAATCATGATCTCCACTACCTGCATAAACTAACAGTGAACTTGGTGTATACGATTCATCTGCTAAATAATTCAAAAATAAACTGATTCGTTCAATATTAACAGCCTTGGTGAATCTAATAATAATAGAATGTGGTAATTGTCCATCTGATTGCCAATATGTAAATGGTGAATCATCTCTCAGATTGTTAACACCATAACCCTGTTTTGAACTAGTAACAGACCAACTGGCAGAATTCCCAATGTCAATTAAACCGTGTTTTTCTAAACCTTTAATCCCCTCTCTGTATAAACGTTCTGTTTCCCTATCCATATTCTCCTCATCATCATCATCCATTTCAGCATCGTTATTATTATAATGTGGTAAATTATCATCCCCACTGTCCATTACTGGGCCCTCGTCCTCTGCTTCAGCTTCAGCTTCCTCCTCGTCCTCTTCTTGTTGGTAATGGCCTTGATTCACCCATTGGGACACTTCGTCATCTTCTTCAACATCAATAGGCAACAGCATTTCATTAATACGCCCACCACGATATCTGTGTGCACGGTTATGAACCGTTTCAGAGGGTGATCGTGACCCACTTGTATCGTAGAAATTTGGCATATCTGGATAAGAAAAACACAGTAAGGACAAGAAAAATCAAATACATACATACCAGTTATCATGGTTGCATTTGAATTAATACGAAACGACGCGTTAGTTAAACTTAACGAAGCTAAGACATTACTTGCTGATACTTTTGGTGAGATAGAAGCTGTTAATGAAAACCTCAATCAAAATGCTCACTTAATGGTTAAATTGGATTTTATCAAATTGGCCATTGGGAATTTATTACAATTGTTCGTTGATTGTAAACAAAGAATAGATGGGGATATTAAAAAGTATCAAAGGGAAAAGTTAGATATAATTGATGATATTGATTCCATTTTGGACGAGTTCAATCAATTGAAAACTAAAATGGTTTCAATGAAAGTTGATTTCGAATTAAACCAAAATGATAAATCATTATTTGATTTCGTCAATGAAGATCAAATCAATTTAATTACCATTAGTATATCCAATTGTATATTGGATATTAAAAAGGGCCCCTCTAAGACTTTTATAGAAAGTCTCAATATGAGATTTCATAATGAATGGAAATACCTTCAACAAGAATGGGAGACAATCTTGGGGAATTATCAAATGCAAATACATTCAAAGGCAAGGGATGACCAAATAGATTTATTATTGAACAATAATCATAGCTTGGAAATGGACAGTGTGGATTTGCTCAAAGGTTTAAATGATCATTATGATAAATGCGTCACTTATAATAATACCCCCTCTGATGAATTGTTACAAGTTTTAAATGATGATTATAATAATCTCCCCAACGTTATGCAAATTTTAATTAAAAATTCAACAATTATATCACAGAATTGTAAGGATATTAGGAGGTATTTAACAACTGTTCATTCTATAAAATCTCAATTTGTCACTTTTTTAAAGGAAATTGAAAGTTTCAATTTGGATGTTATAACTATGCAAATTGAAAATGATTTATCAGTTGAATTGAACCATTTTAAACTGTTATGTGATAATCTAAATCATTATAAAGAAGAATTATTGGAAATTCAAACTGATTGTACATTATTCATGAATTCTTATTATAATTTATTGGTAGAATTAGAAAGGAGGAGATTATTCAATGATCAATTACAAAAATTAACTGATGATTTCCAATCAAAGTTGGAAAATTTATATCAACAAGATTCAAAAGAAAGACAACAATTCTTAGATGAAAATGCAGATTTTATACCTCAAGATTTGATTAATTCAAGAATAATTGATTCAAATACCCCGAAAGTTCAAATTGATTACAAATTAGAACGTATACCAAGAGTTTCATCAAATTCAATAAAAGATATCATTTCATCGTTGTAATAAATAAGTTTTTTTAAAAAAAATATTTTATAAATATATATATATTGTTTGCATATGTACATGTTCAAAGCTCTCTATTCATAATTGTCCTGTAATATTTGGAACATTTCTTGGATTTCTTCAATAGTTTGATTTTGAATCTTTCTATCAGATTTATTTCTAATGGCTAATTTCCCACTTTGGATTTCCTTATCACCAATTAAAATTATATAATTGTAACCCTTATTAATAGCATCTTTAGTTCTAAACCCAATAGTTTCACTTCTTGCATCCAAATCAACATAAAATTTGTTTTGATTTAATTTAGTGGCACTGTCGAAATCTTCATATTCATTACTTAATTGTTTAACAACATTTTCAGCATATTCCTTATGTGATTCATTAATTGGAATAACAATGGCCTGTCTTGGTGATAGCCAAAATGGCCATTTCCCACTGTAATGGTCAATTAATAAAGCCATGAACCTTTCAACTGAACCAAAAATGGCTCTATGAATCATAATTGGGGTATCTTGACCATCCTTGTCATTTTGATATTTCAATTCAAACCTTTGTGGTAATTGAAAATCTAATTGGATAGTAGCAGCTTGATGTTCCTTACCAAATTGATCTGTTAAAAGAATATCAATTTTTGGCCCATAAAATGCACCATCACCTTCCTTTAACCCCCATTTACCTTCACCTAATTCAGTATCTAAAACTTGAGAAAGAGCAGATTCAGCTCTCTCCCAATCAGATAATTCACCAATGTAGTTATCAGGTCTCGTTGAAAGCATCATTCTATAATCATTAAGACCAAAAACCCCATAACAAATTTTAATCAATTTAATAGTCTTTGAAATCTCATCACCAACTTGTTCACCAGTACAAAAAATATGGCCATCATCTTGATGGAATCTTCTAACTCTAGTTAACCCAGTAAGTGCACCACTTGCTTCATTCCTATGTAATGAAGACCAATCACTAAATCTAACTGGTAATTCATTATGTGATTTGGCAAAACGCTTATAAATGATACAATGACCGGGACAATTCATTGGTTTTAACCCATAAACATCATCCTTTTCATCTTCAGAAAATTTGGACATATCATTACCTTCAACTCTGAACATATCTTCAGCATATTTATCCCAATGACCAGAAGTTTCCCAAAGTTGCCTTTTGTACATTAATGGAGTAATCACTTCAGTAAAACCTTGTTTATCCTGTTGTAATTTCATGAATTTTAGCAATGTATTGAATATACGAACACCATGTGGTAAAAAGAAAACAGACCCTGGTGAATTAGAATCAAGCATATAAAGTTGTTGTTTTGTTGCTATTTCTAGATTGACACTAGATGTGGAAACTGGTTTTGCTGAACCAGTTACCTTTGTGCAAAGATACCTTAGTGATCTATTCATATCACTTAGATTTGAAGATCAAATAATAGTGGTTGGATTTTGAGATTGAGATTTTTCAGTTGAAGAAAAAAAAATTATTGCTCAGCTCTCTAAGATCTAACTAAATGTTTAATTTTCATAAACAAATATATACATATATATAAATATACTATAAACAAATTAAAGTTCGTCTCTCCATCTCTTCTTACTAATGGTACCTTCAATAACAGAAGTGACTTCTTCATCAATAGTTTCCCATTCAGGAATAACCCTCTTAGCAAGTGACAATTTCGATTCTTTAGTTAATGGGTTGTTACAAAGATCAATAGTCTTTGCTTGCTTTAAAGAGTCCTTAGAACACCAAGTTTCACACCATAACCAACTTTGATCAAGTGAATGGATAGGTAAAACGTTCTGCATAGAGTTTGGTAAATCTTGGTCAAGATTAGAAAGTGATTCTGGATCATTTGATAACATTCTATATTGTTGTCTTAGGAGATCACCAGCTGCAATTTCTCTAAATCTATTTAAATCAACAACATAAAGAGCACTAATATGATATTTGTAATTGTCACCTAATAATTCCTTCCATGAACCCTCATTCCAAAATCTAAATCCTTCCATTTCTTTATTAGATTCACACATTGGTGTGAACCCATATGGGGCATTTCCTAAATCTTCATGGATTAAATCATCCAAATCAGATCTAATAATTTGATCAGCATCAACATAAATAACCTTGTTCAAAGATTGTGGGAATAAAACATCCAAAAAGAGAATCTTATATCCCCACATTTCTCTTTGCTTTTCAGTTTGACCTTGAAGCCAAATTGGCCATTTATAAGTTAATAATTCATATTCGAATCCATAATATTCAGATAAGACTGGTAATTGTTCCTTTAATTCTGGTGACATATAATTTTCAATGAACCAAAACTTAACAGTAGATCCAGTGTTCTTCATAACAGTAGCTGTCATAATCTTAATAAATCTTTCATAAAGATGCCCAGAGGCAAGAGAAAATACATTAACTTCAGCTTGTTTACCACCATCTTCAGCTAAAAGAGAATTGAAAAATCCTCCAACTTTATTCCACAAGGTAACTTCCTCAGGTTTAGAATTAGTGGCTTTGATTAATTCAACTCTTTCCTTACCTGGTTGTTTCTTAAAATCTGGTCTAATAATTTGACCATCTAATCTAGTAACCCAAATATCATTCATTGGGGACATTTCAAAAATAGATTCACTTTTAGATTTTGGTTTAATTCTTAAATCGTATGAACCTGGTAATGCCTTTAATTGGAAATAACCATAGTTGGCCATAACTGAAGTTTCATCAATAATCTTATTATTTTCACCTTGAATAAGTTCTAAAGCAACACCAGCAGGTGCAATCTTGAGTCCACTTGGTAATGAATAATACCCATAACCTTCAACTAATAAATTCTTCAATTCAAAAACAGCCTTGATATCTTCCCCATTGGTTAAATCTAACTTGATATTGTCCAAATCAGTGTTGGCTTCCTTAATAACAGTTAACCATCTTTGAGGAACGTCAACATCTAAACTAAACAGAGCCTTTTCTGGAACATCCTTGAATTGAATAGAGTTAGATTCATAAGTGGATAAATTAACCTTTGTTAAAATGTTAGAATGGTAAAATCTCTTAATTGGTAAAGATTCAATCATGGTAGTTGTATCTGGTTTTAAGTAAATATGTAAATTGATGAAATTAAATGATTCTAATAATGGAATAAATGAAACAAACTTTTGAGCATTTTCAGAAACTGGATCAATAATAAAGTTAACATCTAATTTGTTTTCCTCCAAATTAAATTCTGAATCAAGACGTAAATTATAAGGTAAATTGTCAACAGCCAATCTTGGAATAGCTTCAGAAAGATAATATTCTTCTTGTTGGTAAAAATATGTTTTAGAAATAAACCATGCAATATAATCTAATCTATCCACATCTTCCTCAATAGTAATGTTCAATTCATAATCTTTGATAATAGATTTAACTTCCTTCAAACGTGAGACAATTTCAAAGTTAACTAAAGCTTTTAATTCACGTTGAGATAAAACATGTTTAATTGGAGTATGACGACCAGCAATAATAATTTCTAAGTCGCTGACTGGACCGAACATGGAATGAACAAATGTCTTAATTGGAATATTTGAATCTGGTGTAGCCTTTTTATCAGTTTTAGCTCTTTCAATGGATGTAATCATATCATTTAACCCTTTGGTAGAGAATTCTTTAAACTTTAAAGAACCTGAAGTTTCAAAAACTCTTAATCTTAATGGTCTTTGATAATTCTTGACAAATTTCAACATTTCAGATAATTGAGAAATAAAATCTTCTTCAATGAAAGACCCAACCAAATTAACAGAAACAGGAGTTGATTTCTTTTCCATGTTGACTTCTAAAGTCAAGGTATCTAAAGTTTTAACATATTCATACATGTTTTGTTCTGGTAAATCACTGTAAGTTGATCTAAACCCACCTAAAGTTTGAGGAAGAACATTTGAATTTCTAACTTGAACACCATCCTTTCTAATATAGGTACCAAATTTCATCTTTTCAGGAATCTCTTTGTTATGATAATCATTTAATAAAAGTGTTAAATCACTAAAAATTTGGCTCATAGCTTGGTTAATTTCCCCAAATGGGAACATGATACCATCAGCAATAATAAGTGGTTCACTTTGTCTAATAGTGAAATCTCTGTAAAATTGGTCAAGCCATTCAAAAATCATTTCCTTATGTTCATCATTTAATTCAGGTGTTTGTATAGCACGGAGGGACATTGCATTAATACCTTCTTGACCTTGTAAAAGCATGTTAACCATGTTAAGGAAAGTGAGAGCATCTTGTGGACTTTGGTTCTTATGAGCAGCGTAAAATTTAGTTGTGACTAGTTCAGAATATTTAGAAGCATATTTTAATGGAATAACACCCATTCTTATTGGGTATTTGGACTCTAACACACGATTAACACATTCAATAAAATATCTCAACTGTAATTTATCAGTTAAATCTAAAACAAAAATCATATCAAAGATATTTTCTCTGGCTAATGGTAATTGACCTTGAGGAGGTGATTTTTTGAAAACTTCACGTGATGGTAAGAAATCAGAATAACGAGCATCTAATTCAAGATTATTAATATAACCAATGAGCTTATTGTAATGAAGCATGTTAAATCTTTTAAGTGGGGAATTATAAGTTTCTAAAACATTTGTAGAAAACTTACCCATAATTTCCTTAGCTGAATTAAATGATAAACCTAACTTTTCAAAAATAGACATGAAAGACAATTCCCTCTTAATGGTTTTCATAACTTCAAATAAATCAATCTTGGAATCAGTAATGAACGCACCATTAATGTATAACCCTTCTGGGGAACCGACTTTAGTTGATAATTGTTCAACTTCGGTCAAATCCTCAAATGAATAAGGGGCTTCACTGATATCATAAGCATGTTTTGGGAAATCAGGTAAAAGCTCACAAAGCTTCTTAATAGGGTTTTGAGCTTTTAAAAGATAGTTTGTAAACTGATAATTGATATATTCAACAAATCTTGGTGATTTAATAGCTGGATCCGACAAGTCATTATTTTTGATATTTTCATTTTCATTATTATCATCAGTAAGAACTTGTTGATCATTGACATCTCTTTCATTAATAGCAACATAGTCTGTTCTCTTAATTTTTAATGAAGCACCATAGGCAGATAAGAGTTCAGATTCAGATGATTCATCGTTGGATAAATATCTCCAAATCATAGTAACCTCACCGGATTTGACCAATTGGTACATGTTGAAGAACATCATTCTAAATTTCTCATCTTGAAAATCACCATAAATAGTATAAACTCTTTGATTGTACCAATCACCTAAAACGTGGTCAATTGGTAATTTGATATCCTTGATTGGCATACTGATGTCATTGTTAACGGTTTGAAGAACAAATGCGGCATCAGTGTCACAATAAACGGTACCAAAGTTACCTTCAAACAAAACCAACTTCTTTTCACATGTATTTTTAAGTTTCACTGATTGTTCATAGTGATTGTAGTGAGCTTGAATCAAAGGTGAGTGAATTTTGTTGGCAATTTCAACATCAATAATGGCTAAATCGTCCAAGTTATCAACTAAAGATTGAGCGTAGGCATAAAAGGTTTCATCGGAAATAAGAGGTGATTCTTCATCAAGGACCAAATCTTCACCATCCTTGGAAATACCTAATAACTTCTCAACAAGAGGCGCATAGAGAGAATCACTATATTGAGAAAAAGTCTCTAAAACGTGCAATTTAAATGGAGTTTTTGCCCATGGGGCCTTCAATTCAACATTCACATCTTGTGCGACAACAAGAGTAAGTAGGAACCCCAAAAGGGTCCATAAATTGACTGTTTGCATTTGCAGTTAAAAGAAAAGAGGGTACGATATTTTTTTGTTATCCGTGTCATCTAAGGACTTAACGGGAATAACTACATATGTAAAAAAATGGTTTGTATTTGGGGTCATTCAATGTGTTTAATTGTTACTATTATGAGGGGTCTTTTTTCATCCAGTTATACTGTTCAAACTTATCAAATAGGGGACTTTAATGTGAAATCGGTGCTGAGCCGATTTGGCATCTCTTTATGGAAATTTTCTTCTGGTAACTTTTTCAATTAAAGGTAATCACTCATTTTTAATCAAACATGTTAAAACACCTCTCATACTCCACTTTGAAGCCGCAGTTTGGCCGTGCTTTGCGTTTCCAGTCGACTTCCGCTGGTTCAGCATCCATACTTCCGAAAAAGAAGCTTGAAGAACACGTCACGCTTCCTAAACAGGGGTTCTCAAACCTTCAAAAGGTGCCATCAACAATGGACCTCGAACCAAAGCATATTCTCCTTGATTCTCTTTACCAGGGGTACCAGCCACTGATGCTCCCCCACACGCCAGACATGATGGTCGACAAGAACGCCAAGAGCCCGCTCTTTATCAATATCTTGGAAGGTATCGCTTTAGAAGATTACGAAAAGCAAGCATCCATGGAGAACGATATCGATGTTGATGAGTCCTACCATACGCCCACCATGATGTTCTCCAAGTATATCTTTAACAAGAACCCAGAAACCGAACGTAGATTAGAAAGATTGGACAAATTAGCAGCAGATGCTGATGCAGCCAAGGAAGCCTCTGATGCCTTGTCAGAACAAGTTGAAACGGTGGCTGAGAAATACACTAAGAGATCCAAGACCCGTGGAAGAGCCCGTGTTCAGTTCAAGAAGGCCAAGGAAGAGTCAGAACAATGAACATGTTTTTGATTATTAATAACGCCTCTATGACCTCCTTCTTGATACCATGCCTCCCTAATTAAGTGACAATAAGTTGAAAAACTTGATTGTTCCTTTGTTTACGCTTTATAACTCCGCTAGTAATGTACATATGATAGATCCAAAAACGCTTCCCCTATTAATTTTTGACGTTTTCCTAGTAATTTTTTAAGTTCCCTAGTAATTTTGAAATTTACTATGGGAAACGCCACCTTTTTACTAAGCCTGGCTGAGGGGTTTTCCAAAAAAAAAGTATATAAATATAATAATAGCTGGATAAGGTAATGTCACTTCTTTACTCAGCCTTCTTTTCTATTGCAATTGCAAATGAAAACAGCGCTATACTTTTCCCTAGCTTCTGTGGCTTCTGCTTGGTCGCCTACAAACGGCTATGCCCCAGGGATCGTTGATTGTCCCAGCTACATTGACGAATCGGACTTCAATGACGATACTCACGCTGGGTTTTTGCGTGCTGCCAATGATATTTCTCCAGAAGAGATTAAATACATGGATTCAAGAGATAATATCACCTTCTCTAACTTGAGAACTTTCTTGGCAGGTTCCAATTTTACCGATTTCGATACTGATGCATTTTTGGATAAGATCGAATCTAACTCTTCAGCCTCAATTCCTCGTTTGGGGTTGGCGTTCTCCGGTGGTGGTTACAGGGCAATGCTTTGTGCTGCCGGTGAAATTTCTGCCTTGGATAGTAGAACAGACGGTGCCGATGAACATGGGTTGCCTCTCTTAGATGCTGCTTCTTATATCACAGGTTTATCCGGTGGTTCCTGGTTTGTTTCTTCATTGGTTTACAACAATTGGACTTCAGTTCAGTCCATCATTGACCAAACAGGTGACGATGACGCCATTTGGGATTTAGAAAACACTATCATTGCTCCTTATGGTGTTAACATTGTCAAGAACGGTCTTTACTGGAAAGATTTGGACGATTGGGTTGATGACAAGAGAGACGCTGGTTTCGAAGTTTCCTTAACTGATCCATGGGGTAGAGGGCTTTCTAAGCAATTTTTCCCAACTTTGGATGAATACGGTGCCGCTATGCTTTTCAGTGATGTCCAAGATTATCCAATTTTTAAAAACCATTCTATCCCATTCCCAATTGTCGTTGCCGATGGTAGAAAGCCAGGGACTAAAATTATCAATGCTAATTCTACCATTTTTGAATTTAACCCTTATGAAATGGGTTGTTGGGATACTTACGTTGATGCCTTTGTCGATTTGAAATATGTTGGTACTCCAATGGATGCTGGTAAAGTTGCTGGTAATGGTTCATGTTGGTCTGGTTTGGATAATACTGGGTTTGTCTTTGGGACTTCCTCTACATTATTTAACCAATTCTTATTACAATTGAACTCTACTTCATTATCAGGTGAACTGTACACCTTGGCTCATAACATGTTAACTGATTTTGACAACGATGAAAATGATATTGCCCCATGGTATCCAAATCCATTTCACAAGTCACCATTTGGTACTTCAAACGCTATCAAAGCTAACGATACTCTTTATTTAGTCGATGGTGGTGAAGATTTGCAAAACGTTCCACTTTGGCCATTATTACAACAATCAAGAGAATTAGATGCAATTTTAGCCTTTGATAATTCAGCTGATACTGATATTAACTGGCCAAATTTTAATTCATTATGGGAAACTTATAACAGACAATTCTCACAGGCTAGTAATAAAGTTGCCGTTCCTTATATGCCAGGTAAGGAAACTATGTCAGCATTGAATTTTACAGCTCATCCAACTTTCTTTGGTTGTTATGCTAAAAATTTAACTGATTTAATGGAACAAAATGATGTTACTGTTGTTCCTCCTGTTATCATTGCCATTGCTAACAGACCATGGTCTTACCATTCTAACACTTCAACTTTCAAACTGGATTATGATGATGATGAAAAATTATCCATGATTCAAAATGGGTTCGAAGTCGCTTCATTTAACAACATGACAGTTGACCCAGATTTTAGAAAATGTGTTGGTTGTGCCCTTTTACAACGTTCAAAGGAAAGAATGGGTGTTGAAATTGGTTCTGAATGTCAATCTTGTTTCGATACTTACTGTTGGGACGGTGAAGTTCTCACTGATGATTCTGATTTCGCTTACCCAGATGTTTACACAGAATGGGGGTCGTATAATTCATCATTAGTTAAATCCAATGATGATGAGGAAACATTCCCAACTAGTAGTAGTAGTAGTAGTAGCAGTGAAGTTGTTGTTGAATCTACTAGTACCGCCAGTAATGGTGAAGTTTCTACCATCTCTTCAACCAAAAAGAACGATGCTGCCGCATTATCTAACACTGGTGCTTATGGTGCCCTTTGGGTTTTATTAGGTTTATTGATGTAATAAAACATTTAGTGAATCCTTTATGATTATGATTTATTTATAGTATTTCTTTGTATTAGACATTTTAATGAATAATGACATTATTATGTATGCTCATTTTATTTTCAGATAATGGATTTGAAGCTATTGGATTTGAAGCTATTGGTAAATGAGTCATCTGTTCAAAGGACCATACTTTGATAGTAATCAAATTATTTTGTGCTGAGCACGACATTGTATTGGTTGTAAGTTTGGAAAACTTTTATAAAATAAGTTAACAATTAGTATTATGAGCCAAATAAAAGGGCATGTGGTTGCCCAAAAAATTTAGTGTATGATTATAAGCTAAATTTTAATATCTAAAACAAAATAAATGTAATTTACTAATTAGATCCCGTACTGAAATAAATTTAAAAAAATTTGTCTGATTAGTTAACCTTTATTCCCTTTTACTCAACTACACAAACAGAGGGTTAGCTAGCTTGTAACTGGCTTAAATACAAATGGATCGTATTCCCAAGCCAACAGCACTTTTTTTTATTTGATTTATTCATTATTACCCCAATAAAAAGAACAAACCTTTAATATTTTACATACATCATTCTCTTTTTAAAACTGGTATATACCAATCATGGAGTAATATTTTTCCTGTGTGATTAATGGTAGCTTATTTTTAACAAATTACGTACGTTTAGGAATAACGCTTAAAGAAGAAAAAGTAATACACAGAAGAAAAGAATAAAATTCTTTTCTAGGAACTATTTAAAGTAAATGCTATTATTATATCTTTTACTTATTGTTAAAGGTAAATTAGAATTCTGTAGAATTCTGTAATATTGTCCTAATATTTGAATAAGTTTTATTTTACAAATTACAAATTACAAATACCGCTTAAAGAAGAAAAGGTAATATATGTATAAGCTCTAAAGCGAGCTTATACGCAATGTAACACACATTTAACATAGATGCATTGCTTTAATGTTGTAATTAAATTAAATAAATGTCTATAGTGCGTCTTCAAGATGAGGATACCACGACGTTCATATTAGCTGCTTACATTTTCCAATCGTGGTTTCATCACCAATAAGGTATTTTTGTAAAACTTAAAGGATATTAATTGATAAGCATGTTTGTGTACAAAACTTAAACAAGGTCTTTTAAATGTATAGTGAATTCAAACTAATACTTAAGGCGTTGAAATATTGGTCTGATATAGTGAATGAGCTTGAGAATTTCCATTTTTTTTTCAATGGTTCACGCATGTCTATGTTTTACTATCAATTTTAAGCTGTTCATTATGCACGTTGTATGTTCTTAGCCTCCAAGATATCAAAAGATAATAAAGGCTTGGTTTTGAGTTTACTGGTATGCTTTATGGTATTATTTAATAACATTTAGGACAGGTAACAGAAACGCAGGTAAGAGATATAAATCAATGAAAAATCATATCCCCATTAGTAAACTTACGCCATGGCTTACAGATTTAAAGGATTATAATTGAAGCAATTACTCAGATAAATTCTAAAGTATTGTACGATTTACGAAGGGATTGTATCACCTGATTATTTTTCCATATTTAGTTAAATTCTTGAAAAATGACCGATAGGAGCTTATTACACCAATGTCAAGTATTTCATTGTATTAATCTGCATTTCATTGTTGCTTGGAAATTTAGACCTTGCCCATGATTGCAACTGTTCAGGAGTTAATCACCATTATAAGGTATCTGAAAATACTGGCTTTAGAACGTACCCCTTAAGGCAACATGATGGTTGAATTTTTCTTATTTCAACAATATACTTTTCAACATCATATCTAGTCTGGTTCTTGAGATACCCACATGCTCTCTCAAGATGACTGCTGAGCATACTTCCTAATTAGGAAATATTGATTACCGGATTAGGAATGTGCTGAGCTAAATTAGACTATCTCTGTAACCATTAAAGATATAGTTAAACCAACATCATCATCAGATGGAGAAAAAATTAATTATTACAATGTGAATTTATTAATGATTAAAATGTTTCCAGGATGTGATGTTTTTATCAAATGTATGTTTTTGACATTTAAATTGTGCTATTGAAGCAACTTGAAATGATATATGGCCTTGTATTTTGCACATACCTATAGCCACATACAGTAGCCACATTATGTATTAAGTTGGAAGTTTATTGGATTGATGGTTATTGTGATAGGTACTGTTATATTGTCAAATTAATACAAAATTGGCAATATATACCCAAAAGAGCATTGTTATTGGGATATGAGATAATATATTGTATGTACTCGTTTGGGGGCTACATAATGGTAATTTAACCATGTTTACCAAGCCAGCGATTCAGCCAGAATTAACGGTCTTCATATTGACAACGCTAATGGCTTATCCCTTTATTGTGTAGCCTCCTTGAATTTTTCTAAATGTTCTGATGTTAATTGCGGGTCAATATCTTTACTGGTTTCCAAGATATGGCATGTTGTATTGACAACTATGCTGAGCATATGAGCATTTGTTCAATATTGTGAATTTTGCCTATTTGAAGCTATCGCCATGTTCGATAATTCAGGGGGAATACGATGCAAATGAACAATACGGGAAAACTGGGCGTCAAGGTGGCTAAAATTTTAAAAATATGTTTTTGAAAGTATAAAATCGCTTATATCTTAAGAATCAGGATAGCTATAATATTATGGAGGACATGAAATTGTGGTTAAAAAATCTCCGCATCTAACGGGGCAAAAATGGCCTCTTTTGGACTTATTTTGACAGAGTTATAGCCTGTTTTACATGCTCAAAACGTTATTTGTCTCTACTGCTCGAATATGCATGCTATGATCTCCTCAATGAGGGGTGTGGTGCGCCTGTTTATTCTGCTGATTATGAGCTACCATAAAACATGATAGCACCTCTGTAGCGCGAGAAAATAGCGATTTTATATTTTTGCCTCAAATTGGCTTAAAATTAGGTTACACGGATACATCTGCCACTTCTGGTTCGATCTATAGTGGTTTCAAGTCAATATATTAAACATAGCGTCTATAAAATGCAGAAAACTAAAATCATAAAAAAAAATTTGAAAGGGGTTCCCCTGTTTTTTTAGGGGCCGAATTTCAAACGGCTCTCCTGCTCGCTACAGCCAACTTGACAAAGGGAGATTAACACCATTGATATCCCTTTCTCCCAAATTTTCAAATGAGCCGACAATAAAGGAAATCCAAGGACTAAGATTTTTCTAGATTCAACAAGTGGACATTTTGAAGAGATTGATATGAAGCAACCAAGTTGTAATTAAATGCTTTAAAGCCCTGCTCAATTATCAGATATAATGACTATGTACCATGAAGATTTACTTGTATTCCCATTAGATCCTTTATTTTTCACCTGATGTTGTTGACCTTGAAAAACCTTTAATTCTGAAAATTGTCCAATTGAAGTTTTAATACCACTTGAAATTGTAAAATATACCCCCATATGCATTTTTATAACGTGTAGTTATCCATTGATGTAAATTATGCATGAAATTTGAAGTATTCCCCTGACGTTAATGATGTTTATTTGGCAAAATTAACGAAATGAGCATATACAACATAGTGGAATGTGCAAGTTTTATATTTCTAAAAGCATATCCGGTATAAGTAAGTCTGTAAAAACACATTTATATTTAATTTACACCATTTACGTGTATTTTGAGTTGATATATGACACAGTTTAATGAAGATAAAGTGATAGGGCAAAAAGTACAACTATTAATTTTTTTTTCTTGTAAATGGTTTTACCGTGTTCTTTCGCCTAAGTCAACTAAAGATATAGATAACAGGTACTCTATCATGATATATTACTTAATTTTTACAATATTATCATAGAATAACTCTGCTACTGAATTGTGCTCATTTTTGCTGCTCCTGTGCTAATTCAACCCACAAACTCTCAAACTTTCAATTTACAATTAACTTATTTATTACAGAATATTTCATTTACTCATGGGGCTTGCTTTTAAACGAGTGAATTCATAACTCTCAAATAGTTCACTTTCCTGCTGAGCATCTTTTCCCTGGATGTACGTACGTACATATTTACATTTTCCTCAAACGCAACCGAAATTTTTCTACAATAACACAGACTTGCAAAACGTCAAAGACAGGATCTTGATATGACAACACGAGGTTCAGGGAAGACTCTTCCGGACAACAAGCTTGCTATTGTTATAGCGCGTGCTAATGAACTGCGAAACGTTTTAAAACTGGATAAACAATCCCCATTTGTTACGATCCGTTTACAAGATCAGGAAACATCAACGAGAGTTATCCCGCGTGCTGGACAAAACCCGAGATGGGATGAAGCACATTGGTTTTCACTTGATGGGATTGACATCAATCAGGATAAAAATAGAAAGATTTCCCTAAACGTTTACCATCAAAAGAAGGGTGATGCTAAATTGATTTGTTCAAGTGATATTGATTACACGCCTGTTTTAACTAAGAGTATTAGTGAAGGTTATGATGGTTGGTTTGATCTTTATTGGGAGGGGAAAGTAGCGGGGAGGATCTTTTTAGAATTCACTTATTACCCTAAATTAGGTCAAGTACCAATTGGAACGGAGAGTTTAGGTAGATCTCAAGGAATTAATGGAAAGGGTAAAAAGGGTGACAGTATTGGTGTTAAGAGGAGTTTGATGGCTGGGAGTAGTGTGATGAAACCGGATGATTTACCTATACTAGATGGGAATTTTAACAAGACTAATGGATTTGTTAATAATGCGTTAAGTAGCGATGATGATGAGGAAAAGGGAGAGAAGAAAGGGGAAGTAAAAGATGACCATGTAGATGGTGGGATATTCCATTTCTTGGATAAAAAGTTACAAACTTTGGCAGGGAGGTTTGGGTCTAATAATGCGCAAAACAGCACGAGCGATGATGGCTGGTTGACTTTAGGGGATGATGATGTTAAACGTAAGATGGAATCTCCCGAGTTGATCAAGACGGCTCCAAGTAATTTATTTGGGGATTTAGCATTGAGTGATGATGATGATGAGGAGGAAACGCAAAGAGGAATGAAATTTCATAATGTTACTGACAACGATGATTCATATGAAATCGAGGATATAAGCTCCGACGATTCAGCACCTGCGCCTCCACGACATACAGTTCCTACCAACTCATTTATGGGATTGAGGACAATGGAGAAATCCAATCGAGAGAGGCCAACTAAGAAGGAGGAAAAGGTGTTGGATGATGATGAAGACTTGGCAGGAATGAGTTGGTACGAACGTAGAATGAGATCTAGGCGGGGTAGAAATTGAGCGTGAGTAAGTGAACTAAGTGAGCTGAGCTTGCATTGGAGATTCATTCTCACGTACGTTGAGTTTTGGTAATAGATATATAAATTAATAGCTTTTTAACAATATACAATATACAATTAATTTTAACCAGTGTGGACACTCATGGTAACTTAATTTTGAACCGTTTAATCTATAAAATGGAACGTTAGGTATATATATTACAATAACAAGTGGTAAAATTATCTCTTTAGCCTAAAAAACACTCGCTAACGCTCGTTTTGGCTGGTTTGTGTTGATATTCATTAAAATTCAGCCTCAACATCCTCATCATAATCCCCTCCATCATCCTCACCATCATCGAAGTATTTTTCAGCGTTATAATCATCATCATCGTCCTCATCGAATTCATCATCGATATCTTCCTCATCTTGATCAACTTCATCTTCAACGGTATTGACATTCTCTTCAACTTGTGCTTTAACCATATCATCCAATCTGTCCAGGATTTCCCTCTTGATAGAATCTGAATTAGAAGAAGAAGCGAAATGTGTCATACCTAAAGTTCTCTTTTTAACCCCCTGGCGTTGCCCGCCCATAACACCATGTAATTCTTGAGGGAATAAATCATATAAGAAGGGGTGATCACGAATCGATCTATTTGGTTTAACTTTAGGTCTGTATTTATCAGAGTATCTTTGGATCCCATCCCCAGCAACGGCAGCAGAAGGGGTTGTGGATTTCCCATTAATTTTCCCCACACTAGCCTCACCAATGGCAGCCATAGAATTTGTGTAAAAAGATGATGAACGCATGGCTAATTCTAAATTTGTGAAGTTGACAGCTCTCATAGCTTCTGATTTGTTTGGTTTTCCACCAATGGGAAGGGCGTACTCGAAATCAGGCCCCGACGCAGGCTGTGCATTCATATCAGACCATTCAAGTCCAAATGGTAGTAACTGCCTACGGTTTTGCATATGTGTGTGTAAGTAAGAAACAGAATATGAAATTTTTTTTTATTTAAATTTTTTTTCATCAACAGATCAACATTAATGCTACATGTGTGTGTATATAAAAGAATATAGACCGGATATGATCTTAGTTGTTAGGTAATCAATTAATTAATCAATGGAGGAACTCCTTAATGTCCTCATCGGAATCGTAATTGCCGTCGGCCTTTTTCTGTGCAGCCACTGCCGCAGCTTCAATCTTCTCCTCGAACTGCCTTTGTAAGTTTGCTGTTCTCTTCCTCGTCTGTTTCCCCCAACCCCAGGATTTATCTAAAGCAGAGGCGCCATAACCTTCAGCGTCAGCTTGAGCCTGCACCTCCGCAGCGAGCATTTCCTCGGCCTCTATATCGGCCTGAGTCCCCTTCTGATCTCTTTTGAGTCTGTCCTGATCAAGTTTGGCCTGTAATTGCCTATTTTTCAGCCAAGTCTGCGCACGGGCACGGAAAATGAGATACCCACCAATGACAACAACCAGACGGATGACGTGGTACACGTCGATCTCCTTGAAAATACGCGAGAAGATACCAAACACGAAATCAACCATTGCTAAGAGAAAGAAAGAAAGATACAATTACAAATTATAATTTAATGCTAAATTTCATCTTCTGCCGCTAAATCCTCATTTAAAACTTGGTGTTCTGCGACAACAATGAGCTTTTGAGGGGGGACAAAAGACCCACAGTCTTCCCCACAGGTGAAATATCCCTTACCATCATGTTTCCCTAAGGGTAAATCCCATTCAACCCCGGCGAAAACCCGATTTCCCAGTTCCACAACTGGCCCAACGTATCTTAAAGTCCCCAAACACTCTTTTGTATTCAATCGCACACGCATACCTAATTTCAATTTGTCCATTGCCTCATGTGCCAATTTCTCCGACATTTGTGCTGTTTGTCTTTGAACAAATTCACGTGCATTATCTGGTCTTTGTAAATAAACTTCATCAGACATAGTAGGTGTATCAACATGTGTTATTTGTGTCAACTGACTAGCAATAGAGTCAATTGAATTAGGCTCTATTTGTACAATATCCCCCTCTTTCACTTCCAGCAATGAAACTGGTTGCATCATCTGTTCTGGAGTAACGACTTGTCCGTTCAAAGTAACGCGTTGGAACTGTGGTTCGACCCCCGTTATCATTTCGAAAACTTCAGATAAACTCTCCCATGTACCACTAGTGTCTATTTCACGCTGTTTAGACCCCAAAGAGGATACAATAGTAACTAAAACATGGCCTTCACGCGTCATACTACTCTACTACTGTTAAAATAAAATTTAATGTAAAGTAAAGAAAAAGTTCTTTATCATCATAAACTCCCACCAATGATGGACAAACACAAACACAAACAAAACGTAAAGGGGAAAACCCCTAATAAACCTGTACGTATTCCAAATAAAAACTCTCCACCGGATGAATACAAACAGATCGAACCCATATTGCGACAATTTCAGGAAAAATTGGACGTGATATCCAGTAAAACCAATGATGGTACTAACGGTAGTAAATCACAAAGATCAAAAGCACATGCAGAAATAACAAGTATTCACACTGCTAGAAACAGATATATTTACAACCTGTATTACAGGCGACATGCGATTTCCAAACCAACGTGGTTATGGTTAGTCAAACACAAATTAGTAGACAAGCAACTTGTTAGTCTTTGGAATAGACAGGGGTATGAAAGAGTTTGCTGTGTTGATTGTGTTAGTACGAGCCCCAATAATGAAAGTGTGTGTGTGTGTCGTGTCCCACATGCAGTGAGAGTCGTTGAGGGGGAACTAAACGGGGGGAAATTCAACGCGTGTACGAAATGCGGGTGTGTTGGTTGTGCTAGTGGGGATTAGCAAGCGAGCGAGCGATGCTAAGTGAATCAAATATTTGATTATCTATAAAAGTAATGTTTAGTAAAGAAATTCATGTCAGTGTAGTTTAGTTTAGTTCATTCCATTTCCATGTATGAAAGATCAGTGAAGGCATTGGTCAGTTTAGTATGCGTTTTTCTACTAGTTGTAACAGGCCAAGCTTGGCATTTCGAACAGTACAGCAACGTATAATCGTATTCAACAACAACAGCTAATTTGAGTGATTGTTTTGATTTGCGTTTATTTCTACGCGGTTTGACTACAACGACAAAGTCATCCACCTCATCGTCCTCCTTGTCACCCACCTTCTCCTCAACAACACTCTTATTATCATCCTCATTATCTTTATCACTAATGAGCTTGTTCAAAAGTGCACAATAGGGGTACTTTTCATAATACTCTTTATCAGAGAACTTGATAGTGTAACTAGTCAAATCGTTACAAAGCACCCTCTTGGGCTTCGTCTCTTTAAAGAACTTTTCCAATTCTTCAATGGGGAAATGTGGTAAGTAATACAGTGTACCCTCTTGATTCAATGTTAACTCCGAAAAGTCCCTTCCTATTGAATAATTCAACGATTTCAAGAACGTCTTGTCCTCCTCATTAAACAAGGGGTCCCACATGTGCACTTTGACATTTTTCCCCATTAATATTTGACTTACTAAGGCCAATTGGAACATTGCCTGTTGTGATTGTGAGGGTGAACCTAGACCTAAACAGACAAACGATTCAAATGGCGCTGATAAGTCCAATTTCGCGCATTTTCGCACTAAAGACGCCAAATCCGTTTCCTTCAAAATCTGCTGACATTTTTCATACGAAATGTTCATCCCCTTACTCATCAAAATCAAAATCTCTAACTAACCTTTAATATTCAGTTAAAATGTAAGCAAACACTTTTTTTTTTTTCAAAGAGCGCTTGAATTCAGTGAAATTTTTTTTTCTCTCTCACCATCATCATCAACGTCTTTACTGCTACTACTTTTTTTTATAGCAATGTCTGTGATTGCACCTCTAACGCGGGACTTATCTGATCCATCAAGCGCACCAGAATTATCATTTGAAAACTCCACTGTGAAAATCGGGTCTCGTCGCTCACAGCTCGCCGTTGCTCAATCCGTGCTTTTAGGAAAACGTATTAATGAATTTTACCCAAAATTGCAAACCCCAGTTACAAAAGTGGCAACTTTAGGTGACCAAGTGCAGAATAAGCCACTTTACACTTTTGGTGGTAAAGCTGTTTGGACAAAGGAATTAGAAGTGCTCTTATTGGACAAGGTGGACGAATTCGACAAGATCGATTTGATCGCACATTCCTTAAAGGATATGCCAACGCTATTACCAGATGAGTTCGAATTAGGGTGTATTTTACAAAGAGAAGGTATGTTATAATAACTAGCTAGCCTAGCTACTAGTTACTTGCTTGTGTTTGCTCTCTTATGATGAATTAAACTTTTTTTTTTAGATGTTAGACTTCTGAATCTCATTGATGATAAGAGTTATACTGATTTTGAGCAAACAGAACACAATTTACATTCATTAGAACAATTTACTAACAATTATTACAGACCCAAGAGACGCATTAGTCATGCCAGCTCAATCGCCATATAAATCATTAACAGATTTACCAGCTAATTCAATAGTGGGTACATCATCAGTTCGTCGTTCAGCACAACTCTTACGTAAATACCCTCATCTTAAATTCAAATCTGTTAGGGGGAATTTACAAACGCGTTTGGCTAAATTAGACGCCCCAGATTCAGAATATTCATGTATCATTCTTGCAGCTGCTGGTCTCCTTCGTCTTGATTTAGGCGAGAGAATCACTCAATTTTTAGGTAGGGATGAAATGTACTATGCCGTTGGTCAGGGGGCTGTTGGTGTAGAAATTAGAAAGGGTGACACTTTAATGAAATCCCTTTGCGAAGTAATTGGATGTAGAGAAACAACTTGGAGGTGTATTGCCGAAAGAGCCCTTTTAAGAACTTTAGAAGGTGGATGTTCAGTCCCAG
The DNA here is from genome assembly GCA_030563185.1 of Saturnispora sanitii. Lineage (NCBI taxonomy): Eukaryota > Fungi > Ascomycota > Pichiomycetes > Pichiales > Pichiaceae > Saturnispora > Saturnispora sanitii. The sequence goes on along the minus strand of JAKUBF010000009.1, from coordinate 3,716 downwards.
TTGGGGTTTGGACAGAAGTTAAAGGAAATACATTAGATATGAAAGCAGTGGTTCTTAGTGTTAATGGTGAAGAAACTGTTGAGGGGGAAATTATAGGGGAAATTAATGTTAATCAAGATGCCGTTGGTTTAGGTGTTAAATTAGCTCAACAGTTGATTGAAAAGGGTGCTAGGGATATTTTGGATAAGATTAATTTCGATAAAATTGCAGAAGTGAAGAATTCAGGGATTGTTAATTAGTTAATTGAGTGAACGATCACGCGCCATGTATATAATGAAATGAACGTATCTGCAAGAAAAAAAATAGATACATCGTCATCGTCTTTGAACTTCCATTGATGTTTATACAGTTTATATATGAAGAGAATGAAAATAAATTAATATGTAATAATAGAAAAAAACACCAGGAAACAATTCACCAACTAATCGAGGGAGCTATTCGGTTATAAATACCTACCTTGGTTTATTCGGCTAGTACGGTTATTAGTTCCTACACTGGTTGATTCGGCTAGTACTTTTTTAAGAATTCTTCTTTACGGTTTTGCTGAGCAGATGAGCATCGCGTTTTCTTTCCGTATCGAGTAATTCGCTCAGCAGATAGATCTTTATCTCTATATAAAAAGTCTCAGATTAGATAAGTGATAGAATAAAAAAAAGGGTGAAATTCAATTGTTCCCCACCATTCCCCGCAACTGATAAGGCAAATACCCCATTGGAGTAAGTGCAATACCCTGGACTGACCTGAAAATACCTCCAAATTGATTACCAATCAAATCTAGAATGTCAATTAAACCTTAGATAGATAGATAGATAACCCGCTAAGCAAATCAAGTCAAGTCCACTAGTCGGGATTAAGTAAAGCTAGCAGAGTTAACATACACTGCCAAATGAGCCCAAGCATTAACCCAAGCTTTTAGTAGAACAGTAATACACTTCCTAGTAACAACCACCCTCAGATAGATATCTATAGATGGATTTTCCAAACTGTCTTCATCTTTTTTTGAAATTTTTCACATATTGTAATAATGGAAGACGCTGAATTGGCCGCCATCAGAGCTGCAAGATTGCAGCAAATGCAACAACAGGGAAGTTCTGCCTCTAATTCATCTGCATCTACTAACACTGGGATCTTATCCGTGTTAGAACCAGCCGCTAGAGAAAGATTAGAACGTGTTCGTATGGTCAAACCTGAACGTGCCCAAATGCTTGAACAACAACTGCAACAAATCTACCGTGGTGGGAAAATCACCGAAAATGATTTAATAGGGCTCTTGAAACACATTGAAGGCCCAAAGGGCCCATCGATCTCATTCGTTCGTAGGAAAAGCGTTTCATCTGTCAATTCAAACGATGAAGATGAATTTTTCGCATAGAATTACCCAATCGGGAAATATGGCATTGCCGATACCACTATTACTATATAAACCCGCCAATTGCCCCCTCCTTTTATAATTAAGGTTTTGTATTAAGATATCATCCTCTTTGTATTTACAAATGCATCCATTTGCTCCAATCACCGACGCTGAAATCGAGCTCGTTGCTAAGCTCCTCAAAGACAACTACCCAGGTGAAAAACCACATTTCGCTCAAGTTGATCGTGCTGAACCTCCAAAGAAGGAGATGATTAAATACTTAGCTGCTGAAAAGCAAGGTGTTGCCCCACAATTAATCCCAAGAAAGGCTTATGCTTATTTCTACATTGGTGAATCTTTCCATAAGGCTATTATTAATTTAACTTTCGGTCACGTTATTTGTGATGTTACTTTACCAAAGGGTGTCATTGGTCCAATGGTTGTTGATGATGTTGAAAAGATCGAATACCTTTCCATTAACGATCCAACTTGTGCAGCTGAAATTGCCAAATTAAAATTACCTGATAACATCCACGTTGTTTGTGACCCTTGGATTTATGGTACTGATGATCCAAATGAAGATAGACTTTTAATTCAATGTTACATGTATTTGGCTAACAAGAACCACCCAGAATCTAACCATTATTCTCTTCCATTAAAATTCTCTCCAGTTTTCAATGGTTTAACTATGGAATTATCTCATATTGATTATTTACCTTCTGGTGCTGATGAATTCTCCATTAAGGATACTTTACCATGGGAAGATTTCCCATTAGTTGAATACCACCCAGATTTGAATGGGGTTGGTCAACTTAGAGAGTTGAAACCACTTGTCATTTCTCAACCTGAAGGTGTCTCCTTCACCATGGATGGTAACAAGATCTGCTGGCAAGATTGGGAATTTTACGCTGTTCCAAATGGTAGAGAAGGTGCAGTTCTTTATGATATTAACTTCAAGGGTAGATCCATTGCTTATAGATTATCCCTTTCTGAAATGACAGTTCCATATGGTGATCCAAGAGGCCCATTCCATAGAAAGCAAGCTTTCGATTTAGGTGATTGTGGGTTCGGTGTCAATGGTAATGTTTTAGAATTAGGTTGTGAATGTTTAGGTGTTATCAAGTACATTGACAACAGAAGAATCTCCTCTGAGGGTAAGCCAGTCTTAGTCCCAAACACTGTTTGTTTACATGAACAAGATGCTGGTATTCTTTACAAGCACGTTAATTACAGAACTGGTAACAAGGTCGTTGCTAGAAGAAGAGAATTCGTTGTTCAATTCATTGCCACTGTTGCCAATTATGAATACGCTGTTCAATTCATCTTTGATCAAGTGGGGGAAATCAAGATTTCAGTTAGAGCTACTGGTATCTTATCAACTATGCCAATTGACCCAGATGTCGATGTTAACTACGGTACCCTTGTTGGTCCAAGAGTTATGGCTGCTTACCATCAACATTTACTTTCTTTCAGATTGGACCCAGCTATTGATGGTCACAACAATACTGTTGTTTATGACGATGTTTTGAGAATGAAGGAAAACACCTCATTGAACCCATACAATGTTGGTTTCTACACTGAAAGATCTTATGTTGAAAAAGCTGGTCACATTGACCAATCCCCATTCACTAACAGAGCTTACAAGATTATCAATGAAAACGTCATTAACCCAACTACTAAGAAGCCAGTTGGTTACAAGATCGTCATGCCTGCTAGACAAATGATTATGGCCTCCCCTGATTCTTACAACACCAAGAGAGCTAAGTTCGCCACTGAACAAGTCTGGGTTACCAAATATGAAGAAGACAGATTATTCGCCGCTGGTGAATTCACTAATCAATCCAAGATGGATACCGGCTTAGCTGAATGGGCTAATGGTGTTGATAACGTTAGAAACACTGATAACATTGTTTGGATGACTTTGGGTTTCACTCACATTCCAAAACCAGAAGATTTCCCTGTTATGCCTGTTGAAATGCATGAAATCGGTTTAACTCCATTCGGTTTCTTTGATAAGAACCCAGCTTTAGATTTACCTCAAGCTGTTAACTCTTTCAACAAATCTGTTTACATGGAAGACAACGAAAAGGTCGCTGGTATTAAAGCTGGTGTTGCTTCATGTTGCAAGAAATCATCCTTATAATATTATTTTTTAAATTTTTATCTTGTATTCCGTTTATATTTTATTCCAATAAATAACTCTTGAAAATAATAAAAATAAATTAAAATAAAATAATAATTTTAAATTGCTGAGCACATGAGCATGTGATCCATTTTTGATTTATTTTTTCCTCCTTTTGTTTGTGTTTTTGCAATGTTTACCTTTCACAAAAGCATACATATAACCACCCCTCCCCCCTCCCCC